>CM061136.1:81518999-81581996 GCA_030789695.1 Scilla litardierei
TTTGGACACTCATGGTGACACCCCATGTACGTGTTTACAAATCATAGCACACAATGGATGTATTATCCATGCTCATTAGCTATGGACGTATGCCCTTTCTTGTTGGGCTACATGCTAATATCCTTTTTTAATAAAAATTTCTTCGTGCACAATCTTAATGAATTGGCCGAATCTTGATCTAACTTCTGTTTCTTGTAATTAGGTTCAGCGTTTGCATCATATGTAATTTTGCTCAATTTATTTTCATAGAGTAGAGATTTGTGCTGTTTAATTCTAGTATGATTCACATAATATTAATCCACATTCCTTGCCAGCAGTTACATCCTTTGCATGAAAATGCTGGGAAACTTGGCGCTAATTTTTGTTATTTATACTAATCCTTGGATGACCACACTTTGTGTGGTGCTTTGAATACTTAACCTGTTTTAATTTCATACGCTTGTACTTAAAGGACACCAATTCCTTTAAACTCAAAGCATATGATTTTTCTAACCATGTATATACAAATATTGGTTAAGCTTCAATTCCTTTCTGTGCATTAACCATACAAATCTGGTTTCAGTAAGCTTTGATTTTTGTCACTGTTTTTTCCCTCAGAAATGAGCATTTACTGAGAATTTGGAGACAATTTGAAATACATTTTTTTGCAACTAGTATATGTAGTGGATGACTGTTTATGTTGGCAATCCTTAAGAAAACAATATGCTTGAAGGATTCAATTATTAATTCAGTGGATTTAGGGGAATTGTCTGAGCATGTCAGAACCTGAAAACACCGACAACTTTGCTGAATAAATTAGATATTGGATTCTATATTCCAGTTGCAGAGAACAATGCCCAGATCATATTAATAGGAATGGAACTATGATTTAGCAAGAAATATGTGTATGCTAACATAATATGAAGTTCTGGGATAACCTGATCTTTATATTTTTGTTAATATGTAATAATTGTTGTGGAATGGATTCATAGATGTTGGTTTTATACAAACTGAGTGATCTTGTAATATTCCAAACATTTGCAAGAATCCACAAAAAAACCAAGCCCATTCAGGTATTGACAGCTGAATATTTTAACCGCTCTGCTCGGTTTGGATGCAATAATACATTCAATGTTGAGGTTTCATGACTAATGTGTAGTAGATTCAGGTTGCCTCTTTCCACTTGCATCTGAATGTTGAACATGGGAATTTCTTGTTGTTGTTGTTGTGGTGGTGGTGGTGGATGGTGGTAGTAGTGGTAGTGGTGAGTACAGTCCTGTCTGTCAGGATGTTCTATCTTTAGTTTAGTTTGAATATATTTGAATGATCAAATGATTTGCATGTATCCTTTTTGTCAGTGCGGAAACAGGCAGTGGAAGTGATGTACGAAGGAAAAATATTGTTGTAAGTCTTATGCGATGTTGCAGAGAAATGGAGATGAAGTTTGTTGTTCGAACTTTGGTGAGATGACTATTTTCAATATTTTGAAACATGTTTCTTTCTTTTGGCATTCGTTCTCTATTCAAGTACAGATAAAACTGATTGGTAGCATTTCTAAATCTAATAGCATATGTTAACTCCAACACAACTTATCATTGTTGAATATGAGGGACTGAACTCCATCCCAAGGTGGGCCGGTAAGGAGCACCCGCCAGTGGTACATGAGCACTGTTTCCTTAACGGGGCCTCTCACTCCACACATACCCTCCCGCATCGGAGTGCGAGTGAGGAAAAACTCCACAACACCACAACATCGCACCCAAAACTGAGCAAGGTATGGAAAACACCACAAGTATCCGAAATTGAGCAAGATACATCACAACATCATAACATAGTCCAGTCCCCCATACCACACTAGTACCCAGTTCTCCGCCAAGCCCTTTTCTAGGGTGCTCACCTGTCATGTGGAAGACCTAGACATCACTAACATTTATTAGCATTTAAGTCAAGTGAGCTAGCATACAACATTCAGAATTATATTTTACAACATTAAAAGAATAACGTAAAAGTAACATGAAGGAAAACAAGAAACTAACATGTACTGAAATTAAAGGAATGAGCATGCAACATAAATGATGGCATAAAGGTTCCGTGAAATAAAGAACATCCACAAACATTGGTATAAGGCAACATCTCCTAACCATTCTCTTCTCATTACAACATCATAAGTGTCAACCTTATTAACGTTTCTTTTTCCACAACTCAATAGGAGAATTGCCATGGCCCATTACCGAAATGTTCATGTTACGAGGTGGAACTCGCGTACAATGAATTTGTATTAATGGGAACCAAGGGCACGGTGGTTATGTGGAGAAGGGGGTTTAGGTAGGCTATTTGACAAGCGATTAGTGGGGTGAAGAAGTCGATCTCGACGCCAGTGACGGTCGCGGGGCTGAATCTCGCCGGATGCGGCTGGACAAGGCTGAACGGCAGGGGGGTGACGCCGACTGGTGTTGATAGGCGAGCTCTCCTGCAACACGAACAACTCGTCAGAAGGGCCGGGTTGGGGGTTCAACCCTTAGCCCCTCCGATGCCTAAGTCAGTGATAGGGCTTAAAATGGGGGGCTGGTCACGCCGGTCGGACTAACGGTGTGTCGACCGCGCGTGGCGAGCTATAGGTGGGAGAACAAAGATATGGAAGACCTTTGCTCTCGTGTGTGAATAGTTAAAATGAGAGAGAATTCTGCAGCCACCTCCTCTCCGTAAGAGGAGAAGGGGTATTTATACCTGACGGGTGATGACTAGGCGTGCTGAGCTGGCCCGGGTGTCGGCGGAGGCTTCGGACAAGGACGCCGGGAACAGGAGTCTCTGACCTGCCTTTGTCAGGCGGCGCAACGGCCCAGGGGTGCTTTTGTCGGGATGTCAGAGCCGAAAGTAAAAGCGTTATCTGTCAGGTGGCTCTTCCGTCAGGGGGTGCTTTGTCGGATGGTCGGGTGACGTATGTGTCAGGTGTCCTTATCCTTAGGTTGTTTGTCGTTAGCGTCGGACTAAGAGTCGGCCGGCTGCGGTGGTCCGCCTCGGCCGGCTGCGGTGGTCCGCCCCGGCCGGTTCGGGGAGCGCTGCAAGGCGCGCCTGTCTCCATGATGCCCCGGATTTTCGGGGCGGCGGCCCTTTTGTGTAAAGGTGAGTTAATGGGGTATGTTAACGGATTCGGGCGGGAGTCGGGCTCCTACGATCTTTAGGTCGTAACAATTGCCCCCGGCATTCGAGTGCGAGGCGGAAGCCCGGTTCGTCTCGGATGGCGTAACATTATCCTTTAACCGGACTCGGGCTTGGGTCCAAGCTCAGGGTTGGATACGCTGCTTCCGCGGGGTATTGCCCGCTGTTGCGGGATCGCGAGGTCTCATCCCGCGTGGGAACCAAGTGGGGCGTTGCCTCATAACGGCGCGCCGCTTTATGTGGCGGCTGGGTCGGATTTTGGGGGAGCCCGACTTTTTGAGAAGGTTGTGGTTTTTGCTGAGATGTGTTTACCGGACATGTTTGTGATTTTCGCGGGACTTCCACCGCACTGTGCCCGGTGGACCTCCCAGCTGTTGTGCTCTTGGGCTCAGGGAAGGCGCACATAAGGAGGAATATTATTCATCAACCTTTACCGGAGATTTAGATGATATTTACAGTGATAGCGCAGGTGTGACCCAGCCTATGGTCGGGACGGGCGGTGGTTTATACTCGTCGCCCGCTATATCGGGGTGGGTAGATCCCTGTTGCCGGGCGGTCTTCCCTTTTACTGACCGCCTAGTTCCTTCTGCTTCGTTGTCCGGGGAGGGGCCGACGCGCCGTGAACCACCATTTGGTTTAATCAGGGATGAAGTCCCGTGGTGGTCCCCCCTTCCGGGGGGCTGACCCTCGTTTGCCGGGTGGAGCTTCTTCCTTTCCCTTTCCTCGCTTCCTCGCGATCTGCCTTGCCGCCGCCGCGCTGGAGAGTTCCTCGCTAGGAATCCTGCGCACCGAGGGGGTACCCCAGGGAGGTTGAGGACGAGGTGGCGGTGGCGGCGCCGAGGGGGACGGCGTTAATTGGGGTGTTGCGGCACGCGGACGGCCGTCTGAACCTGCCTTTTGATACAGTAACAAGCAGGAGGCAAGCTGGCGGGCGGGGCCTTCCGCGTGTAAGGGGAATATCCGGTTGGAGGTGGCGGGGCTGTGGCGCCCATCGTCGGGGGAAGTGAAGTTCGTCGGTGGCTATCGGCTTTTTTCGTAGCTCGGCGGGGCGTTTAGGGCCGCTTTATGCCCGGAGTGAGGGGAGGGGAATCCCGTCTCTCTTCCTCCTTTACCCTGACCTCTGGAGGGGGGGTATTTATAGCGAGGTGTTTCGGACGGGTTTCTCTTAGGTAACGCCGTGGATCAGCGTCGCTCATGGGCTCTGCGGAATCACGCGCTTCGGGAATCGCTTTTTCCTGGCGGTATCCGGCACTCTGGCCTCTTGGGGGGCGTGTCGCTGCTGATGGCGTGTTGAACCCGCGTCCTTTCGTTATGTTGAGTCGCATCGGGGCCCTGTTGTGACGGGACAAGGCCGCTGTCATTTCAGGACGGCGTATATTTCGGGGTTTCCGTCTTGCGACCGGTCCGATCCGGGTCACGTGTCTTGGCTTCTTGCGGGAGCTACGCAATTTACCCATTATACCCATTATGCCCCCAACATTCCCGTGTCCTGTCTGGGGGAGGGGGATGTTGTCTTCCCGTGTTGCATTTGGGGCGGCCTCGAACGGGTTCGGGATGGGACGCACTGGTCTATCCTGATTTGGTGTCTGGCCGAGCCGGTTATGCGAGGCGAGCCCCAGTGCACCCCCTTTCGCCATGGGGAAAGTTGTTGGTGGGTTTCAGGGAGCAGGGGGAGCGGGACTGTGCGTCCCCGATTTCGTAGGTGTCCTAGGTTAGTTTAGGCGGGGCGGCGCGTTGCTCGCCCGGTGCTTGGCGTGGGGGGATAGACACATGCTATGATATTCAAAGAACAATGTTTTCGTCTAAATTTATGAGTGCTGGGCCACAGCTTGTACATTAGTTTTTAGTTCATCGCCCGTTGTCGGGTCAGAACCGAGTCGGGGAGGGGCTTTAGAGCTGTCCTTGCCCGGTCGCACGGGCCTAATGACCGCCGGGTCCTGGGGCTTCCGCGGGCCGTGTGGGCAAGTTGTCTTGAGCCGATCTTGGCGCGGAGGCGAGGGGCCGCCGTCTGGGCTGAAGTGTTGCGAGGTCTCTTTGGCTCGGGATAGGTGGGGGGTACCTTGCCGACCGGGCCGCCTTCCCTCCGCTGCCTTGTCTTTTTTCGCGGACAGGGTTTTCCTCGGTCCGGTATAGGCGCTGAGAAGGGAAGCCGGCTTGCCCCGCCCGGCCCCCTGGGGAGGTTCTTGAGCATCGGGCCGTTCCCCGCTGCCCCACGCCTCGCTGTTTCGGTTTGAGGGTGGGGTCCCGAGCCCGATGGCGCCTCGGCGAGCTGACATGCCAGGATTCGCCTTTTGGGCTTGTCGGTGATGCAGCCTTGCCGAGGTCCTCGGATGGAGGTCGAGGGCGAGGAGGTACTTGCCGGCCAGCGCTGGGGGCTCTCGCCTACCCAGATTACTTTGAACGGATGCCATTCTTTCTCCGCCTCGTCCCCGTTTATGGGACGGAGGCGTGAAAGGTGGATTTCCCGTGTGTAAGCGGAATATCCGGATAGCGATCCGTTTGTAAGCGGAATATCCAGTTAGTGGTGCTGGGGATCTAGGCACCGCCGTTCTGGGCGGCGGGAACCATTGATGGCCGGTGACCTCTCTTTTGTTAGGGCGGTGTATCTCAGCCCTTTTCCCGGAGGGTGGGGGGATCAAATGGCGGTTTTTCATGTCTGTTGATCTTTTCTCTTCGGGGGGGATGGCCTCTTTATAGGTAGATCTTGTTGACGGTTTCTCCCTTATTTATTGCGCTGAGCTGGCATTATTAATGGGCTCCTTGAATTCGCGCCAGTGGGAAACCGCCTTGGCCAGGTGGCTCTTGCGTGTCCTCTTTTGGAGCGCATCATTAATGGTGGCGTGTTTCGCGAGCGTCCTTTCGTTTCGCCGAGTCCCATCGGGGCCGTCGACTCGGGAACTGATGTCATTTTGTCCCGGTTCGCGTGCCCCCGTTATCTTTTGCTTTTCCGAGTCAGGGGTACGTGGCCCCCCTTGGGTTGGCCCTGCCCCAGAGGTCTGGAGGGGGGAGCGGGCGCGTAGCCCGGCCCGTGCCCTTCTCTGGTTTGGGTGGCTAGGGTTGGCCCTGCCCCAGAGGTCTGGAGGGGGGGGAGCGGGTGCGTAGCCCGGCCAGTGCCCTTCTCTGGTTTGGGTGGCTAGGGTTGACCCTGCCCCAGAGGTCTGGAGGGGGGGGAGCGGGCGCGTAGCCCGGCCCGTGCCCTTCTCTGGTTTGGGTGGCTAGGGTTGGCCCTGCCCCAGAGGTCTGGAGGGGGGGAGCGGGCGCGTAGCCCGGCCCGTGCCCTTCTCTTTTTTGGGTGGCTAGGGTTGGCCCTGCCCCAGAGGTCTGGAGGGGGGGAGCGGGCGCGTAGCCCGGCCCGTGCCCTTCTCTGGTTTGGGTGGCTAGGGTTGGCCCTGCCCCAGAGGTCTGGAGGGGGGAGCGGGCGCGTAGCCCGGCCCGTGCCCTTCTCTGGTTTGGGTGGCTAGGGTTGGCCCTGCCCCAGAGGTCTGGAGGGGGGAGCGGGCGCGTAGCCCGGCCCGTGCCCTTCTCTGGTTTGGGTGGCTAGGGTTGGCCCTGCCCCAGAGGTCTGGAGGGGGGGAGCGGGCGCGTAGCCCGGCCCGTGCCCTTCTCTGGTTTGGGTGGCTAGGGTTGGCCCTGCCCCAGAGGTCTGGAGGGGGGGAGCGGGCGCGTAGCCCGGCCCGTGCCCTTCTCTGGTTTGGGTGGCTAGGGTTGGCCCTGCCCCAGAGGTCTGGAGGGGGGGAGCGGGCGCGTAGCCCGGCCCGTGCCCTTCTCTGGTTTGGGTGGCTAGGGTTGGCCCTGCCCCAGAGGTCTGGAGGGGGGGGAGCGGGCGCGTAGCCCGGCCCGTGCCCTTCTCTGGTTTGGGTGGCTAGGGTTGGCCCTGCCCCAGAGGTCTGGAGGGGGGGAGCGGGCGCGTAGCCCGGCCCGTGCCCTTCTCTGGTTTGGGTGGCTAGGGTTGGCCCTGCCCCAGAGGTCTGGAGGGGGGGAGCGGGCGCGTAGCCCGGCCCGTGCCCTTCTCTGGTTTGGGTGGCTAGGGTTGGCCCTGCCCCAGAGGTCTGGAGGGGGGGAGCGGGTGCGTAGCCCGGCCCGTGCCCACCTCTGGTTTGGGTGGCTAGGGTTGGCCCTGCCCCAGAGGTCTTGAGGGGGGGAGCGGGCGCGTAGCCCGGCCCGTGCCCTGCTCTGGTTTGGGTGGCTAGGGTTGGCCCTGCCCCAGAGGTCTGGAGGGGGGGAGCGGGCGCGTAGCCCGGCCCGTGCCCTTCTCTGGTTTGGGTGGCTAGGGTTGGCCCTGCCCCAGAGGTCTGGAGGGGGGGAGCGGGTGCGTAGCCCGGCCCGTGCCCTTTTCTGGTTTGGGTGGCTAGGGTTGGCCCTGCCCCAGAGGTCTGGAGGGGGGGAGCGGGCGCGTAGCCCGGCCCGTGCCCACCTCTGGTTTGGGTGGCTTGGGTTGGCCCTGCCCCAGAGGTCTTGAGGGGGGGAGCGGGCGCGTAGCCCGGCCCGTGCCCTGCTCTGGTTTGGGTGGCTAGGGTTGGCCCTGCCCCAGAGGTCTGGAGGGGGGGCGGGCGCGTAGCCCGGCCCGTGCCCTTCTCTGGTTTGGGTGGCTAGGGTTGGCCCTGCCCCAGAGGTTCGGAGGGGGGGAGCGGGCGCGTAGCCCGGCCCGTGCCCTTCTCTGGTTTGGGTGGCTAGGGTTGGCCCTGCCCCAGAGGTTCGGAGTTTTAGCGAACTGCAAAATTTGTGTAGGAACAACCAGGTTGGGAAAAACGTGTAGATGTGTATATTGCGCGAAAAAAGAGAAACTCACAACTATTGGTAGAATTTCAGCAGATGTTTCGCGTTCCAAGGGTGGGCCAGCTCGCTCCCTTCGGGGGTGGCAAGGATGTAGGTGGCCGGTCCGACAATGTCAATGACCGTGTAGGGCCCCTCCCATTTGGCGGCCAGCTTTCCCCGCTGCGCAGTCTCGGGGCGGAAGGTGGCGTCGCGGAGGACCAAATCGCCGATCCTGAAAGTCCGCGGTTTCACCCGGGAGTCGTAGTATCGGGCCATCCTCTGGCTGTGTTTGACGAGGCTGGTTAGGGCCCTGTCCCGGACCTCGTCTATCAACTCAAGACTGAGACCGAGCCCTTCTCCGTTGATTTCTTCGTCGAAGAGTTTTAGCCGGAGCGTCTCTTCGCCGATTTCCACAGGTACAACCGCCTCCGATCCGTACGCTAGCATGAAGGGACTTTCTCCGGTCGAGGCCTTGTGGGTGGTGCGATAGGACCATAGGATCCCTGGTAGCTCATCGACCCATGCTCCCAGGGCGGCGTCCACCTTCTTCTTCATCGGGTTCAAGATACATTTATTCGCGGCCTCCGCCATTCCGTTGCACTGTGGGTGGGCGACTGATGCGAATTGGAGTTTAATCCCCCAGCCCGAGCAGAAGTCGCGGAAGCCCTCGCAGTCGAACTGCTTTCCGTTATCCGTGACTATGGAACGGGGAATCCCGAAGCGGCATATGACGGATTGCCAGATGAAGCCCTTCATGTCCGTCCACGTGATCCGCGCCAGCGGCTCTGCTTCGACCCATTTTGTGAAATAGTCCACGGCGACGACTAGATACTTCCTTCCCCCGGAGGCCTTTGGGAAGGGCCCCAGGATGTCGAGTCCCCACTTGGCGAAGGGGACCGGGCTCAAGATGGGCATCAGGTTGGCCGGAGGTGCAGTCGTCCGTCGGCAGAATTTCTGGCACGCCTCGCACCTTTTGACGTATTGTACCGCATCCCGGATCATCGTCGGCCAGTAGTACCCTTGGCGCATTATCTTGTGGGCGATGGTGCGCCCGCCGTGGTGGTTTCCGCAGAAGCCTTCGTGCACCTCGCGGATGACCTGCTCGGCCTGTTCCGGTCCCAAGCACTTCAGGTAGGGCAGGACGTCGAAATTGGCGCGGCGGCGGCGGTACAGCACTCCGTCGAGGAGCACGAACGTCAGAGCCCGTCTCTCCACCTGCTTAGCCAACAACCGCTCCTCGGGTAGCTCACCTGTCTCTAAATACTTCACAATGGGGGTCATCCAGGACGTCATCGTGCCCGTGCACATCAGTTCCCCTTCATTGATGGAGGGTGTCGACAGGCTTTCGACGTAGATTGCCTTCCCGATCTTGGCCGCTGAGGAGGAAGCCAGCTTAGACAGGGCATCTGCCCGGAGGTTGTTGGAGCGAGGCAGGTGTTGCACGTCCGCTTTCTTGAACTTGCGGAGTTCGATCTGGATGCGATTCAGGTACCGCTTCATGGTTTCCTCTCGGGCCTCGAAGCCCCCCAGGATCTGTTGGATGACGAGACGGGAGTCACTCAGGAGCAACACGTTCGTCGCCCCGACCGCCCTGGCGAGCTTTAACCCGTTAATCGCGGCTTCATACTCCGCGACATTGTTGGTGGCCGGGAAGTCGAAGCGTAGGGCGTATTCCAACGAACATCCGTCTGGAGTCTGAATGACGATTCCCGCTCCTGTTCCGGAGCCCGTCGCGGAGCCGTCGACGTGGATGGTCCATAATTCGCCTGCCGTCGTCGGGGGGGCGCTGAGGGTTCGCCCGCCTCGATCCTCTGGGGGGACGTGGGCGCCGACGGTTGCTCTATCTGGTCTCCTGGCGGGATTTCCGTGGTGCATTCCACCACGAAGTCGGCCAGCGCCTGACCCTTGATCGCCGTCCGGGCTTTGTACGTTATGTCGAACTCGCTGAGCTCGACGCTCCAGTTGAGCATCCTCCCTGACCGTTCCAGTCTTTTCAGGTTCTTTTCGAGGGGCATGCCGGTGTGGACGGTTATGGGGTGGGCCTGGAAATAGGGTCGGAGCTTTCGGGCGGTGGTGATTAGGCAGTATGCGGCTTTTTCGATGGGGCTGTAACGGGTCTCCGCATCCCGGAGGATCCGACTGGCATAGTAAACAGGGCGTTGCACCCCTCCTTCTTCCTTGATTAGGACGGAGCTAACAGCCTCCTCGGTGGTCGCCAGGTACAACCCCAGGGGTTCCCCTTCCTCCGGTCGTGCGAGGAGCGGTGGGCCTTGTAGGTATGCTTTCAGCTCCGCGAACGCCCGCGTGCAGTCGTCGTACCACGGGATCACCTTCCTCTTGTCTTTAGCTTCGCCAAAGGCCGTGCGTAAGACCCTGAAGAAGGGGAGCGACTTCTCCGCCGATTTCGACAGGAATCGTCCCAGAGCAGCAATCCGGCCGTTCAGTCGCTGCAAGTCCCGGATCGTCCGGGGCTCCGTCATACCGGTGAGGGCCGTCACCTTGTCGGGGTTCGCCTCGATCCCCCGCTTCGTTATCATGAAGCCCAGGAATTTTCCCGACTGCACGCCAAAGATGCATTTCGCGGGGTTTAGTCTCAGGTTGTATCGGCGGACCCTCTGGAAGGTCTCCTGCAAGTCGTTGAGGTGGTCGAGGGCCCTTCCACTCTTCACCAGCATGTCGTCGATGTAGACCTCCAAATTTCGCCCTACCTGAGGGCCGAAAATCCGGTCAACCATCCGTTGATAAGTCGCCCCGGCGTTCTTCAGCCCAAAGGGCATCTTGGTGTAACAGAAGGTGCCTTTATCGGTGACGAAGGACGTCTTCTCCTCATCCTCCTCCGCCATCGGTATTTGGTTGTACCCCGAGAAGGCGTCCATAAAGCTCAACAACTCATAACCGGACGCCTGGTCCACCAAGTGGTCGATCCTGGGCAGAGGGAAGCTGTCCTTCGGGCAAGCCTTGTTGAGGTTAGTGAAGTCAACGCACATGCGCCACTTCCCGCTGGGCTTCTTCACTAGAACGACGTTGGCGAGCCAGTCGGGGTAGTCCACCGGCCGAACAAACTTGGCTTCGAGGAGCCGCTCTACTTCTTCCTCGGCTGCCCTCTTCTTTTCGCCCCCCGCACTCCTCTTCTTCTGTCGGACAGGCCGGGCCTCTGGGTCCGCATTCAACCTGTGGGAGATTACCGCCGGGTCCACCCCAGGAATGTTGGCTGGTGACCATGCGAATATGTCCGCGTTCTCCCGGAGCAGGGTGACGAGGGCCGCCCTCAAGGCGGGGGGGAGTTTCGTCCCGATGGAGACGGCTCTCCCCTCGTCCGAGGTTATTGGGACCTCCTCTACTTCCTCGGCCGGGGTCGGCCGCTGGTCGCAGAAGTCCTCCCTTTCGTCGGGGACGAGTGGCGTCAGTGTCCGCCTGGGGCCCCCAGGCGGGGACGGCACACGGTTGTGGTCTTGGGGCACCCCTCGACCTCCCCGCACCTGTCCCACCCCCCGCGGGGTCCGGAACTTCATCGTCTGATGTTGCAGGCTGGGGAGCGCCTCGATGGCCGTCATATATGGGCGTCCAATGATTCCGTTATACACCGACGCGATGTCGACGACGACGAAAAGCGTTTCCTTGGTGACGATCCTCGGCTCCTCCCCCAGTGTCATGGGCAAGGTGATCGTTCCTTCGGTAGGGATCTCATGGCCGGTGAAGCTGGCCACAGGGCCCACGCAGGGCTCTAGGTCTGCGCGCCCCCACCCCATCCTTTCGACCGTTGACAGGAACAGGATGTCGCAGGAGCTTCCGGTGTCAATCAGGAGCCGGCCGACGTCAACCGCCCCGACCCGAGCCTCGATGACGAGAGCGTCGTTGTTCTGGCTCCGCGTCTCCTGCCAGTCTTCCTCGGTAAAGGTGATGGGGGGTCGGTGTGTCCTTCTTCGCTTCGGTCGGTGGCTGGCGGCTGCCGTCATCACCTGTCGGGCCCCGGCCTCCAGGATGGCGGGCGCCCGCCCCGCCGAGGAAGGGCCTCCAGTTATCATCTCAATACACATGACCGCCCTTGGGGGGCGAGGCTCCTCCTTATCGCGGTTCGCCGGGGGTTCCCGTCCCCCTTCCTCCGGGGGGGCTCTCTCTTCTGCCGCCACCCGCCTTCCCGCGACAAAGTTCCCCAGGTGACCCGCTTGGATCAGCCGCTCGATTTCTCTCTTAAGGGAGTAACAACGGTTGGTGTCGTGACCGTGGTCCCGGTGATATCGGCAGTATCTCCGGGGGTCCCGCCTCGCCGGGTCCGTCCTCATCTCCCGGGGAGGCTCCGGCAGTAGCCCGGCCCTCGTCGCCGCGGCCAGCACCTCCATCACGGGGGCATTGAGTCGCGTGTAATGCACCGGCGGGGGGTCTTCTGGTCTTGGGATGACTCTGGGGGGCCTCCGTGCCGGAGCGAACTCGCGAGCCGGGCCAAGGCGATCTAGCGGGCGGGGCTCGGGTGGCTCCCGCCGCGGTAGGGCCATCTGATCGCGGCCTCGCCCCCTTTCCTCCTGCCTCGGCCGAGGGTGCGGCCGGGGCCCATCTGCGGGTGGTTTCGCCTGGGAGAATACAACCTTGGCACCCAAAGTCTCCTCCGCCAACGCGTGCCTCTCCGCCATTGCTACCAACGCTTCATAGTCGGTCGGTGGATCCCGGAGCAGGGATTTGTGGAGGCTCCGAGTCCGCAGCCCCGTCTTGAAGGCCAGCATAAGCACCTCGTCGCCGCATGTCACCACCGCCCGTCTCTCCTCCTGAAAGCGGCGGAGGTATCTTCTCGTTCCCTCCCCCTCCCTTTGGACTATCGTGCTGAGATAGTCTAAGGGCTTCTTTTTTGTTCGCCCGGCCCGGAACTCTTGGCAGAACTTATGGGATAGTTCGCCAAAGCTCCCTACGGACCTCGCGGGCAAGGCAAAGTACCAGTCCAGCGCGGTGTCCCTCAGGCTTTGGGAGAAATGTCGGCAAAGGAACGCCTCATCCACGTCCTGGGCTTCCATCGCCCCCCGGTATTGTTGCACGTGCGTGAGGGGGTCGCCCCTCCCATTGTACGTGGCCAAGTGAGGGGGTTTGAACCTTACGGTCCTGGGGGCGGAAGTGATCCACCGGGCGAGTGGGGTGGCCTCCTCCGGGTAGGTCGGGCGATCCGGCGCATCCCCCCTCCGCCACTCGGGGGTCGGGCTTCGGTCGCGCCTCGGCCGTCGACGGTCCTCCGTCCCCGGGGAGTAGCCCGACGGTCTCCAGGCGGGGCTCCTTCCTTGGGCCGAGGATTCGACGGGTTGCGGGCTACGGTCCTCCCAGCGCCCCCGCCTCCTGGCCAGCTCTCCTCGGGCCTCCATCCGTTCTTGATTCTCCCGAAGGAGTCTTTCACGCTCGGTGGCGAGGAAGCGTAGTTGCCGACAAACGGCTTCCTCGCGCAGGGTATCGGAGGGGTGGTGTTGGTGATGGGGGCCGCCCCCTCCAGGCGGGGACCTGTTCAGCAACGGGTCCCGCCCGTTCCCAGGCCGCCGGGCCGTCGTCGCCTCGTCCAGGAGTTCTCGGTTGCTCCTGTTCTCCATCCTCAGCCTCTCGCGCTCCGCGATGATGAAGCGAAGCTGGCGGCGGGCGGCCTCCTCTTCCAGGTAAGCCTTCCGGGTGGTCTCGGCCGCCTCGTCCAGACGCCTCTGCGCGGCGGCCGCCTCCCCCAGGCGCCTCCACCGCTGCGCGACTTCTACCTCCTCTTCCAGGAGCCTTTGCTGGGCCGCGATCTCATCAGCGAGCCCCCTTATGCTCCCCCTCCTCCTCGAACTGAGGGTGGAGGTTTCGCCTCACGTTCAGGGGCTCTGAGGGGCCGGCCGGAGGTCCCGTTCCAGCCGTCTGACAGCCTCCCCTGGCCTGAGCAACGGCCTCGAAGCTCTTCAGGACGGCGGGGACTGAAGTGTGTTCGATCTCGGAGCCCATCCCCAGAAGGGGGTCGGACGCCGGGGTGATTTGTAGGGAGAGCGGTTCCTGTCCCACGGGATCTTTGCCGTGGTCCGGGTTCCGTGAGATCGGTATGGAATCTAACATGGGTGTGACCCTTCGTTCCCACAGACGGCGCCAATTGTTACGAGGTGGAACTCGCGTACAATGAATTTGTATTAATGGGAACCAAGGGCACGGTGGTTATGTGGAGAAGGGGGTTTAGGTAGGCTATTTGACAAGCGATTAGTGGGGTGAAGAAGTCGATCTCGACGCCAGTGACGGTCGCGGGGCTGAATCTCGCCGGATGCGGCTGGACAAGGCTGAACGGCAGGGGGGTGACGCCGACTGGTGTTGATAGGCGAGCTCTCCTGCAACACGAACAACTCGTCAGAAGGGCCGGGTTGGGGGTTCAACCCTTAGCCCCTCCGATGCCTAAGTCAGTGATAGGGCTTAAAATGGGGGGCTGGTCACGCCGGTCGGACTAACGGTGTGTCGACCGCGCGTGGCGAGCTATAGGTGGGAGAACAAAGATATGGAAGACCTTTGCTCTCGTGTGTGAATAGTTAAAATGAGAGAGAATTCTGCAGCCACCTCCTCTCCGTAAGAGGAGAAGGGGTATTTATACCTGACGGGTGATGACTAGGCGTGCTGAGCTGGCCCGGGTGTCGGCGGAGGCTTCGGACAAGGACGCCGGGAACATGAGTCTCTGACCTGCCTTTGTCAGGCGGCGCAACGGCCCAGGGGTGCTTTTGTCGGGATGTCAGAGCCGAAAGTAAAAGCGTTATCTGTCAGGTGGCTCTTCCGTCAGGGGGTGCTTTGTCGGATGGTCGGGTGACGTATGTGTCAAGTGTCCTTATCCTTAGGTTGTTTGTCGTTAGCGTCGGACTAAGAGTCGGCCGGCTGCGGTGGTCCACCTCGGCCGGCTGCGGTGGTCCGCCCCGGCCGGTTCGGGGAGCGCTGCAAGGCGCGCCTGTCTCCATGATGCCCCGGATTTTCGGGGCGGCGGCCCTTTTGTGTAAAGGTGAGTTAATGGGGTATGTTAACGGATCCGGGCGGGAGTCGGGCTCCTACGATCTTTAGGTCGTAACAGTTCACTTATGAGAAAATGCCACAAAACGAAACCAAATTGCAAATAAACAAGTGGAGCATCAACCAAACATGAGGGGGTTCTCTACATTTTTCTAACTATAGCATGTCCACATGTAAAACAAACAAACAATTTAACGTTTTAATTTTCTTGTGAAATGGTAACTAATGCATGCTTACAAGAATATAGTACTTTGGCAACATTTAGCAGCTATTTAAGGGATTCTCTTAAGAATGCAAGCTTTGAAGTAATCACAATGATGATTTCCCACTTGCATGCCACTTTAGTGTAGCTATTAGCAATTGTAGTAAACAAGATGCTACATTTAGTAACTATTTAATGGATTCTCTTAAAATGCAAGCTTTAGCCATTCTACATTCAAATGCAACATTTAAAACTACTTAATTTATGTCTACACTAAAATGCAACATTTATGAAAGCTAAACATGAAAGGTAAACATGAATCAAAATTAAGAATGGATGCTCTAGTGAAAACTCTAAGGATACATATCAAACCTGGGAGCTTTAATGAGGGTACGTAAGGCCTAAATTAACAATGTGAATTTTGGCAAGAGAAACTTGAGTCTACATCACGTGTAGGCTTTTTTTGTAAGAACATTTGGACCCACTTAAAAAGTTGAATGCAATCTTTTTAAGGTTACACAAGGGTTACTTAAAAAATAATAACTTTAGCCAAGATACATTGAAATCCATCAAAAAATGCTACCTTTATATATTTACAAGAAGGTTTGTCTAAAAAGATACCAACTTGATTAACCCTACTTAATTGATTCATTCCAAAATGAAGTCTTTAACACAAACACACAAATTCTTCCATAAAAATGACAACTTTAACATGAAGCTAACTAATACATCCAACAAATTAATATTCCCACACTAAGATGGGGTTCCTACCTCAATGAAGAAGCTTCATCCTCTCTTTCTTCCTTCTTGTGCAAATGGCAAACTCCCGCTCTCCTTCTTCTTCTTCCTTCTCTTTGATTTTTTTTTCCTTTCCTTTCTCTTTCTCTTTTTCTTTCCTCTTTGTTTTCTTTTTTTTTTTGTACAAGAGGAAATTCGGCCCATGAGGAAAGAAGGAGAAAAGAAAAAAATAATGAAAAGAAAAGAAAAAGGAAAGAAATAGAAGAATGTAGAAGAATGAGGAAGATGAGGAAAGAGAGGGATATTTTCATCCAACGATCCATTTATATACAGGTTTGCCATTGCACAAAGATTTTAATTAAATAACCTCCAACTTTGAATAGTAATTACATCACATGCCATCCCTAACACTCCTAAATAAATGCCCTTCAATTTTGTGTTTTATTTACAAGTTTGCCACTCCCCTACACATACTCTCTTACCTTACACACACACCTACAAATTACAAGTGAGCCATTACTTTACACACTCTTCTACTATACATGCACACTCCCCACTAATTACATCAATGCCACTAACCCCAGCCCTTTTCACAAAAAGCCCCCTCCTTACACTAACCCACTTCCTAACATATACCCTCTTCTAATTACTAAGAAACCATCACTCTACACATACCCCCTACTCCATGCACCCCCACAACACAAGAATGTCATTCACATGTAATATTGCTACTAAGACTAACTATAATATTAATAACAAATGCTTCTAATAACTAAGACTAACAACAAAACTAATTACAATACGAATAACAACTAGCTAGTGAATTACAAATGCTTCATGCTATCCTTTAATAAAAACCATAATGATGCACAGTAATACTTTACCCAATACATTGCTCAATACACTTCCATATTAATACACAAAGAATCCTAATAATAATAGCAATAATAATAATATTACACAATGAACCCCACACTCAACACATTATCAGATAAACATAATCACCAATACAAATCATATCACACTTATATCATAACAATACATTAATCCAACAATAAATAATAATACACTAATAAAATATACCAACCTATCTCTACACAATTACACACACTGCACTCCATTATTATACACACTACACACGTTTTCAAGCATACTTATACTATTGTACCACACAAAAAGATAGACCCTAACGTATATGAACTTTGTGTCATTACATTCTACCCACCTTAAAAATAAAGTCCGCCTTCGGACTTTCCAACTATGGGTCTAACTAAGAGTGGACAGACCTTGACATTAAGGTCAATCCATCCCAGGCATACATACACTAAATCAGAAAGCAATGCATACTTAACTACATACCCTATCATACTTACAATACACAACACCTAGTCATACGCAGGCGCACACACTTATCCAAGTATACTCCTAAGTACTTAAATATGTATACAGATAGATATAAATATACGAGGGTAGTCGCACTCACGCAGCCATACATGCATGCACAATGCTCATACAGACTCATATTGTATGTATGTGCACGTGCGTCATAACGTACACAAGGATATACTCACTTACACATATCTATCTAGTGATACCCTGTATTCCTAGGCTCAATCCTATGGCCTACCTACACCTATATATCTGCCAATACACCTATAATATTAGACCACGATACGACGACACACATAACACTATACAAGTGGCACCAGATATAACACTGCCCTAATGCAATACCCCATATACACATACGCATATCATGGAGTCATGTATAATGCTATACACACAAGGCAGTCACACAGTTATTAGGCATACAAGAACGCACAACTAAGCACGTATAGGATCATGCATGGACACCCACCTACACACTGGTGTACAGATCATACCAATATATTTATAACCAACTTCTACATCGCATCCAATATACACACAATTTCACTAGCACACACCTTGACATAAGTACCTTCAGCCAGTTGATATGTATACATATAGTACATAGTCATTTGCCAACAGTCGATATTCATATGCCAATATCTATACACACAGATGTTTGATATACAGTTACACCCCACATACTCATGCACTTACCAATAAGCCTTCCACAAATACAATATATATTAGCAATACAAATTCAATGTCATATATGTACTAATATAATAGATAATCAGACACCGATATTTATACCATCAAATACTATGCACACTCAGGCAGCAATGATCCATATATAAATAATATATCACTTTAGTACATAAAACATAGGTATACAGATAATTAGACATAAGCAAATCCACAAGTACACATAGCTCTACACATGATATATACGCTACATACACCTCCATTTATATTATACACATATCTATATATCACTATAACCATTAAGGATGCGTACAATCATCAAGCCGTTCGAATATAAGTATACACACTCGATATAAATATGCATACACACGAGTCCCTACAAGGAAGGACCCATATGTACACCCATGTGATATCTTCCACATACGTACAAATATAGATCCCTACTCACACAAATAATACACACACATACATAGCCAGTATATGCATGTCAATAGACATAAGGCTCATGGTACATAATAATACAATATAGTATTTAAACATACATTCAAGTAGTCAACTATACATGCACATATGGGCTACACATGATGTATGCCTATATATAAACATGTGAGAACATATCATGACCACCCAACATCTTAATCATAAATATACTAATATATTCAAACAATGTCAATATAATATCCACACAATATGTACGCACAAACATATATATAGTCATACACAGGTACGAACATATATTTATATAGGCACACAGTAATATACCTTGTAGAGCATCACTCAGGGGTGACAATCTTCATATCACACTTAGACCCATATGCCACACCAATATACTAACATCCATTAACGTACACACACCGAGGGACCCACTTATTAGAGTACATATACTAATATACATTCACTACTCCACTACAATTCTCAAGTATACTTATAGCCATACACAACATATATACCAATACAAACAAATATCCATACTACCATACAGATAAACATGCATATAAAATCATTACATAATTATGCACGGACCATATGAATATACACAATAACATATGTATACACCGATACATTTATGCAGACCTACAGTGGCATAACATAAATACCCAACAATTCGATTGTTGCGTCTTCTTTTGCCGAGAAGGGACCGAAAGCCTCAAAAAAGGCAAGGGGCTCGTCACAATCCTATGTATATATACTTATGCCTAGAGTTATACATCCCAGACATCCAAATCTACTAGCATTACACAACCAAACAACAATACATAAACACATACCTAAGGGACAATTTACATATCACACTTAGACCCGTACGCCACACCAATATACTAACATCCATTAGCATACACACACCGAGGGACCCACTTATTTGAGTACATATACTAATATACATTCACTACTCCACTAAAATTCTCAAGTATATTTATAGCCATACACAACATATATAACAATACAAACAAGTATCCATACTACCATACAGACAAACATGCATATACAATCTTTACATAATTATGCACGGACCATATGAATATACACAATAACTTACGTATACACCGATACACTTATGCAGACATGCAGTATACTTATATATACCTATGTATATATACTCATACCTAGAGTTATACATCCCAGACATCCAAATCTATTAGCATTACACAACCAAACAACCATACATAAAACCATATACTAATTACAGTTAGAGACAAAAAATACTTATACACACATACATATCGCTATAGCTAACTATGGTATACATCCAAATATACACACATAGATAGACACACATACACATAGTTATCAGTACATATACGCTTACAACACATACACTCCCACATACCGAAGTATATATGTAGGCAAAGACATCTACATATCAAGATACACTCTGCACTCCTTATATAGTCATGGACATGAACACACCTAAACCTCTGCATACCTATTTATTTAGGATTACACTCCAAACATAATCACATGTCACACCATATTAAATACAATCATCATACCCACTAAAATTTCCATATGCCTTAAGCAAGTATACATATATGGAATCAAAGGAACAATTCATATACACAGCTCTCAATACAGTTGCACCCACAGATACATATAGCTCTACATATGTTATGCATATCCATAACCATGGATACACATTTCATGCTACATACCTATATTTGCACATTTACTACATGCACACAACACATACTACATACACGACAACACTTATCATACATTCATCATGTATGCAACTATACTATATAAGATGATATACCTAAATATCCTAGTATTTCTCACTTAGAGGTGACACTACGGCTAGCATGTCCTAGGCACCTACCCACCTTGGGACTCAGCTAACCTCTACGTAAACATTACACGCCCTATCCGTACGCAGCTGCAGTGCGGTGGCCTGCATGGGCCACCACTTGTAACGCCCCGCTCCGCAGGATATCCGGGAAGTACGAATCCGTCCCAGGTTTTTCCGAAGAGGCAGGTGTTACGAAGGAAGAAAAGAAAAGAAATAATATTGAATTAGCGGGTCCACCACGCACTGCTGTAATAGTACATGTATTGTTCCCAAACAAAAACAAAAATACCAAGAGCCAACACAGAACAACACAGAATCAACAAGGGAACAACAGACTTTATATGTATATGTATGTATGTATGTATGTATGTGTATATACTCATCCAGTCCATTATACTTCATCTTATACATATGTACAACGAAACAGCTCATCCCCAAAAAGAACCCCAGAGTACAAGTCTCTCACCCTCTCCCCGCATTACCCAACTCACAACCCAAGCTCCTCAACCATAACTCTAACTCCATCTCCCTAGGTTCAGATTCATATACCTGAAACCACAAATTGGAGGACGTCAAAGCGGGTCCAAGTAGGAAACCCAACTCGTGCAAGTAAATACTAATTTAGGGAATGTTGTTTTGTTTTTAATCACAAATGCTACATGGCACAACAGGGACCACATTCCCAACAGCAGGCAAGGGAAGTACGGAAACACACATTGTAAGTTTGAAACATTTAAGTATTAAATTTAAGTTTATTTGGAAACCTGGATACGTCGTTGAATATGAGGGACTGGACTCCACCCGGCAAGGAGCACCCGCCAGTGGTACACGAGCATTGTTTTCTTAACGGGGCCTCTCACTCCACCCATACCCTCCTGCATCGGAGTGCGAGTGAGGAAAAACTCCACAACATCATACCTCATCGCACCCAAAACTGAGCAAGGTACGGAAAACACTACAAGTACCCGAAACTGAGCAAGGTACATCACAACATCACAACACAGTCCAGGCCCCATACCCCACTAGTACCCAGTTCTCCCCCAAATCCTTTTCTAGGGTGCTTACCTGCCATGTGGCAGACCGAGACATCCCTAAAATTTATTAGCATTTAAGTCAAGTGAGCTAGCATACAACATATAGATCCAACAACACTTATCTCCATACAACTAACTTTACATCATAGACCCAACCAATCATCCATGTAAACTACTACACCAATCTTATATTACATTTAGATCCAACAACACTTATCTCCATACAACACATATAGGCTACGCCTAGTATACATGTAATCATACACAACACATATCCACAATCATATAGAGATTCAATCCTATACATAAGCAACCATATGGCTACACCTATGTACATATACAACTATACCAATACATACAAATAGCATTACAATTTCCCATGCCAACTTACATACAAACAATCTTACCTACACACATATACACATATACACATGTTCACATCTACACTTCCATAGTACATTCTCATTCAAGTAGGTCTCATATATATCTACATCTACACACTACACATATAGAGACACACATATCATACTCACACAAGTGACATACACATATATAACCATCCAGTGGTTATACGCTTCCAATAACTACTACACCATACATCTATGTCTAACTATATGACTATATAACATGAGGATATTCACATACACAAACACATAGTTGAGATAAATACACAAAACAAGACGTAATCATCCACGTATACACAATAAGATACACCCCAATATACATATACTAGAAGTATATAGTCGTACAACATATGTCCACATTCATACGTGTCGTTATATGTAGGCACATACACATAAGGCACATACACATAGGTTACATTTCAATACATCTACAACCCAATCAAGACCCCATATAGCATTTCACTTATATGACTACACATTCATGCATATATGTATCACATATGCATGCACATACACCACTAAAATAATATACAACTACACTACATCTTAAAGATACCGGCTACATATACATCCACATATTCATTTATATGCCAATTCCTATACATAACTCCCAAGCACATACGAAAAAAATCCATGTAGAGCCATCTAGACATAGTGATGTCACTTAAGCACAGAAGTAGAAATACTCATATACAACTATATAATCATCCACGCACTAACACAGATATCATGAAGTACAAATATACACATTTGGGTACACACATCTATCTCTACACAAAGTACAACCCCACAACTATATACCAAATTAAAACAATACGCCAATTCATATAGGCACATAGGCATCACATACATATACTCACAGTTATTTAAACATTTAACACAAGAGGACTTCATACCCTCACAATACAGCACTAGCAATATATATGCACCAATATTATATACATATATCTACACCCTCTACCCATACATGTACACATATATATTCACACATATACACTTTCCCTACATATCCACAAGACAATATGAACACTCCACTACTGTAACGGTCGGTATTTTTAGGCGTGTTTTCGATTGTGTGTACCTGTATTTTCCTCCAGTCATCCAGTTAACTTTTTGTCCGTACGTGTCGACGCGAGCGCGTCACTGAATTCGTTTTACCGTGTCGTCATTATTTACCATCAAGTTTTAACTAAAATAATTTGACTTAATTATTCTACTAATTACAATTTACTAATTACAAAATCTTAATTACTTTAATTAATTTCACTAATTACTTTTTCGCTTTTAAAGATGACTAATTAAATTTACTTAATTACGTAAATGCCTTAACCCTTAACTACATGACAACACACACGTTTTAAACAACCAGATACATCTTCTGAAATCAAATTTGGCTTTCTCTTTGTTTTCGTTTGAGCAAAACAATACGTCTCTACCCTTAGTCTAAAGATGGTAATAAATTCTATCCTAATCATATTAATGTCCGATTTGACAATGGGAAAAGGTGTTCCCCCTGCTCAACTTCTTAAGCTCGTAATCTCCTCTGCCAAACTTGCTGAAAACCAGAAACTCCACCTTCATCATTCTGCAAACGCATCCTACAGCAAACAAATTCTCCTTACAAACAAATCATCCATCAAAACCAAACCACAATTTTCCCAATCTGTTAATTATTTCTAGATTACAAATCCAAGACTACAGCAACCCAAATCTCTCAAACCAAATCCCTCAAACCAAATCTGAAAAATTTTAGATCCAAAAAAACAAACGGAGAACCAATTTCAGATCTGATAACCCAAATCTCAGATCCAACAAAGAATTTCAGATTCAAAATTCAGAAATCAAACCATTATTCTTTTTCCTCTTCTTCTTCAGATCATATCCAAAATCAAACCCTTTCATCCCCATCCAAACAAAATAAAAACTGAGATTTGAATGGTGGAAACTCAGAAATCAAACTTCAGATTTGCAATTTAAACAAACCCATTCCACCAAATCAAATCAGCAAACCATTCAAACCCTCCACCTTCTTCTTCCTCCCTTGGCCGGCCCCCCTCACCTCTCTCGCGCGTCCACCTGGAACCGCCGGCCGCGCGCCCTGTGCCCCGCGCCACCGCCGCTGTGAAGCCCCGACCGACGGAATCCGCCCTCTAGCCGCGCCGTCCGCCCTCCTTCTCTCCGTCATCGCACGTAGGTAAGAACCTCTCCCCTTCTTCTTGCACGTGAGTTCCTGGCCTGCAGATTTTGAAATTAAAACAAAAAAACGAAAATCAAAGAACAGAAGGTGACAGAGAAAAGAGGAGACAATGAGAAAGAGGAGAGAGTTTACAGAAATAGAAAGACATAGAGACAGCCTTAGAAATAAAAGAGAGAAAGAAGGGGGCAGTGAATTAAAGAAAGAGATAGGGAGTTAAAAGAAAGAATTTAAAAAAAGAAGAGAATGGGTATAATAAAAGAAGGGGACAGCATGAGTTAAGAGGTGGGGGGTAATTTACAGAATGAATTAATGAGATAAGTTTAAAGAAAGAGTAAAGAGAGAGAGGAAGAAGGTTATTATATGTTAATAATCTTAATAGTTAAAGTAAGAGTTATAACCATGTTGCTTTTACCCTTGATCAAAGTTTGTAGATGAGATATTAAATACCATGTTAAGCCATGTAATTAGATTAGTAAATTAGCTTAGTTAATTAGTTAGTTGTTAATTTTAGTTTATGTGTTAATCTGATTTCACCATGTTAATATGATTAAATAAGGTTAGTGTAATAAAATTTGAATAAAACAATGTGTACCATGTGTTGGATATGGACGACATGAATACACCCATGAGGGGATGTATGAGGGTATACGGACCTCAGATGTCGCGTGCACGAAAGCGTGCGCGGAGGGAACCTTTTCTCGTGTGAAAATGACCACTCGATAAGTGGAAAAAGCCACTCGATAAGTGGAAAAAGTCACTTTACAAGTGCATAAAGGCACTTGATAAGTGAATAAAGAAGAGGATAAATGAATGTGCTAATATAGGCTAATAAGCTTATAATTGGTTATTTCCTACAATAACCACCCCTAAAGCCTATAAATAGGACCCAAGGGTAAGGCATTCATACTACACTTTCCATGACATAAGTTTGCATAAGGCATCTTATCTTCTTCTTCTCCCTTCCATTAAAATCCTCTTCTAAATAGAGATTTAGGCAGTGAAACTCTGCTTCGATCCTCCGTGACGAAGTATCAACCGTTGTGGTGAATCCGAGGGCGAAGTTCCGAGATTACGGTGCCGCGTACGCAAGCGTAAGTCTCTACTTCATTATTCGATCCTAACGTCCTTGTTTTGACAGGATCCCACATTGGTATCAGAGCCATACGGGTTTGCCACGGTCAAACCGCCGCCCCGTCGAACCGATGAACGAGGCGTTGTCTTTTTCACGAATGGGTATCCTACCATTATGGATATGGTAGGAACGCTTCGTGACGGAGAGAACGCAGCGGTTGTTCTTTTCACGTTAGGGTCTTCTGTCATTACGGATATGGCAGGAACTCTCCGTGACGGGAAGAATCGACCGTTCATATCGTCAAGCTCGCACTCTTCATGGATGCTGAGTCTCCATTCATAGGGAATGTAAACTCTCTTCATGTGGAGCGTGTAGTTTGCGAACTTTAGAGTATGTTATTTCTTCATTTTGGCACCGGCCATTAGAGAATAACTACTTTCTCGACGAACGGGTGCTTCATCGAAGAAAATGATGGTGGTTATTCCCATCGGAGAAGATGACCTTTGGTGCATGATCACCATGGCCATATGGGCCATGGAGGCTATGCATCCCCCCTCCCCATACGGAGGGGGTTGGCTACGGCCAAATGACAACGAAAACCACCCCGTCAAGGGGGAGGAGTGCATGCGGCCAACCCCATGCAAGGGGGTGGCCGGCCATGGCCATATGGGCCAGGCCGGACCTGGCCGTGGCCGAGGCCAGGCCAGGGCCAGGGGGCCCTGGCCGGCCTCGGCCAGGGGGCCCTGGCCGTGGCCGAGGCCAGGCCAGGGCCAGGGGGCCCTGGCCGGCCTCGGCCAGGGGGCCCTGGCCGTGGCCGAGGCCAGGCCAGGGCCAGGGGGCCCTGGCCGGCCTCGGCCAGGGCCAGAGGCCGGCCTGGCCAGCCCTGGCAGGGGCCAGGGCCGGCGCCCTGGCCTCTGCCAGGGCCAGGGGGCCCTGGCCGGCCTCGGCCAGGGCCAGAGGCCAGCCGGCCGGCCCTGGCAGGGGCCAGGGCCGGCGCCCTGGCCTCTACCAGGGCCTGGCCGGCTTGGCCGGCCCTGGCAGTGGCCAGGGCCAATGCCCTGGCCTCAGGCCAGGGCCTGGCCGGCCTTGGCAGAGGCCAGGGCCAGGCCCTGGCCGGCCCTGGCCGGCCTCGGCCAGGGTAGAGGCCCTGGCCGAGGGGCCAGGGCCCCTGACCAGCCAAGACAAAGGCCCTGGCCGAGGGGCCAGGCCTCCCTGGCCGGCCATTGGCCGGCCTCGGCCAGGGCAGAGGATGCCCGTGTCTTTGGCCGGCCAGGGCAGAGGCCCTGGTCGACCAATCAGTAACTTTTTACCGGCATTGGCTGGCCTCGGCCAGAGGCCTTGGCCGATGGAACATGGCCAGTGCCGAGCCCTGGTTGACCCAAAAAAAAAAATTTTGGGGGAGGGGCTTACGTGACCGAAAGGGGGAAACTTGCATGGCGGTGGCTTGCATGAACAATCCCTACGGGTCCAACGGCAGTTACTCTGCGGCAAATTCCCTTACAGAAGGGGAGCGCATGGATCCATATGGGAGCCGGCGACAATGGCTTGCAGAAAATCTCCTCAAGGGGGATCCGGCCTTGGCACGGCTACGGCTCAATCCCGGCAGATGGCCAGGGATTGCCGTATATTTCGCCAGAATCATAAGGGTACTAAGTTGAAATATCGCATTTTCCCCAAAGGGGGATCCGGCTTTGGCCAAGTTGCGATGGCAACTCTCACTTCGGAAGGAAGATGAATTCGGCCTTGGCACGGCCTTGGCACGGCCTTGGCACGGCCTTGACACGACCCCGGTAATGGCCGGGGAATTGTCGAAATATTTCGGCTATGACACCCTATAATGGGGTATAGGCCTTGCAAAATACGTTTGCAAAATGCATATGAAAAATACGTTTTCAAAATACTGCAAAATACGTTTGCAAAATATTTTTGAAAAATACGTTTTCAAAAACGCTTTTCCGCTGCAAAGTACTATAAGAGTACTATTATTTGATAAACTGATGGGGAAATATGGAAAGTTACTCTAGATGGTGATTGGAAACGTAGTGACCTTTCCGATTCTAGAGTAACATCTTCAATATTTTTCGAAAGTAACTTATCAAATTATAAATATCATTCCAAGTGGGAGTTGAAATTAGAACTATCCAAATGGGATATTCTATTATCATTTCAAGTGGGAATTATATTTTAAGAATTTTTAATGCAATGATTTTGATCAAACCTTTGGTTTTGTGTCTTTTGCAGCATTTTAAAAGTAAAATGGCTTCCGCTTCAAAGAATATCGTCGCTGAGTTAAACAGAGGTGAAAAACTCAACGGCGATAATTACAAACTATGGTCCATTAAGATACAATACGTTCTAGAGGAGCAAGAAGTGCTCGAAACTCTGAAGAACGTAATGATTGAACCCGAGTTGGGCACTACGGCCCAACACAGACGAGACAATGAAGCTTTTGATGCTTGGTCTCGGAAGAACAAGATAGCTCGCATTACGTTATTGAGCAGTATGGCCGATGACATAATGTGCATCTTCCGAGAACATGACCTAGCCATGGACATATGGTCTAAGCTAGAGGAGAAGTTTGGTGGCACATCGGTGTCCAAACTTCGCGCCTTAACTATAAGATTCGATTCATACAAGTAACGTCCAGATCATTCCATGGGAAAACATCTACGACATATGGCGAATCTAATCTCAGAGTTAAAGGATGCAGGTCATGTGCTCACTGATGAGCAACAAATCCAAGCAGTCATACGTTCCCAACCAAATGGGTGGGACCAGATGAAGATGCATCTCACTCACAATGAGAGCATCAAGAACTTCAGCGACGTTTCTAAGCACCTCGAGTTAGAGGAAGAGCGGCTTGCGGCCGCCAAGCCAAGTGCAGAAGTGCACATGGTTGCTAGTTCCTCACACGGGGGAAAGAAACGGAAAGGTCGTTCGAAGTTTTCTAATGAACGTAATAAGCAACCTGAGTCTACCAAGAAACCCAAACATAAGGGTGGGCACAAGAAATGGCACAAGAAGAAAGACTTGAAGAAGATCAAGTGCTTCAAGTGCAACAAGCTCGGTCACTATGCTCGTTCGTGTACGAGTGGAAGCGACGAGGTAACTTGTAATTATGCTAGTTACATATGTGTTTCTAGTTCAATATTTCTTGTGGAATCTAATCCATTTTGGATAATTGATTCAGGTGCCACCGACCACATAGCAAGGGACAGACGGTCCTTCGTGGAGTATCATCGGATACCCCAAGGAACGAAGTGGATCTATGTAGGAAACAACACACGTGTTGAGGTGGAAGGCATTGGGACTTGCAAGCTAGTCTTGGACAACGGCCGCACTCTCCTACTTCATGATGTTCTCTTCGCTCCAGATATTCGAAGGAATATAATATCTGTGGTCGTGTTAATGGATCTTGGTTATAGCTGGTTCTTTCAAAATTGTAAAGTGGACTTATGTTGTAATAATTCCTTAATTGGTACTGGGTATGTATTCAAAGGATTTATTGTATTAAATACAATGTATGACTCTTCATTTTGTAATGAAAATTTCCTTGTTACAAATTCTTCGACTTATGAGTCTGATATAATTTATTGGCATGCAAGGCTTGGTCACATTGGACCAACACGAATGGATAGACTTGCCAAACGTGGCCTTCTATCCAATGTTTCAAAGGTTGAAATGTCGACCTGCGAACATTGCCTTGTAGGGAAATCTTGTCGCAAGCCGTTTGGAACCGGCACAAGGGCCGAGGTTCCATTACAGCTCATCCATTCGGACATATGTGGTCCGATGAATGTCAAGACAAGACACGGAAAGTCCTATTTCATCACTTTTATTGATGACTTCACCCGATTCGGACATATCTATTTGATATCCCACAAAAGTGAAGCATTAACCTGCTTTAAAAACTATATGAGTTTAGTGGAGAATCAATTAGATCGCAAGATTAAGGTCTTGCGAACCGATAGGGGCGGTGAATATCAATCAACAAGTTTTAAGGAACTTTGTGATGAAAAAGGCATAGTACATCAGGTAACTATGCCTTATACTCCTCAACAAAATGGCGTTGCAGAAAGGAGAAATAGGACTTTAATGGAAATGGTCCGTTCAATGATGGCGCAAGCTAACTTGCCAATCACCTTTTGGGGTGATGCATTATTGACGGCCGCTTTCATATTGAACCGCGTACCCTCGAAATCAGTTAGCTCCACTCCTTATGAGTTGTGGAACCAAAAGTCTCCTGACTTAAACATTTTAAAACCTTGGGGATGTGCATCCTACGCACATATTTCCTCCCATATGTATGGCAAGCTTAGGCCACGGGGAAGGAAATGTATCTTTATACGATACGCAGAAAACTCCAAAGGTTATGTTTTCATTGGTCAGGAAGACAATGGAGGTCTAATTGAATTTGAGTCGAGGGATGTCACTTTCTTGGAAAACGAGTTTCCAAGACGGGGCGAGATAAGTCAGGACTTATCTCTATTTGAGATTAATGATCAAGAAGGATTACCTCATTCGAGTGGGAAATTCTTGGTGAAGATGAAAATATGTTTCAAAATTCACCAATGGATGATACGAATGACGCTAATCCTATTCCATACGGGAATAATGATTCAAGTGGGAGCATTTCTAACGACATTCCAAGTGGGCGTGATATTAGAATTGATCTAAATTCGAGTCAACAAGGACTTGAAGAATCTCAAATACGACGTAGTAATCGTACAAGGTTGGCTCCTCTAAGATTTGAGGATGAGTTTTCGCAAACCTTTATGACTTTACTACAAGATGATGACGAGCCTGCTACTTTCAAACAGGCTGTATCATGCCCTGTGAAAGACAAATGGATGGAAGCGATGAAGGAAGAGTTGGAATCCATGAAAGTTAACCAAGTCTGGGACTTAGTTGACTTACCCAGAGGACGTAGAGCTATTGGGAACAAATGGGTTCTCAAGATCAAGCATAAGGCTGATGGCTCTATTGACAGATATAAAGCTCGCCTTGTCGCGCAAGGTTTTACGCAACAGGAAGGGATAGACTACGAAGAGACCTTCTCACCTGTTGTTCGTTTTACCTCGATTCGCCTGATTCTGGCTATGGTAGCTTGCTTAGACCTCAAATTACATCAGATGGATGTAAAGACTGCCTTTCTCAATGGAGAATTGGACGAGGAGATCTATATGGAACAACCAACAGGGTTTGTAAAAGAAGAAAACGAACATAAGGTTTGTAAACTTCGTAAGCCCATATATGGTCTTAAACAATCCTCGAGGCAATGGTATATACGATTTCAAGAAGTTGTCTTATCAAATGGTTTTTCCATGCTTGATGAAGACAACTGCGTATATATCAAGAGGATTAAGAGCAAGTACGTTATTATGTCTCTATATGTAGATGACATTTTAATAGCCGGAGATGACAAGGGCTTTGTGATGGATATCAAGGCTTGACTTTCATCAATATTTGAGATGAAAGATATGGAAGAAGCCGCATATATTCTTGGAGTTAAGATTTCAAGAAATCGTTTGAAGAAACTTCTTTCTCTTTCACAAGAGACTTATATAAAGAAAGTTTTAGAACGATTTAACATGCAGGACTGTAAGTCTTTTTTGATATTCCAATAAAGCATATGCGATAATTTATGTCTGAAGATGTGTCCTAAGAACCAAAGGGAAAAGGAAATTATGGAAAAAGTTCCATATTCCAGTACAGTTGGTAGTCTTATGTACACTATGATGTGTACAAGACCGGACAGCTGTTTTGTCATTGGAATGGTAAGTCGTTACCAATCCAATCCAGGGCAAACACACTGGAAAGCGGTTAAGAGGATAAATTTGCAAAGGACTATGATAAGACCAAGAAGGTAGACATAAGGTACATATCTACGCATGAGATGATAGCGGATCCGCTTATGAAGGCGATCCCCAGAGATGTGTTTTGCAAACACTTATCATCTCAAGGATTGCGTAAGAGCTGAGTTGTACCAATGTAAATTCCCATGTCTGTAAATGATCAAATTCAATAAAAGAATAAGTTCCTTTCAATATTGCATATGAAATTTTAAGAAATGTTTGTGTACATTTTTATAATCTCAGCTAGATTTTCTAGTATGTCGGACAGATTGAGGTTGGCTCTTTCACATGAGCAACCGCCTTTATTATATCAGACGGATAAAATAAAGATGAGACCTGTTTAAAGTCAAAATCATCAGACGGATGATTTAGAGTCATGACTTAAACAAAATGGTCGTATAAAAGATCTGCATCATATGGATGCTTACAAAAGATCTAAGAGGATTTTTGAAATCCTACATGTCTTATGCGGGATGTGGGTCCAGAAGATTATTTGAGTAGTAAAAGGGACTTAAAGTCAGACATTGTGGTGTCTGGTTATCATCCTTACAACATCATTAAGACATACGCTCCCTGGGAAAGGAGTGATGTTGTAATACGTATTCATACTACGTATGCATTTTGACCATTGGGTTAGAATAGTAATTGTGTTTACTATTATGTGAGACCCAAAGACCACATGGGTCTTAACTCATTACCCTTATGGACTCTAATTGGTTACATTAGATTTGACTGGGTGATTGCTATCTTAGCATGTTGCTTATGGACTATGGTCAATTCGGTCCGGCGGGGCATGTTAGAAAAGCAAGTCAAGTCAAGATCAAAAGGATCACAAAAAGAGGAAGATTAATTTCATATTCATATTTGGACTTTAGAGATTCAAAGCTGGCCAGCCAATTGTAATCCAGATGGGATTCAATTGTTGAATATAAAGTATAAGAATTGTGAAGAAATAATCTTGGGTAAAGCATGCGTTGATCTACTCAACTTTGCACCTCGAGGAGTGTTGTGTATCTCTAACAAGTGCACAACATCGGACTCTATGCGCATGACGGTCACACGGCCTATTTCTCGGTATGATAAACAGAAGAGTTAAAGGAAAAGATGTTTCCTTACAATCCCCTCAAGTGTGAGTGGGAGATGTTGGATATGGACGACATGAATACACCCATGAGGGGATGTATGAGGGTATACTGACCTCAGATGTCGCATGCACGAAAGCGTGCGCGGAGGGAACCTTTTCTCGTGTGAAAAGGACCACTCGATAAGTGGAAAAGGCCACTCGATAAGTGGAAAAAGTCACTTTATAAGTGCATAAAGGCACTTGATAAGTGAATGAAGAAGAGGATAAATGAATGTGCTAATATAGGCTAATAAGCTTATAATTGGTTATTTCCTACAATAACCACCCCTAAAGCCTATAAATAGGACCCAAGGGTAAGGCATTCATACTACACTTTCCATGCCATAAGTTTGCATAAGGCATCTTATGTTCTTCTCCCTTCCATTAAAATCCTCTTCTAAATAGAGATTTAGGCGGTGAAACTCTGCTTCGATCCTCCGTGACGAAGTATCAACCGTTGTGGCGAATCCGAGGGCGAAGTTCCGAGATTACGGTGCTGCGTACGCAAGCGTAAGTATCTACTTCATTATTCGATCCTAACGCCATTGTTTTGACAGGATCCCACCCCATGTTTGTATAACCGAATATGAAACACCACCCTAGCCAGAGAACCCAATAAAATTAGACGAACCCAATTTAAGGATTAACTGGATATTTTGACTTATCACGCAATAAATCTAATTCATTGAATTGTTTAACCGAAACAGAGAACCGGACATATCGACACGTAGTATCCGTCCAGACGAACCCACGACAACCGATACCACCGGAAACAGGCAAGTGATACTTGCCAGTAAATGTTTAGGCCACATTTTTAGGCCAATTTGTTTGTTAGCGTAAAAGAGATAGGCAGTGAAATGATAGCTGCCTAGACGCCTTTTGATCTAGTTTGACAATGAAACTAGATCCGACACTTAACATGCTTTCATTCATGCTGCCATGCCATGTTTAATTTTCAATTAACGGTACGCACTTTAACTGCTCATCTCATGTCATGTCATGCATCGTGTGTTCTTCGTGATTGAGTAGCACACACTGCAAATGGTATTGCTATTGAGGCTAGGTACCTGCTTTTGCGGGCACAACCCTATGACATATTGAAAAACACTTCCTGGCTCGTGATCCAGAAGCGAGCACAGTGTTGTTGGGAAACCAACGCTCGATACACGTGGAGGGGTAGGGTTAAGCGATCACTTGAGCGTAGAAGTGTGCCCGTACAGCCACTTCAGCCAAAAGGCATAAACCCTGTGCACAAAGTGAAATGATAATGTTTCGTGTTCTAGTTACTTGAACTTGCATGCTATATCATGTCATTTAAAATTGCTGCATCCTTAAAATGTTATATCACCTCATTATATTAGAACTGTTAGTTGTTTCAGTTTATTATATCCTTGCACAAAAGTTCTCCGCTTCCCTTGGGAGACTTTTACTGACATGTGCCCTTTTCTCTTTGGGTGTCACATGTCAGGCTTTAAGACCGAGCAGGTAGCAGAGGATGAGCAGTTCGTTGACGCTGAGTTTGAGGTCCCTGCAGAGACTGAGTTCGAGGACACGGGTGACCAGTCCTAGACTCGATTGGAGTCTTCCCTTAATTGTTACCTTTCCTTAGTTGTTGTTAGGTTTCGGTGCGTAGCACCTATCTCTCTTTGTTTTGTTTGGCCATGCTTTAGGCCTATTGTTCAGACTTGTACTTTTTTGACTATTCTGTGATGTTGTAATATTTGTTGGATGTTGTTGTTGGATATTTTCTTATCTGCTTTATTATTGTTGTTGTTTCGTCGTAATGCAAGGACCTGCTACTTTTCAAAAAATTTTACAGACGCTTATCAGACTGCAGCTTCACATCTCCACGTCTGAGCGGACCTCCTCACGTCTCGCCTTCCATATTAGGGAAGCGGGGCGTGACAGGTTTTAGTGGTGGCCCATGCAGGTCTCCTCTTTGCATCTGCGGAATATCGGAACAACAATGATGATAATAACATCCAATTAATTATTCATAACATTCGAGTCATGATTAAGTCTAATCTGAACATTTCCTTGCCTTAGATGGCCGGTAGACGCATTACTCGAGGAGCTGGTAGTGGACCTGGAGCTGGTGGTGGAGCAGGATGTGTTGCGGATGCTGATAGAGAACCCACCATGGCTGAGATGATGAGGATGATGCATCAGATGATGCAGGTTCAGTAGGGCATGCTTCAGAATGCCCCTCGCTTCGAGCCGGGAGCGAAGCAGTTTCGGGAGCTGGGCCCATCATATTTCACTGGGTCAGAAGGAGCATTAGCTGCAGATGAATGGATGAAGAACACGGAGGATAATCTGCTTCTCTCGAAGGTTAACCCGGCTGGATGGGTTGACTTGGTAAAGAAGCAACTGAAGGACAATGCCCGCAGTTGGTGGGAGTCAGAAGAGCAGATGTTAGTGAAGCCTATCCCCTGGGCCACTTTCAAGGCGAGATTTAATGATGAGTATTTCACTCGAGCTGCCAGGAGGGAGCTGATGCAGCAGTTCATCAATCTGAAGCAGGGAAATCTAACGGTGGATCAGTACCACCAAGAGTTTACTAGATTGAGTCGCTTAGCGCCGAAGATGGTGGAGACCGCTGAAGATCGAGCCCAGAGATTCTTGCAGGGCTTATCTTTGGAGCTGCAGAGTCTGATGTCCTCTTCAGACTTAGACTCTTACCAGAAGTTGCTGATAGCTTCCAAGAGGCAGGAGCTGATTGCCAATCAAAAGAGAGGGCAGTACTCAGGTGATGCGAAGAGGCCTATGAAGAAGGCCAGAACTGTGGTTAGGCCTGGGTTCAAGCCTAATCAGTCCGTTTAGTTCAAGAGGCCAGGTGGGCCTATTCAGAAGATGTGCCATTTTTGTGGCAAGGCTGGTCATGTGAAGGAGCAGTGTAGGAGATTCTTGGGCCAGTGCTTAGTTTGTGGTGACGCTACGCATGCATTGAAGGACTGTTCGAGAACTAAGCAACCATGGAAGGCACCAGATGGAGTTCAACAGCAGAGAACTCCAGTAGCTGCTGGACGTGGAGCGCCTCTCATTCCCTAGAAGCAGGCTTTCCAGCAGGCTGTTCAGCCTAAGAGACAAGCCTTCACAATGACTGTAGTGGAGGCCGAGACTGAGGACAGAGTTATTGCAGGTAACTTCTATACTAATCCTCCTTATTTATGCATTACATTTGATTAGTTATATCCATGTTAATCTAGTTGCATGTTACCCTTAGGTGTTATCTTAGTTTCATCTCACCCGGCCTTGACCATGTTCGATTCTGGAGCTTCCATGTGCATCATATCTCGGAAGTTCGTAGTCGAACACTCGATACCCACCTATACACTTCCCAAATGTTGGAACATTACAACTGGGAATGGTGTAGTGAATGTTGCACTGGGATGTAGACCATGCCCGTTGGTGATTAGTGGACACAAACTATATGCTAATTTCATTGTCCACGACCTACCCAGCTTTGATGCTATTCTCGGCATTGACTGGTTAGGAGCTTTTTATGCCACGATCGACTGTCACCAGAAGAAAGTGGTGTTCGAAATTCCTGACCACCCAGTGTTCGAGTTTGTCGGCGGAGGACGTTTGCTTGGACCTGTCAAGTTCCGAGCCCAGCCTTACCGATTGACTGTTGCATCTATGATTGGTGAACCAGAGAAGCCTGCAGTAGTGAGAGATTTCGAAGACGTCTTCCCTGAAGACATTTCTGGACTGCCGCCCGATCGAGCGTTGGAGTTCGGCATCGATCTTATGCCAGGAGCTCAACCAATTTCGAAGGCGCAGTACCGTATGGCTCCTGCAGAATAGAAGAGTTGAGGAAGCAGTTGGATGAGCTACTACAGAAGGGTTTCATTCATCCCAGCGTATCTCCCTGGGGTGCGCCCGTCTTGCTGGTAAAGAAGAAGGATGGATCAAGAAGAATGTGTATTGATTATCGGGAGTTGAATCAGATCACAGTGAAGAACAAGTACCCGCTACCCCGCATTGATGATATCTTCGATCAGCTTGGTGGATCGAGGGTATTTTCGAAGTTGGATCTCCGGAGCGGATACCATCAAGTCAGAGTCAAGAAGGAAGATGTGCTCAAGACCGCTTTTCGGACTAAGTACGGGCATTATGAGTTCGTTGTCATGCTGTTCGGTGTGACCAACGCTCCTGCTGTGTTTATGAATCTCATGAACCTTATCTTTTACGACTTCCTCGACAAGTTCGTAGTGATCTTCATAGACGACATCCTGGTGTACTCGAAGAGCGAGGAAGAGCATGCAGAATATCTAAAGATAGTATTGGAGACGCTCCGTCACCATAGACTATATGCCAAGTACAGCAAATACGAATTCTGGCTGGATAAAATTGCATTTCTTGGGCATGTAGTATCGGGAGCTGGTATCTCGGTGGATCCGGAGAAGGTCAAAGCAGTCAGTGAATGGCCTACACCTCGATCGGTATCGGACATCAGGAGTTTCCTTGGGTTGGCTGGATACTACCGCAGATTTATCAAGGATTTCTCGAGAATAGCTGAGCTGATGACGAGATTGACGAGGAAGGATGTTAAGTTCAGTTGGTCAGACTCTTGTGAGCAAGCTTTTTCTACTTTGAAGGAGAGACTGACTACTGCACCAGTCTTAGCTATTCCAGACAGAAGCGGAGGCTTCGAGATTTTCTACGACGCATCAGGCAAAGGACTTGTATGCGTTCTGCACCAGCACAATCATGTGGTCGCATATGCTTCGCGACAATTGAAGGTCCATGAGAAGAATTATCCGACCCATGACTTGGAGCTAGCCGCTGTCATCTTTGCATTGAAGATCTGGCGACATTTTTTACTGAGTGAGAAAGTGAAAATCTTCACTGATCACAAAAGTTTGAAATATATATTTACTCAGAAGGAGCTAAATATGAGACAGCGCAGATGGTTGGAATTGATGGCAGACTACGACATCGATCTTCAGTATCATCCAGGGAAGGTGAATGTCGTACCGGATGCCTTGAGTCGACTGCCCGAAGAGATGATTCTCACAGCTCAGTGGAGATTGCAGCAGGATCTGCGAAGGATGGATGTTGAAGCTGTTCTACCGGGGGTCACATCGTCGTTGATGAACATGCAGATTGAATCGATGATCGTGGATCGAATTAAGACTGCTCAAGATGGAGATGCTAAATTGAAGAAGATCAGAGAACAAGTCAAAGCAGGGATTCGAACAGATTTTCTGATTCACGCGGATGGATCTTTGAGATATGGAAGTAGGATCTGTGTACCTGCAGGAGATATCAGAGAGGAGTTGATGAATGAGGCTCACAGTTCGCCTTATTCTATTCATCCTGGAGGTACTAAGATGTACAAGGATCTTCGTCAGAATTTCTGGTGGCATGGGATGAAGAGAAATGTGGCACGTAGCGTTGCCAAGTGCCTCGTGTATCAGCAAGTGAAGGCTGAACACCATCGCACTGCTGGACTACTACAACCTCTGCCGATTTCCGAGTGGAAGTGGCAGCACATCACGATGGACTTTGTGACTGGCTTACCTCGGAGCACCAAGCAGAACGATGCGATCTGGGTCATCGTTGATCGATTGACCAAGTCCGCGCACTTTATACCTTTCCGAGTTGGGCAATCCACGGAGATATTAACAAGGAAGCATATGGAGGTAATGACCTAACTCATGCCTTTTATAATTTCCTTCTGGTACAAGTCGTGATGTGAATTATGTCATGTAGGAGATCGCATGTTTACATGGAGTCCCTGTGAGCATTGTATCAGATCGTGATACGCGATTCACATCTCAATTCTGGAAGAGTTTGCAGACCAATCTGGGTACCAGTCTAAATTCAGAACTGCGTATCATCCACAGACTGATGGACAGTCGGAGCGCACTATCCAGATATTGGAGGACATGTTGAGAGCTTGCATGTTGGATCTCAAGGGTTCGTGGGAGGATCATCTGCACCTGATGGAGTTTTCCTACAACAACAGCTATCAGGCGAGCATTGGCATGGCGCCTTTTGCTGCTCTCTACGGGAGAAAATGTCGATCGCCACTGAGTTGGGATGACGTAGGTGATAGAGAGCTCTTGGGACCAGAGATGATAGTGGAAGCAGTTGATGTTGTGCAAGATATCAGAGACAAGATTCGGATCGCCCAGGATCGTTACAAGCATTGGGCAGATGCTAAACGACGTCCACTGGAGTTTCAGCCGGGAGATCATGTGTTCCTGAAGATCTCCCCGAATCGTGGAGTAATTCGATTTGGGAAGAGAGGCAAGCTTAGTCCAAGATATATTGGACCCTTCGATGTGCTAGAGCGTGTTGGAGAAGTAGCATATTGCCTAGCTTTGCCACCGTCCTTAGAGGGAGTTCATGACGTCTTTCATGTGTCCCAGCTCCGTCGTTATATCAGCGACCCTTCTCATGCTGTGGACTACTCTGAGATTACAGTACGACCGGATCTAACGTATGAGCAGCAACCAGTGGAGATCCTAGATCGACGCCAGAAATTCTTCAGGAACAAGACTGTGGATCTAGTCAGGGTGATGTGGCGTCGTGACTCGCCAGGAGAGTCTACCTGGGAGCGGGAAGATGGGATGCGAGAGCGTTATCCATATTTGTTTTCTGCTCTTTAGTTGATAAGAATTCCGAGGACGGAATTTTTCTTAAGGTGGGTAGAATGTAACGGTCAGTATTTTTAGGCGTGTTTTCGATTGTTTGTACCGGTATTTTCCTTCAGTCATCCAGTTAACTTTTTGTCCGTACGTGTCGACGCGAGCGCGTCACTGAATTCGTTTTACCGTGTCGTCATTATTTACCATCAAGTTTTAACTAAAATAATTTGACTTAATTATTCTACTAATTACAATTTACTAATTACAAAATCTTAATTACTTTAATTAATTTCACTAATTACTTTTTCACTTTTAATGATGACTAATTAAATTTACTTAATTACGTAAATGCATTAACCCTTAACTACACGACAACACACACGTTTTAAACAACCAGATACATCTTCTGAAATCAAAGTTGGCTTTCTCTTTGTTTTCGTTTGAGCAAAACAATACGTCTCTACCCTTAGTCTAAAGATGGTAATAAATTCTATCCTAATCATATTAATGTCCGGTTTGACAATGGGAAAAGGTGTTCCCCCTGCTCAACTTCTTAAGCTCGTAATCTCCTCTGCCAAACTTGCTGAAAACCAGAAACTCCACCTTCATCATTCTGCAAACGCATCCTACAGCAAACAAATTCTCCTTACAAACAAATCATCCATCAAAACCAAACCACAATTTTCCCAATCTGTTAATTATTTCCAGATTACAAATCCAAGACTACAGCAACCCAAATCTCTCAAACCAAATCCCTCAAACCAAATCTGAAAAATTTTAGATCCAAAAAACAAATGGAGAACCAATTTCAGATCTGATAACCCAAATCTTAGATCCAACAAAGAATTTCAGATTCAAAATTCAGAAATCAAACCATTATTCTTTTTCCTCTTCTTCTTCAGATCATATCCAAAATCAAACCCTTTCTTCCCCATCCAAGCAAAATAAAAACTGAGATTTGAATGGTGGAAACTCAGAAATCAAACTTCAGATTTGCAATTTAAACAAACCCATTCCACCAAATCAAATCAGCAAACCCTTCAAACCCTCCACCTTCTTCTTCCTCCCTTGGCCGGCCCCCCTCACCTCGCTCGCGCGTCCACCTAGAACCGCCGGCCGCCGCGCCCTGTGCCCCGCGCCGCCGCCGCCGTGAAGCCCTGACCGGCGGAATCCGCCCTCCAGCCGCGCCGTCCGCCCTCCTTCTCTCCGTCATTGCACGTAGGTAAGAACCTCTCCCCTTCTTCTTGCACGTGAGTTCCTGGCCTGTAGATTTTGAAATTAAAACAAAAAAAACGAAAAGCAAAGAACAGAAGGTGACGGAGAAAAGAGGAGACAATGAGAAAGAGGAGAGAGTTTACAGAAATAGAAAGACATAGAGACAGCCTTAGAAATAAAAGAGGGAAAGAAGGGGGCAGTGAATTAAAGAAAGAGACAGGGAGTTAAAAGAAAGAATTTAAAAAAAGATGAGAATGGGTATAATAAAAGAAGGGGACAGCATGAGTTAAGAGGTGGGGGTAATTTACAGAATGAATTAATGAGATAAGTTTAAAGAAAGAGTACAGAGAGAGAGGAAGAAAGTTATTATATGTTAATAATCTTAATAGTTAAAGTAAGAGTTATAACCATGTTGCTTTTACCCTTGATCAAAGTTTGTAGATGAGATATTAAATACCATGTTAAGCCATGTAATTAGATTAGTAAATTAGCTTAGTTAATTAATTAGTTGTTAATTTTAGTTTATGTGTTAATCTGATTTCACCATGTTAATATGATTAAATAATGTTAGTGTAATAAAATTTGAATAAAACAATGTGTACCATGTTTGTATAACCGAATATGAAACACCACCCTAGCCAGAGAACCCAATAAAATTGGACGAACCCAATTTAAGGATTAACTGGATATTTTGACTTATCACGCAATAAATCTAATTCATTGAATTGTTTAACCGAAACAGAGAACCAGACATACCGACACGTAGTATCCGTCCAGACGAACCCACGACAACCGATACCACCGGAAACAGGCAAGTGATACTTGCCAGTAAATGTTTAGGCCACGTTTTTTGGCCAATTTGTTTGTTAGCGTAAAAGAGACTAGGCAGCGAAATGATAGCTGCCTAGACGCCTTTTGATCTAGTTTGACAACGAAACTAGATCCGACACTTAACCTGCTTTCATTCATGCTGCCATGCCATGTTTAATTTTCAATTAACGGTACGCACTTTAACTGCTCATCTCATGTCATGTCATGCATCATGTGTTCTCCGTGATTGAGTAGCACACACTGCAAATGTTATTGCTATTGAGGCTAGGCACCTGCTTTTGCGGGCACAACCCTATGCCATATTGAAAAACACTTCCTGGCTCGTGATCCAGAAGCGAGCACAGTGTTGTTGGGAAACCAACGCTCGATACACGTGGATGGGTAGGGTTAAGCGATCACTTGAGCGTAGAAGTGTCCACGTACAGCCACTTCAGCCAAAAGGCGTAAACCCTATGCACAAAGTGAAATGATAATGTTTCGTGTTCTAGTTACTTGAACTTGCATGCTATATCATGTCATTTAAAATTGCTGCATCCTTGAAATGTTATATCACCTCATTATATTAGAACTGTTAGTTGTTTCAGTTTTTATATCCTTGCACAAAAGTTCTCCGCTTCTCTTGGGAGACTTTTGCTGGCATGTGCTCTTTTCTCTTTGGGTGTCACATGTCAGGCTTTGAGACCGAGCAGGTAGCAGAGGACGAGCAGTTCGTTGACGCTGAGTTTGAGGTCCCTGCAGAGACTGAGTTCGAGGACACGGGTGACCAGTCCTAGACTCGTTTGGAGTCTCCCCTTAATTGTTACCTTTCCTTAGTTGCTGTTAGGTTTCGGTGTGTAGCACCTATATCTCTTTGTTTTGTTTGGCCATGCTTTAAGCCTATTGTTCAGACTTGTACTTTTCTGACTATTCTGTGATGATGTAATATTTGTTGGATGTTGTTGGTGGATATTTTCTTATCTGCTTTATTATTGTTATTGTTTCGTCGCAATGGAAGGACCTGCTTCTTTTCGAAAATTTTTACAGAATCAGACTGCAGCTTCACAGCTCCACGTCTGAGCGGACCTCCTCATGTCTCACCTTCCATATTAGGAAAGCGGGGCATGACAACTACTCTATCCATACAAGGATAAATATACACACATTGGTACCATCCACACATGGGAACTCAACTGTAATACAATAGATAAGAAAATGCATACATGCACTCATATCACATACGTACATATCCACACTCACACCTTTACAAGGTATATGTACTCACTAGCTTATATGTACCCACCAGTATACATCCACGAACAAACATGTACATATCAACTATATCTCAAAGTCACACAAGTATAACATATACCTACTCACATATCTGTATCATGTATCTATATAGAGACATAATATATATTCACTCAAGTATTCGCCCACCTAGTGTATACACCTACACATATCCATATACCACTATAACCATCCAGGATACATGTAACATTCATGCCATTGAAATACAAATATACATAATGAATACAAGTATACATGCGACATATGTAATTCAAATTTCCAAGCACATCAACTGCACTTATACACACGGATTCACACAAATATAGAGATACACACATATACCTACAAATATACATCTATAGTATAATACACAGTAGAAAGTTCATCCCCAAACTTCCTAATGCTAAGGGTTCAATGGTGGATCACTCAAGGCTCTAAGGTCACTACCCACTTTAGGACTAATCTACCCCAATCATATACTGAAGTATTAAATGTACTATTCTTATGCAGATCGCAGTGTGGTGACCTGCATGGGCCACCAAATGTAACGCCCAACTCCCCAGGATACTCGGTATTTTTGAAACTGTCCCAAGTATTCCTGAAGGGGCAGCGACGATGAAGAAAGAGAACGGAAGAGATATGAAGAAGACAAAGGCAGGCCACTTCACACATGCTGGGATAGTACCTGTAATACTCCATATACAACAACAAGGAGAACACATTCCACTTATACAACATCACAAAGAGTACATGCACAATTTTACATTGCTAATATAAGGACCAACACAACATCTGATACAAATGTACATCAATAGATTTCAACTCAAGTTACACCTCCAAAGGACAATATCAACTCCACGACCCCAGAGTACAACTCAACCCCCTGAACTACCCCCACACTCCCAGCTCCATGCTCACAAGTCTCCCAGGCTCTCCTACTATCTGCTACCTGTGAAAAGAGGGGAGGGCACTGATCGCTCCGGGACGTACACCCAAAGAACGGTTGTAGTTTTACCGCAAGCGCACGGTATAGCGGCGAGCGGGTATCGAACACAGGGAGGACGAATGACCGTGCTTGCTCCTAATCAACCTGGCTATTTAAGAATAGAGAGAATTGCCTTGGGCGATCCTGTCACAATCGTCAGACAAATGTGCGAAATATCAAATCAAATAAAGAACGTCTAGGTAATGGGGAATTCCCGCTACTCACCGTATTTCATAAATGTGGTTCGTCGGTATCAAAATTGCTAGAATGAGAATTTGGATGAACTAGTTACAACTAAATGTGGAACCAAGCTCACGCTCTCGCGCTGTTGCCGGTCTATAGCTATCCTAGGGTCGGGTCCAATCTCTTGCAAACCCTAGCCTATGAAAGCTAGCATTAGGATCAACATCATCGTCCAATTGCGCACCGAGCCCAATCTCTTGCAAACTCGGTCCACAATCTAAATTAGGATAGTTCCTACCCGTCCAATCTCTTGCAAACGGGTATCGGCACGGAATTGCAACCGGAGATCCTAGTATCGGTCCAATCTCTTGCAAACCGATACTTCGAAAATCCGACTCCAACCCAATTCGGATTTCTAGGGCTTCCTATCTAATTGGGATCCAATCTCTTGCAAATCCCAATTGATATGAATACCTAGCTATCCGTAGTAATTCGATCCCAATCTAATCCCTAATAACAATCCTAGCTCAATTTCTACCAATTCATCACAATTATAAAATAGGGCTTGTAGGGTTCATCCCCACGCCCCAAGACGTGGAGACTACTCACAAATCATAGCAATAGCACAAAAATAATCAATGAAATAGGCAATGGAATTCATCACAACAATGATATAAACAATAAAAATAGAGTTTTTGGGGAAGAGAGATGCAAACCAATGTAGTTCTTCAATTAATCCAACAAAAATCCAAGTTTTTCCTCTTCTCCAATCACAAATAATAAAGCTAAAAAGTAATCTCAAAAAGCTGCAAAAAATCTAAGAGATAGCCCCCCCTAAAACTAGGGTAAAAACAGGGCTTAAATAGCCCCAAAAATCGTCCAAAAATCCTGACCAAAACGCCCCTGCACAGCCTGTTTTCCGCAAATTTCGCTACAGGCAGCGCATCGCACTCGGCCGAGTGACAAAAGTCGCTCGGCCGAGTGAAAACCCTGTCATTTTCCAGTAAGTCGGGGCCTTCAGGGGTCCTCACTTCGGGAGCGGCTCGGTCGAGTGAGTTGTCGTCACTCGGCCGACGGCTTCACTGCACTCGGGCGGACGTGGTTTACCACTCGGCCGAGTGGGTCTTCTGAAGCTCAGGTGGCCGAAAAACAGAAACTTCGATATCTTGAAGGGGCTTCGTCTGGGCGCCACTCGGGCGGACGTGGTATCGTCACTCGGCCGATGTGGTCTCCGACGCTCGGCCGAGTACACATGGAAATCGTGTCTGAACGGGTCGGCCGAGCAGTGTCCCGCTGGTCGGCCGAGTGGCTCCTCCACTCGGCCGAGTGGGACACAAAAGATGCCCAATCTGATTGTTTTGGCCTCCTCGTCGCTCCTGCGACGTCCATTCTTCTTCCGCTCCTCTCCAACAGCAAAATATCCCTCGGGGAGGTCGTCGGTGGCCGTCTAGAGTTAGCGCATCTCGAGGTCACTCCAAATCGCGCCAAATCACCTGAAATGCGACAAAAACAACAAATCGTGAAAAGCATCGCAATATCGTCGATATATCGTGAAAAACATGATTTGGGCGATCTAAATGGCATGCAAATACACGGAAAAAAGGTGTAAAATGAGGAGTGATCAAAATCCCCCAAGCTTGCCTCTTACTCGTCCTCGAGGAAGATAAGTAAAAGGCGAACCCGGTGGATTCGGAAAACGAAAACGGCGAAAAACGAAAAAAATGAAAAACGAAGAAGAATGAAAACCAAATGAAAATAAAGATGAAAGAAAGAAGCGAAGAGGTAGGATGCTAGATCATTTTCTCAGGACGTGGGTTTCACTTACTCTTATAGCATGCACCGAATGAGAAATACATGTCAAAGAATCTTATTTTGATATCATAGTATAATAGTGCAAGTAGAAAATAGAAAACCCACGAACAACGATATAATCATGAGAAACGGAATAATTCTAAAATTAACATCGTCTGAATCATTTAAAGCGGTATACAAATCACAGATCACACACTTTTCAATTGAACGCTTTCTATCTGGAGTATAAGAGTATCACACTATAGAATAGAGAGAATAGAAAAGTATGGATTTCATGAAATGAACGCTAGGCTTAGATTTCTGGATTTCGTAAAGCTAGAAACAATCTCATCGAGTATAGAATATTACTTAGCCTAGGTTGTCGTGCAATGTCAAGTAGTCACGCTCTCACACATCAATGGATCCCCTCCCCCAAGCTTATCTATAAGCGTGGTGGCACAAAAATATTTACATCCCCATTTTTATATAGCTCCAAAAGCAAAGAAGAGAAAGAAGAAAGAAAGAAAGTGAGATGGGATCTTTTATTGAGGATTTTTCCTCTTTTCTCTTTCTCTTTTTTTTTGAAATAAGCAATATATACACAATGATCCCAACTCAGAGAGAGATAATGATATACAAGAATGTTTTTCTCTCTTTTATTATTATTATTTTTTTATTAGAAGAAGGGATTTGGAGCTAGGAATTAATAGCGGGGGAAATGCCATATAATAGAATCACTAAGGGGAGATTCACCAATGATTTTAAAAGTAGAGAAATGATGTTCAAGATTTGTGGAGAAAGAAATAAATGTAACTCTCGGTTCACTCTATAAGACATGCACGACAACTTCAGCAGGGTAATCTAATCTACTCAGTTTCGATCTCAAAAAAGCTAACTAATCCAGATATATCATAGCTAACATCATTCAATCATCCTGAAGTGAAGTGTACAATTCATGCATATAGAAGTGATAAAGGAAAAGAAATCGGTACTCCAGATATAGGCATTCAATGCGTGAACCTTGGTGTGTTTTCTGTGATAGCATACATATGAATATTCGGACTCAGCTAATAATAAAATTTCATCCATTTTCATGTGGAAAAAGTGTGGGTTACTATTTCTAAATGCAAAGCAAGTCATAGCATATGATATCAGAAATAAAATCTAAGACATGAAAAATATAGCATGCATATAGAATAAGCTAACTCCACGTAGACATCATCACAGAAAATTCATCTCTAGCATGAGATGAAAAAAGAAAAAAATAAAGATAAAAGGAAAATAAAACTATGCAATGCGGCACACAGAAAAAATAAGAAACACGTGATGCATGGCAAAATGAGAAAAAATGATAAGTGAAAATAAGTGCAAAAGCGGAAAGTGGCGTGAAAAACTAAAAATAAAGGTGGCAAAACGAAAAAGAACGTGAGAACTCACTCCCCCAAGCTAAACTGCACAGTGTCCTCAATGTGCAAAGTGTGGCACACAGAGAGACAAGTAATGAGAGGGGCAAGTGAGGATGCATGCATGATGGAAAGAAAAAAGATAATAAAACGAAAAATAAAGAAATGAAAATATGATGCGGATATGATGCATGCACAGATATGAGTGATACGAGTATAAATGCGTCACCAAAAGCTCTCCCCCTCTCCCAAAAAAGATATATAAAGATACGGCAAAAGGAGAATCCCAAAATAAGTGAGGGGAGGGGGGTGGACAAAAAGGCATCAGGACCCAGCAGAAACGGGCAGCACAACGGCAAAAGGAATCGATGGCATCAAAGGTGCCTAGGAAGGTGGTGCTGCGCTGTCTCCGTCCTGAGGCGGAGGTGGTGGTGGTGTAGGCTGCTGAGCTGGGGTGGGCGTGGTAGTGGAAGCAGGTCTAGTGTGTGTGGAAGTGTGTGTGGGAACCTGCTGGGTGGGTGGGGGTACGCGCGGGAGACGCTCTAAGATCTGTGTCAGGCAGTAGTGGATCTGAGGGATCAGGTCAAAGCGTCCAGCCATCATAGAGACGGTGGAGGACAGGGTCCTAAGGTCACCTCTAAGACCACTCACCGCCAACTCAAGAGCACGTATGCTCTGCAGTACAGTGTCGGGCGGGGGTGGTGCAGAGGGACGCACCGGTCTAGGCTGCGCAGGGTTTAACGACTGCTTTTCATGTATCTGGATTTAATATAATATAATATATGTTTTGGTGGATTTTCTCCTCTTGTGTGGTTTTCGTCTCCGTAGATTTCATTTTCGATCGATTCGTCGTATTTTCTCGCTCCTTCCTTAGGATTGTCGATTTCGAAGTATGTCACTCGTGACGGACTTCACAACGGTCGTATCTAACTGTTAGATCAAGCCTAGGAGTCTTAGGAATCGATCCCGGGGCCCCGCGCTCCGTATCGGTACTTTCTGTGCTTATTAGCCGGTGTAAGAAGGGCCACCGACCGACTAGATGACGATCCAGTCGGTCGGCAATCCTTCTTGGACCGACTAGTTAGCTTTCTAAAATTTCTCAGGAGCTACTGTTTATCGTTAGTCGGTCTAAGAACGTTGGTTGACCGACTAGGTTGCAAACTAGTCGGTCGGCAATGCTTCTTGAACCGACTAACTCATCAAATTATTTTTGTATCAGCTACTGTTCACTCTTAGTCGGTCTAAGAACGTTCATCGACCGACTAGATGTTAAACTAGTCGGTCAGTACTTGTTCATGGACCGACTAACTCTAGAATCCTATTTTCGTTCAGGAGTTACTGTTTGCACTTAGTCGGTCTGCGTTGGTCGACCGACCGACTAGTTGCCAAACTAGTCGGTCAGTGGTTGCTCTTGGACCGACTAACTAGTGTTAAAACCCTAATTTCTGGGCAGCCGCCAGCCCAACCTATAAATACCCAACCCAAACGTTTTCATCTTCTCCAACACGACCCAAAACCCTAAAAATTTCCCCCTTCAGCCCCCATCTTCCTCCAAGCTCCATTTCTCCATTCCAAGCCCTAAATCCATCATCCAATCCATCCATCTACTCTATCTACCCCTCATCTTCCCCAAATCTCCATCAAAACCCATCAAAATCCCCAAATCCCCCAAAACCCTAGTTTCCCCAAACTTCTCCATTTGCTTCCAGATCTGATCCTAGGGTTCCCCGGAGTGTTCTTTCCGTCTCCTCTTGGTAAGAAATCGATTCCTCTATGTTTTCATAGTCTATTAGTATTTTTTATGAAACCCTAATAAATTTCATGTTGTTTGATGGTTGTTCCCCCATAACAGTGATTTCCCCATAGATTGGCACCCGTGTGACGGAGTAGCCGCCATCCTCGGTGCTAGGCAAGTGAAACTTGCATCTCTTGATTTAGGCCATGTTTTAGGCCACTTACCTTGCTTTAGCGTAAAAGAGACTAGACGGTGAAAGGATAGCCGTCTAGACGCCATTGACCTAGCTTGACAACGAAGCTTGGTCCGTCACCCTCATCATGCTTGTATGTCACGTTTACTTTCCTTAACGGTACGCGTATTAACTGTTCATGTCATCCATGCATCCTTAACTGCTATTGCATTTTAACTGTCACGTTTAATTTAATTAACGGTACGCGAATATGTTCATGTCATTGCATTTCGCCTGTCACGTTTAATTTAATTAACGGTACGCGAATATGTTCATGTCATTGTATTTCGCCTGTCACGTTTAATTTAATTAACGGTATGCGAATTATCTGCTCATGTCATTGCATGCTTGAATACTCATCGTGATTGCATAGCATCGCTACATACTAGTGTTACTTGTTCCGGCTAGGTGCACCCCTACGCCATACTTATCAAATACACTTTCTGGCTCGTGTTCCAGAAGACGAGCTCATCACAGCCTGCGGGCAATAGGGCACTCGTTGAGTGACCCCTTGTACTTGATACTTGAACACAGCCTGCGGGCAATAGGGCACTCGTTGAGTGATCCCTTGTACCTTACTTGTTACTTGACATTACATGTCACCCCTACCACTTGATACTTGCCATTTGCACTCTCCTTTACCTTACTTGTTACCACCGTACTTTACTTGCCATGCACCATGTTTTAATTGCTAGGTTGCTAGTTTACCATTATTCCCGTTTCCTTGCGCAAGTCTTTCGACTTGCTGACATGTGCCCCTTTTCTCTTTTGGGTGACACATGTTAGAGCCCGAGCCTGAGTTACTTGTTGAGGATGAGGTGTTTGCTGACGCCGAGCCCGTACTTGTGTTTGACGGGGAGTACGTGGACACTGGGGACCAGTCCTAGTGTCTTCGTTGTGTTTTACTTTTATTAGACAGTCGTTTTGTTATCGGTGCGTAGCACCCATACTTGTTGTTGTTGCAGTTTTTGTTGGCCTTGTTCTGGGCCTTTAGACTCTTTTCTTTTAGCCTGGTGGCTTTTCTGGATGTTGGACTTTTGTTGATGTTGGGCAATTTGTGAGATGTGGAATTTTATTTCAGTCTCGTCTTGTGTTATTATTGTTATTCTGTTGTGGTTACAGGGACCTGTTTACGTATTGTGGACGCTTATCGGGTTTGGGGCTTCACAGCTCCACTCTCGTGCGGACCTTTTCACGTCTCGCCTCCATTTTAGGGAAGCGGGTCGTGACAGTTTTTGTTGGTGGCCCATGCAGGTCCCTCTGTAACTGCGATTTTTGGAATAGCGATAATAATATTAGAATGTCCAATAAATTAAGTTCGACGTCCGAGTCATAAGCTATGAGTCTAATCTGATTCGTTTTCTGTGTCACTAGATGGCAGGAAGACGATTCACCCGTGGTGGTGGTAGTGGCGCGATCCCTCATGATGAGGAGCCTGAGCGGGAACCCACCAGCGGTGAGATGATGCGGATGATGCTCCAGATGATGCAAGTTCAGCAGGGCGTGCTTCTGCAAGTCCAGAATGCTCCGCTTGCTCGAGCTGCCCGGGCTCTTCCGGATGCCCCTCGCTCTGAGCCAGGAGCGAAGCAATTTCGGGAGCTGGGTCCCGCATATTTTGATGGTTCTGAGGGTCCTCTGGCTGCCGACGAGTGGATAAGGAACATTGAGGATAACTTGGCAATGGCAAAGATTAACCCGGCTGGATGGGTTGATCTGGCTAAGAGGCAGCTGAAGGATAACGCCAGGAATTGGTGGGATGCTGAAGAGAAGATGCTGGTGGAGCCGATCGTCTGGGCTACCTTCAAGTCCAGATTCGATGGAGAGTTCTTCCCGAAGGCTGCTCGGCAGGTGATGCTGCAGCGCTTTATAGATCTGAAGCAGGGGAGCTTGTCGGTGGATCAGTACCACCAGGAGTTCACGAGGCTCAGTCGGTTTGCACCTAAGATGGTGCAGGATGCCGATGAGAAAGCTCAGCGATTTCTCCAGGGACTTGCCTTGGAGCTTCAGAGCTTTGTGACCTCTTCTGACTTGGAGACATATCAGAAGGTTCTGATTGCTACGAGGCGGCAAGAGTTGAATTTGAATCAGAGGAAGGGACATGTTTCCGGAGCTGGGAAGAGGCCTATGGAGCAGGCCAGGGCGGTGGTTAGGCCTGGTTTCAAGCCTAATCATCCGGTGCAGTTCAAGAGGCCAGGAGGGCCCATTCCGAAGACTTGCCATTTCTGTGGCAAGACTGGACACCTCAGGGATCAGTGTAGGAGGTTTCTGGGACAGTGCATTGTCTGCGGAGATCCTGCCCACACCATCCGGGAGTGTCCGAAGTCGCGACAGCCTTGGCGGGCTCCTATTGCAGCACAGCCGTTGCAGCAGCGAGCTCCTGTGCCCGTTGGACGTGGAGCACCCCTTGTTCCACAGAGACAGGCCTTTCGGCAGGCTGTTCCACCGAGAGGGCAGGCCTTTCTGATGACTGAGGAGGAGAGCATGGCCGTGGATGAAGTTATTGCAGGTAACGCTCATTCTAGCTATTTATCTTCCTTAGTTAGTTTGATTTTGATTATATTGGTTGCTTGCTCATGATTGTTTGCTAGACTAGGATTTGATTGTTAAATTGCTTGTTAGGTGTGGTTTTGGTTTGCATGTTCCATGCACGAGTCCTCTTTGACTCTGGTGCATCGATGTGCATTTTGGCCCGGAGCTTCGTGGAGAGGCATTCCTTGTCGACTTCCCCTCTTCCGAAGATTTGGAATATCGTTACAGGGAATGGTGTGGTCTCGGTGCATCGTGGTTGCAATTCTTGCTCGTTGGTGGTCTGTGGACATGAGCTCTTCGCTGATTTCATTGTCCACGACATCATCAACTATGATGCAGTTCTTGGGATGGATTGGCTTGCGAGCTTCTATGCTACGATCGACTGCAGGAGGAAGAAGGTGGTGTTAAAGATTCCCGGACACCCAGTGTTTGAGTTCAGTCGTGGTAGCAGTTCGCTTGGTCCTGTCAGATTTCGGGCCAGGCCGGTTGAGGCCGTGGCTATGCAGATGGAGCTGGAGTGGCCAGCTGTGGTGCGAGATTTTGGCGACGTCTTCCCCGAGGAGATGTCTGGTTTGCCGCCTGATCGGGCTTTGGAATTTTCTATCGATCTTGTTCCAGGTGCGCAGCCGATTTCAAAGGCGCCGTATCGTATGGCACCTGCAGAGTTGGAAGAGTTGCGGAAGCAGTTGGATGAGCTTTTGCAGAAGGGTTATATTAATCCTAACGTGTCTCCGTGGGGAGCACCGGTGTTGTTGGTTAAGAAGAAGGATGGTTCGCGTCGCATGTGCGTGGACTATCGGGAGTTGAATGCGGTGACCATTAAGAATAAATACCCGTTGCCTCGCATCGATGATATTTTTGATCAGCTTGGAGGTTCGAGGGTGTTTTCTAAGTTAGATTTGAGGAGTGGTTACCATCAGTTGAAGGTGAAGAAGGGAGATGTTCCGAAGACAGCGTTCAGGACGAAGTATGGACACTATGAGTTTGTGGTTATGCCCTTCGGTGTAACTAAAGCGCCCGCAGTTTTCATGAATCTGATGAACCTGATTTTCTACGACTTTTTGGAAAAGTTTGTCGTTATCTTTATTGACGACATTCTGATCTATTTGAAGTCGGAGGAAGAGCATGCCTCGCACCTAAGGACGGTGTTGGAGATTTTGAGGAAGCATCGGTTGTATGCTAAGTTTTCGAAGTGCGAGTTTTGGCTGGATAGAGTTGCTTTTCTCGGGCATGTGGTGACTGGAGATGGTATTTCAGTGGATCCCGAGAAGATTAGGGCCATCAGGGAGTGGCCTGTTCCGTCGTCAGCGTCTGAGATTCGGAGCTTCCTTGGACTTGCTGGTTATTATCGGCGATTCATTAAGGACTTTTCTCGTATTGCTGAGCCGATGACCAGGTTGACGCGGAAGGATGTTGCTTATGTTTGGTCGGGTGATTGTGAGAGTGCTTTTGGTATTCTGAAGGAGAGGTTGACGAGTGCCCCTATTCTTGTTGTGCCTGATCGCAGCGGTGGATTTGAGATCTTTTGCGATGCTTCTGGCAAGGGTCTCGGTTGTGTGTTGCATCAGCACGGGCATGTTGTGGCGTATGCGTCTCGTCAGCTTAAGGTTCATGAGAAGAATTATCCGACGCATGATTTGGAGTTGGCTGCCGTTGTGTTTGCTCTTAAGATTTGGAGGCACTTCTTGCTGAGTGAGAAAGTGAAGATTTTCACCGATCACAAAAGCTTGAAGTATATTTTCACTCAGAAGGAGCTCAACATGCGACAGCGTCGATGGTTGGAGCTTATGGCAGATTATGAGATTGATTTGCAGTATCACCCTGGCAAGGTGAATGTGGTTCCGGATGCTTTGAGTAGGCTGCCAGCGGTGATGATTTTGACCTCGCAGTGGAGATTGCAGCAGGATTTTTGCGAGTCTGGTGTGGAGATTGTTCTTCCTGGGGAGGCTTCGTCGTTGATGTACATGCAGGTACAGTCGACAATCGTGGATCGGATTAAGGTTGGCCAGGCTGAGGATCCGAAGCTGGTGAGGATTCGGGAGATGGTGGAAGCCGGTCTGCGGACTGACTTTTTGATTCATGAGGATGGCTCGCTGAGATTTGGAGCCAGGTTGTGTGTGCCTGCTGGGGATATCAGAGAGGAGCTGATCGTGGAGGCACACAGTTCGCCGTATTCTGTGCATCCTGGTGGCACCAAGATGTACCAGGATCTTCGTCTGAATTATTGGTGGCATGGTATGAAGAGGAGCGTGGCTCGGAGTGTAGCCAAGTGCTTGGTTTGCCAGCAAGTGAAGGCGGAGCATCAGCGTTCGACCGGGTTGCTACAACCGCTTCCGATTCCGGAGTGGAAGTGGCAGCACATCACTATGGATTTCGTGACTGGACTACCTCGGAGTCCGAAGCAGAATGACGCGATTTGGGTAATCGTGGATCGGTTGACCAAATCTGCGCATTTTATTCTGTTCCGAGTGGGACAGTCCACTGAGGCGCTAGCAAGGAGATATATGGAGGTAAAATTCTTTTACTCTCCGTTTTTATTTCCTTTTCCTAGTTTGGATAGTGATGTAACGTGAATCGTGCAGGAGATTGTGCGACTTCATGGAGTCCCCGTGAGTATCGTGTCTGACAGAGACACGAGGTTCACATCTCAGTTCTGGCAGAGTTTGCAGAAGAGTTTGGGTACGCGTCTGAGTTTCAGTACGGCGTACCATCCGCAGACGGATGGCCAGTCCGAGAGGACGATTCAGATTTTGGAAGACATGCTGAGGGCGTGCATGTTGGATTTCAAGGGTTCGTGGGAGGACCATCTGCATTTGGTGGAGTTTTCCTACAACAACAGCTTCCAGGCGAGTATTGGCATGGCGCCATTCACCGCTCTTTATGGGAGGAAATGTCGATCGCCATTGAGTTGGGATGACGTTGAAGATCGGGAGTTGTTGGGACCTGAGATGATCGTGGAGGCCGTGGATATCGTCAGGAATATTCGGGAGAGGTTGAGAATTGCTCAGGACCGTTTTAAGCATTGGGCGGATGCTAAACGTCGTCCTTTGGAGTTTCAGCCGGGCGACCATGTGTTCTTGAAGATTTCCCCGAATCGTGGTGTGATTCGTTTTGGGAAGCGTGGGAAGTTGAGCCCACGATACATTGGACCATTTGACGTTTTGGAGAGGGTTGGCGAGGTAGCTTACCGCTTGGCCTTGCCGCCATCTTTGGAAGGAGTTCACAATGTTTTCCATGTGTCGCAGCTTCGTCGATACATTAGCGATCCGTCTCATGCGGTGGATTTTTCGGAGATTACCGCTCGCCCCGATTTGACGTATGACCAGCATCCAGTGCAGATTCTGGACAGGCGTCAGAAATCGCTTCGGAACAAGATTGTCAATCTTGTGAGGGTGATGTGACGACACGGTTCACCTGGAGAGTCTACTTGGGAGAATGAGGATGAGATGCGAGAGCGTTTCCCACTTTTGTTTCCGGACTCGTGAGTTTTCGGAAATTCCGAGGACGGAATTTTTCTTAAGTTGGGGAGGATGTAACGACTGCTTTTCATGTATCTGGATTTAATATAATATAATATATGTTTTGGTGGATTTTCTCCTCTTGTGTGGTTTTCGTCTCCGTAGATTTCATTTTCGATCGATTCGTCGTATTTTCTCGCTCCTTCCTTAGGATTGTCGATTTCGAAGTATGTCACTCGTGACGGACTTCACAACGGTCGTATCTAACTGTTAGATCAAGCCTAGGAGTCTTAGGAATCGATCCCGGGGCCCCGCGCTCCGTATCGGTACTTTCTGTGCTTATTAGCCGGTGTAAGAAGGGCCACCGACCGACTAGATGACGATCCAGTCGGTCGGCAATCCTTCTTGGACCGACTAGTTAGCTTTCTAAAATTTCTCAGGAGCTACTGTTTATCGTTAGTCGGTCTAAGAACGTTGGTTGACCGACTAGGTTGCAAACTAGTCGGTCGGCAATGCTTCTTGAACCGACTAACTCATCAAATTATTTTTGTATCAGCTACTGTTCACTCTTAGTCGGTCTAAGAACGTTCATCGACCGACTAGATGTTAAACTAGTCGGTCAGTACTTGTTCATGGACCGACTAACTCTAGAATCCTATTTTCGTTCAGGAGTTACTGTTTGCACTTAGTCGGTCTGCGTTGGTCGACCGACCGACTAGTTGCCAAACTAGTCGGTCAGTGGTTACTCTTGGACCGACTAACTAGTGTTAAAACCCTAATTTCTGGGCAGCCGCCAGCCCAACCTATAAATACCCAACCCAAACGTTTTCATCTTCTCCAACACGACCCAAAACCCTAAAAATTTCCCCCTTCAGCCCCCATCTTCCTCCAAGCTCCATTTCTCCATTCCAAGCCCTAAATCCATCATCCAATCCATCCATCTACTCTATCTACCCCTCATCTTCCCCAAATCTCCATCAAAACCCATCAAAATCCCCAAATCCCCCAAAACCCTAGTTTCCCCAAACTTCTCCATTTGCTTCCAGATCTGATCCTAGGGTTCCCCGGAGTGTTCTTTCCGTCTCCTCTTGGTAAGAAATCGATTCCTCTATGTTTTCATAGTCTATTAGTATTTTTTATGAAACCCTAATAAATTTCATGTTGTTTGATGGTTGTTCCCCCATAACAGTGATTTCCCCATAGATTGGCACCCGTGTGACGGAGTAGCCGCCATCCTCGGTGCTAGGCAAGTGAAACTTGCATCTCTTGATTTAGGCCATGTTTTAGGCCACTTACCTTGCTTTAGCGTAAAAGAGACTAGACGGTGAAAGGATAGCCGTCTAGACGCCATTGACCTAGCTTGACAACGAAGCTTGGTCCGTCACCCTCATCATGCTTGTATGTCACGTTTACTTTCCTTAACGGTACGCGTATTAACTGTTCATGTCATCCATGCATCCTTAACTGCTATTGCATTTTAACTGTCACGTTTAATTTAATTAACGGTACGCGAATATGTTCATGTCATTGCATTTCGCCTGTCACGTTTAATTTAATTAACGGTACGCGAATATGTTCATGTCATTGTATTTCGCCTGTCACGTTTAATTTAATTAACGGTATGCGAATTATCTGCTCATGTCATTGCATGCTTGAATACTCATCGTGCTTGCATAGCATCGCTACATACTAGTGTTACTTGTTCCGGCTAGGTGCACCCCTACGCCATACTTATCAAATACACTTTCTGGCTCGTGTTCCAGAAGACGAGCTCATCACAGCCTGCGGGCAATAGGGCACTCGTTGAGTGACCCCTTGTACTTGATACTTGAACACAGCCTGCGGGCAATAGGGCACTCGTTGAGTGATCCCTTGTACCTTACTTGTTACTTGACATTACATGTCACCCCTACCACTTGATACTTGCCATTTGCACTCTCCTTTACCTTACTTGTTACCACCGTACTTTACTTGCCATGCACCATGTTTTAATTGCTAGGTTGCTAGTTTACCATTATTCCCGTTTCCTTGCGCAAGTCTTTCGACTTGCTGACATGTGCCCCTTTTCTCTTTTGGGTGACACATGTTAGAGCCCGAGCCTGAGTTACTTGTTGAGGATGAGGTGTTTGCTGACGCCGAGCCCGTACTTGTGTTTGACGGGGAGTACGTGGACACTGGGGACCAGTCCTAGTGTCTTCGTTGTGTTTTACTTTTATTAGACAGTTGTTTTGTTATCGGTGCGTAGCACCCATACTTGTTGTTGTTGCAGTTTTTGTTGGCCTTGTTCTGGGCCTTTAGACTCTTTTCTTTTAGCCTGGTGGCTTTTCTGGATGTTGGACTTTTGTTGATGTTGGGCAATTTGTGAGATGTGGAATTTTATTTCAGTCTCGTCTTGTGTTATTATTGTTATTCTGTTGTGGTTACAGGGACCTGTTTACGTATTGTGGACGCTTATCGGGTTTGGGGCTTCACAGCTCCACTCTCGTGCGGACCTTTTCACGTCTCGCCTCCATTTTAGGGAAGCGGGTCGTGACACAGGGCGGGGCTGGCGTACGCGAGTGGAGTATGTAACGGGCTCAGCAGGGAAGGGGACAAAAGGTGCCGCGCTAGCAAATGTGGGCATGGCCTCAGTGTGAGGCCGGGACACCGGCTGGTGAGAAGTAGAGGCAGCGGCAGCAAAGGAAGCGTGCAAAAGTGGCAACGAGGTGGCAAGAGAGGTCAGTGGCCCAGAAGTGTGGACAGACGCCACGACGCTCTCGGAGAATACGGCGGCTGTGGAGACAGAGGACTCTACCGCTGGGGTGGAACTGTGTGGACCAAAAGGCGCAACCCCAGCGGAGATCATGCTAGCCATGGTCTCCACGACCGCGGCAAACGAGGGCTCTCCACTCTCGACAAAGGTCGGCGGGCGCTCGGGGAGTGCGGAGCAAAGAGGCTCCACGGACAGAGGGCCAGAGGTGGCAGCGGGAGTGGTGGGGACAGCCTCGGAAGTGGTGACAGTGGTGGAAGTGGGCTCAGCAAAAGTACTCTCGACACTGACAGAGGTGGGGACAGAAGTGTCAGGAGCAGCGGAAACGTCAGGAACAGGCTGAGGGGCCACAGGGTCGACAGGGTCGGCAGCAGGCTCGGCAGGGTGTGCAGCAGGGTCTGCGGGGGCAGCGTGGGCCTGCTCGGCCTCCTCGGCCTCGAGCACGTAGGCAGCAGGGATGAGGACATCCATCGCCGGGACCCAGTCAGCGTGGGCTGGTGCAATCAGAGTCCGAGCAGGGCTCGGGAGAATCATGTAATCGGCCCCATAAGGGCCGTGCAACCAGACCCAGTGACGCTCACCATGCGGACGAAGCATCTTCATCCGGGCCATAACGTCTATCGACAGAGAAGTGGGGCCCGATACTCGCCGCAGGTCGTCAGGTAGGTCCTCGCCGGTCATCATGGTAAGCAGGGTGATCAGACCGCCGCAGCATATCGGTGAGCGAGCGCCCACCGACACAATGATACGGTCTAAAAACCAAGCCGCAATGTCGATCACGACGGCGGGGACAAGCTCGTGTCCATCCCTAGATAGAGCTCTGGGACGTGTCATCGCATAGAGCATGTAGAGCTCTGGCGTAGACATCGTGCCCGGCTCATATCTGGCCAAAAAGGTGGTCGCCATAAGGCGCTGGGCAATACGTAGGCAGGGGTGGACAATGGCCGAGGCCTTGGCCCTACTAGGGTCAAAGGCGGCGTGGTGGCCTGTAATCCGGGCCCAAAAGGCACCGGCGTCGAAGGAAGGTGGGGGGATGTGGGTAGGGCCGTAACCGCGATCGGCTCCGGGGACGGCGGGCCATGAGAAGAACGCTCTCATCATATCGAGAGTGACCTGGCACTCTCGATCCATGAACCTGAATGAGCATCCCTCATTGGTCCGGGCAATCGAACTCAAAACCTCAAGTGTCGGGCGGGTGAACGTGTCCGCCGACACCTGAAGGAAGTCACGCCAACCCACGTTGTCGTACAACGTGAGTATCCCCTCTAGTACCCCCAGGCGTCCAAGGTCAGCGAGGTGTGCAAACCTGGAGGGTACGATCGAGCGCTGGGAGATTCGGTCGAAGACGGCGCGGTGTGCGTCGTCTCGGAACGTGATCCCGAGCGGCCCGACCAGTGGAGCCGGTGGTGGTGGCTATACAGCGGCGGGGAGTGGCTGTGCGGGCTATGCGGGCTGAGGGTGCGCTGCAGGCTGTGCGGGGTGTGCGGGGCCTGCAGGCTGTGCGGGGTGTGTGGGAGAAGGCGGAGGAGAGTCCTCCACCAAGTGGGAGGGGCCGGGCTCGTCCGACCGCTTCCGCTTGGCGGAAGCTCTCGTCGACCGCGGCCATGTCCGGGGCGGCATATCGGCCCCGAGCGCGCCGAAAAATGAAAAAAGTGTGGTGCGTGTAAAAGAATGGAAAGAGTATACCCAAACACGCCGCGAGTGCTAAGCAATGGAAGCGTGCGAAGTCCGCGCCTCCACGAAGTCCTGAGCAGCCCGTAGAAGCTCCCCTGAGCTCCCCTAAGCTCCAAAAAGCAACCTGCGCATGAAAAAGCGATATCAGCGAGTAATAATCAAAATGTATGGAGCAATAGGGGTATAATGGATAGATAAAGAAATTGATTTGGGTTAGGGGGGTGTTTAGCACATGGATCCTCAAGAAATACACGAAAAGAGGAGAAAATAGTCGAAATAGGGGTACCGGAGGTGGTCGGATGGCGTGCCGCCGGTGGCGACTCGGGCGAGGCACCGGCGTGTGCTCGGCCGGCGGTGGCGGACCGAGCGGCGGCGGGGCGAGGTCGTCCGGGCGAGTGGGGGGCTGGGTGAAGCGAGGTCGGGCGAGGGGAGCTGAGGGGGCGCGGGCGGATTTGGGATTTGCGATTTCAAAATCCGCGCCCCCCCTCGCCACTTATATATGAAAAGGTTACGACTCGGCCGAGTGACGTGCTCACTCGGCCGAGCGAGGCAAATAAAAATTCTCTCCCCGATATCGCTTCGGCCGAGTGGCTTTGCCAGCCTCGGCCGAGTGGAGTAAGTCCATTCGGCCGAGTGACTCAAGCTACTCGGCATGACTCGCCCTAGGAGGGTATCCGTTGTACTCGGCCGAGTGATAATGTATACTCGGCCGAGTAGCAGTTCTAATGAAATGAGGAAAATAGACAGAGAGTTGGGTACAGCAGACTTCCCTCGTTCGTGAGCGGCTCGGCCGGACGAACTTCTGTACTCGGCCGAGTGACTAGTATGCTCGGCCGAGTGAGCCTTTCTTTCTGCTGTTTGTCTTCGTTTGGGCTCTAAACTCCGTCTTTCTTCCTCCAATCGATTTCATCCTCCTCCTAAGCGTCGAACGCCTTCTTGGGGTGCTCCTCGTCGTCTCGTTCATCCTCCTCATGATGGATCTACCTATCTCCTCTCCTGTCAAGAAAAATAGGACCCGTTATCACAAAATTTTTGGGCGAACGACTCGAAACACTAAAAATTTATAAAACGAAAATAAAGAAAAAAGTAAAAATAAAGCAAAAACCGTCGGGTTGCCTCCCGACAAGCGCTCGTTTAAGGTCGTGAGCTCGACCCCCTATAGTTTTCAATCAATGCGGGATGTTTGGTGCATATGAGATGCACCCGTCAAACTTTCCGGGGAGCGCGCTTGGGTTTGGACGTGGCGGCGCAGCGTTCTCCCTCGGTGGTCTCCTATCTCGAATTGTGTTGGGGGGAGGCTCCCCCAAGCTAGCATTTGCCCCGGTCAACGGCTTAACCGGCGATGCCGATTTCCGTGCCGGCGGAGCTTTCTTTGGAGACTTTAATTTCGAGAGCTTGCAGAGCTCTCGAATCCTCGCGACATCAGCGTCGCCTTCATCTTCATCAGCGGAGAAGTCGGGGGAATCGTCTTCATTCTTTTCATCTTGGCCTAAATCCGGGCCTTCTTCAAATTCTTCATCAAAAAGGACGCCAATCGAGTGAGGAATCGCCTCCTCTATCACCTCATCAAGGAGGTCCATGTAGTCGAGTTCCTCGTGATAAGGCATATGCTTCATAGCCTTAGGAATGTGGAGCTCCACCTCGATGTTTCCGACGTTTAAGGTTAAGGTACCTTCGCGCACGTCGACGATGACTCCGGCGGTGGCGAGGAACGGGCGTCCGAGTATCAATGAAGTGTCTCCCTCCTCCTTAACGTCCATGATCACGAAGTCACATGGCAAGCATATTCCACCCGGGACTTGAAGCGGTATGTCTTCGGCGATCCCCACCGGCCTTGTTATCCGTCCATCGGCTAATTGAATGCGCATGTCGGTGGGTTTCAACTTTGTCCCGGTGTTTAGCTTTAAGAACATGGAGAGGGGCATGAAGCTCACACTAGCCCCAAGATCGACCAACGCCTTTTGAAGAGGGACGCCGCCCAAGGTGCAAGGAATCCGAAAACTCCCCGGATCTTTGAATTTTGCCGGCTCCTTCTCTCTCTTGGTGAACCAAGAGCCCTCCTCGGCTAGCATGATCTTCTCCTTCCTTTTCCTCCCCGAAATCAAGTCCTTCAAAAATTTAGCATACGTGGGGATCTCGACGATGGCGTCAAGGAAGGGGATGTTAAGGCTAACTCCTCTTAGGTACTCGAGAAATTTTGCTAGCCTCTTCTCCATTTTCGCTCTAGCGAGCCTTTGGGGGAATGGGACCGGTGGCATGAAGCGCCTCTCCTCAATTAATCGCTCCGCCCTAGATTTCTCCTTGTCTTGTGGCTCCTTCTCCTTTTCAACCTCAACTATCGGCTCAATCGGCTCCAAGCTTTCCTCCACGGCCTCCTCAATAGGAATCATGGCGGGGGTGGTGTCCTTCCCGCCTCTAGTAGTAACGGCAACTACGGCATTGATGTGGCCCGTGTTGCCCCGTGGGTTTTGCTCCGGTTGCGCCGGCAATCTTTGAGTGTTCCGATTGAGCAACGCCAATTGCTCCGATATTTGAGCCACTACGGTATTAAGAGAGTCTTGCCCCGCCTTCAAAGTAGCATTCACCTTATTTTGCTCGACCATGAACGCCTCCACTCTAGTTTCGAAGTCGGATCATTGTGGAGCTTGTGGAGGGTTTTGATTTTGATTCCTCCACCCTTGGTTGTATCCGGGAGGCCTATATGGTGGAACTTGTTGCTTCGGTTGAAAGTTTTGTTGTGGAGGCCCCCTCGGTGGATAGTATTGTTGTTGGGGTGGTGGTGGTCGAGCTTGTTGAGTTGGTGGTTGTGGCGGGTTCAAAGCTCCTTCATTGTTGGCGTATGAGAATCCCGGATGATTTCTTGCGGCCGGATTGGACCAATACCCTTGGTTCCCCGCAACATATTGTATTTGCTCCAAGGATCCTTCTCCTTGCTCTCCTCCCGCGTACATGGCTTGAGATTGGTCTTGCCAATCACACATTTGGTTGGTCGGCACGGAGGTGGAAGGTGCTCCTTGGGGCTCCGTGATGAACTTCTCCAATCTCTCCACCACCTTGTGGAGAGAATCAAATTTGCTCGTGAGCTCCGCTACGGCCTTCGCCTCGTAGATGCTAGTAGGCTTTAAGGAGGATATGGAGTGTCCTCGCTCATCGCCCCATTGTTGGTTATTTGAGGCCATCTCCTCAATTAAGGCCGTAGCTTCTTCGGGAGTCTTTGATAAGATTGCACCATTCGTCGCGGCATCAATAATTTGTTTGGTCCCCGGTTGGAGACCGTTGTAGAAGCTATGAACTAGCTCCCAATCCTCTATACTGTGGTGCGGGCATTGATGCTGCAAATCCTTGAAACGCTCCCATGCTTCATAGAGCGTCTCCTGTGGTCCTTGCTTGAAGGACATGAGAGCGCTCCGGATCTTCACCGTCTTGGATGGCGGATAGAATTTGTCAATAAATGCGCTCGCCAACTCGTCCCAAGTAGTGAAGACTCCGTCAGCCTGCGTCCTCAACCAATAGAGTGCCTTGTCCTTAAGCGTGAAGGGGAAGAGACGCAGTCTGATAGCATCATTGGAGACCCCCGGCATCTGGAATGTGGCGCACTTTGACAAGAATAGTTGGATGTGGTAGTGGGGGTTCTCATGTGTGTTCCCATGAAATGGGTCTTGTTGCATCAAAACCACCAATCCAGTCTTTAGCTCGAAGTTCTTGTCAGCCGCCAACCCCGGCATGGCAATGGATGAGGTGGTAGAAGAAGTCTTAGGCCGAAGCCTATCGCGAATAGAAATTATCCTCGCCATCCTTGCCGCCAATTCTTCAGGAGTTTCCGGGTTGGTCATATACCTCCCTTCCGGATCTTGTCTCTTTTCCGCTCTAAGTCTCCGCGCGGTACGTTCGATCTCGGGATCAAATAATAAGTCTTCTGGGTCCGCCGTAGATCTCGTGTTCATGCACATGGGAAACAGAGTTTCAAAGAAATGATTAGTACCGTGGAAGGGTTAGGCAAGAAATAAGAAATAAAAATAATGATAATAATAAAAAGAAAAAGAATAGCTAGGGTGAGAAAGAATCAAACGCAATCGCCTCCCCGGCAACGGCGCCAAAAACTTGATCGCTCCGGGACGTACACCCAAAGAACGGTTGTAGTTTTACCGCAAGCGCACGGTATAGCGGCGAGCGGGTATCGAACACAGGGAGGACGAATGACCGTGCTTGCTCCTAATCAACCTGGCTATTTAAGAATAGAGAGAATTGCCTTGGGCGATCCTGTCACAATCGTCAGACAAATGTGCGAAATATCAAATCAAATAAAGAACGTCTAGGGAATGGGGAATTCCCGCTACTCACCGTATTTCATAAATGTGGTTCGTCGGTATCAAAATTGCTAGAATGAGAATTTGGATGAACTAGTTGCAACTAAATGTGGAACCAAGCTCACGCTCTCGCGCTGTTGCCGGTCTATAGCTATCCTAGGGTCGGGTCCAATCTCTTGCAAAC
>CM061136.1:81582496-81687550 GCA_030789695.1 Scilla litardierei
TATTAAGACAATATCCCTCTCGCATAATTCTGCCAAAAAAAATCAGTCAACCAAACTATTATACAATTAAGGGATGTTTTTGAATGAGATTGCTGACTAGAACAAAAGGGTTGGTAGAAAGACGGTTGGGATTGAATCTTGAGGAATCAATGAGTAGGATGAAAGTTTGTAAAAATTTTAGGAGGTAAACCAAATTTTTTTTGGATACGCTAAATCTGGAGAGAACTAAATTTTGGACAACCTAAAATTTTTATGAGAAACTTGATGTGATCACAAACCAGGGTGCCCAGGAGCACTGGGAGGCACGCTCAGGCCCTGGCGAGCCAGTGGGCCGTCCTGGGGCCCACAAACCTTGGGTGGGCCCCCATGGCCCGACAAAAATTTTAAGGGGGCATGGTCCCTTATTTTTAGATGAAAGACCTCCCGAGCTCGCGTCCGTATTTTGGGCACATAAGACCTTCAGATAAGCTTGACGACCATCGTAGCTCCAACCTGTACTTTGCGGGAGATGGAGACCTTGGTGGCACTTTAGCAAGCGGGGAGACACACAAGGCTTCAGCGGGGCTAAAGGGAGGTCAATAGGAAAGCGGCGGCTCTTTTGAGAGCAACAACGATAGTAGTGGAGGCATTCTGAGCTTTGACCTTAGGGGAGAGGAGCGCCGAAATTAGGAGTAGTATGGCCTGCAGATTTTATGGTACCACAGAGAACAAGATGTTTCTTTTGGAGGCGTAGTAAAGATGCGATCGCAAATCATTGATGATTTTGTAAATTTAGGCTAAAAGGGTATTTTTGTTATTTTTGTAATTTTATAAAAAATCAGCCATTATAAATAGATGGCGGCTAGGGTTAGGAATGGATATGTTGATTATTATGAAAGAAACATTTTAGGAGTTGATTAGAAGCCTAGTCATTGGAGATTTAGGCTTTGATCTCGAATCTAAAGCTAGTAGAGCGGCATCCACTTGAATCGAGGCCACATATCTTTTTATCTTTATTCGAAAATCAATAAAAATCCCACATTTTCATCAAATCTTCTTTTTTTAAATCCTATTTTTATCTTTATTTCTTTTGCGGATCATATTAGAAGTAAATTCTCTCGGGGAACTAAATTTTAATTTAAAATTTGATGGATTCTGGAGTGAATAAAATTTTAAATTTTAGAGGAACTACATCTGGAGTGAACTAAAATTTGAGGTAACTAAATTCTCTGAGTGAAATAAATTTTAGTTTGAATGTAGTTAAAACTTTTTGTTTGTTGGCTGCAAATATTTCCGGGGAGATTTTTAAGAGGCTGTAAATTTTTTTGGAGTCGATTTTGAATGTGTTGAAATTTTTTGAGAGATTTTGAAAGCCGCGTGACTTGTGGTCATGGGTTAAGACTAGTATTTTTATAAATGAAAGCTATCTATACCAAACCAAACGGTTGACGCCTCCCAACTAAACATTCACCTCTAACAAAGTGTTCGCTTTGAGGAAAGCCTTCTTCACTCGTATATGAACTAATGATTCTTCTTGTTTTCCATCATTTGCAATATCTAACTCTAGGTTCATGAAGGTTGTCACCATCGATATTGCCCATGTAACATGAACCTCTTTCTGTATACTTACCAGTGTCGCTTCTGTGGCCACCATCTGCATCAGCCCTTTTCCTAGTCTAGTGCCCCCTCCACGCCAAACACCCTCCTCTTGTCATGCACATTTGGAAGGACTCAACGTCGTTTTGACACAACCTTGCCTCACCAAATCGTCAGCTCAACCATTCACCGTTGTGTCCATTGTATCAACCATCACCCCCTAAATCTCAAGCTCTGCCCCTTGAGAACTTGAATATATTCGAGTCAGCTACACGCAGAGGATGTTGACCAGCTTAAAAAATGGCAACATCTAAACTGGCTTTACTTCATAGGGCATACAACTTAAGCTGATCACAATTGTCATTATGAACTTCTAAATTACACTTACCTCTTTATAGAATGAATCTGAGAAACCCGACATGACTCTACAGACACTTTGGAACTCCTCCATATCAGGGTTGTAGCATGCCATGAGGAAAGGGCTGTACCTGGATTAGACAGAAAGGAAAAAATGAGAACATTTGAATACGGAGAACATCAAAGAGATCAATAAAAATAACACATTAGAAAGGAGGATAAGTCTATGTTTCTATACCATCCTGCTTTTCTTCCATTACCATGCCAGGCACCAATGGGAACCAAATCAAGGCTGTCACCTAGCCCTTCAACGTAGTCACGCTTGACCTGACAGAAAAAATGAGTACAGTAAGCTTATTTGGTCATGCAGCCCCTTTATCATGTACCCAAATTGTCACACGGGGATACCTTCAACCAGGAGTCCGACCGCTTTGATGCACAATATACAGCATCAACATCTAGAATTTTTGCCATTATTCCTTCACACGAAGATTTGCAGGCGTCTTCAAAGAAAGTGTTTATCTTGGTCAATGTGCTCTCATCACTCAAATCTGCCTCATCTGCTTCCACCTATACCGAAGCAGAAATGAGAGAGCAAGGGTTTACAATCACATGCATCTACTGGACTCACACTGTCTTTCTTTTAGCGTTGACTCTAAAACATGGTACAGAACAGCGACCAATATTGTATATTGATTTGGTTGGTCTTTGGATAGCAATTAGTGCTGCCGTGAAATTGCATCGACAAAATGAATCATAGTTCTACACCAGTATTGTGCATTTACAGTCACATGCAATAGCATGCAGTGCGATAGACAATCATTAAACAGATCAAGAAAAAAGAATTCTGCACCAGAGAAACAAATTTCATTTGTATGCTATATCATTAACAACAACAGGAACTCAATTTCCAGCTAAACGGTGATACATTTAGAGAAAAGTGGAATAATTGCCAAATAGTATTTATCAGTTTGATGAAAGCATACATAACAAAAGACTAGGTGAAGCGCATCCAAAGCTTGATTTCAGACTTAGTTTAGATTTGGATCATTTTGATTTTTTAGTTGATTTTGAGTTTCACGAGATGCACACGTGCCTTTTATTTTAGGCGTTTTCTTTTATTTTTAGTTGATTTATTGAGATATACATGTTGTGCATGTAGGATTGTCTTTTAATAAGGATGTACTGAAAATCTTTTATTCTTATATTCAGTAAATTAAAAGTTGATATTTGAGAGAAATTTTAGTGCGGTTCGTGAGGACCGATAGTGTTTTAAAATCTCTTTTCTCATTAGGAAATGAGAGTGGGCGTGTGAGGTGCTTCGGTGAGACCAAATTCAACACTTCAGTAATCAAAACCCTAAGTTTGTCCCACATTTCCGGGATCCATTTCCCAATTTCTTGTTTTCACACCATCTAGATCTTTAAATTTAAAACACTAGATCTAATTTGTTTTTGTGATGCATCAAACTGATACACAACAAAACAGATCTAAAAGTCCATCCCTGAAATCTCATCTTCTTCATCCTTACCACTAGACCAGGATATAAAATCCAAAAAACCATAAGGAAAAGAAAAAGAAAAACGTCATTGTTCGTCCTGTCTCAGCCCCAACAGAATTCCTAACCCCAAAACAAGCCTCCATTTTAGTACCCAACCCCCAAACTGACCCAACCCTAGCCCTACCCCCATTTAACCATGATGTAGCCCTCTCATCATCAGATACCACCCATTCACCTTGCTATTGTCATCAGCAAAAACTGCAAGCTCCACAATCATCATCATCGTCAACTGTTGTTACCATTGTCTTTGTCAATCGTCGTTACTATTGTCAACTCCGTTAACCCCAGCTCCAATTTCTTCATCTTCTGTAACGCCCCGTGTCCGGGTGCCGTTACATTTTTCATTATTTATGCAGGTTCTGCAAGTACCAATGAAAACAATATAGAACGAAACATGATATTTTATAAATAAAATAAATCTTTATTTATCCTTCAAGAGGGTATAAAAGCATAACTAAAAAAAACTAATAGTCTCCCACTCTGACCATAAGAAAGCAATCTAAAAATTATAAATAAACGCTCCTACTAATCCGGTCTCAGAAATCTGCGCGTTCTACTAGAAATTCGGACTCCTCAAATACTGGAGCCTTCTCGTAAGCTTCGTTACCTGTTGAAAAATATTTAAAAAGGGACAATGAAATAGACGATATTTACAATAAACAAACAACCATAACTTTTACATGGAACCCTAATTCTAACTGGACAATAACAACTAAACACTAATCTATTTCTACCTAACTAAAACATTTCATTATTAATTTACTCGCAATGTAAAGGGAAAGAGCGAACTGAAGAACCATCCCGGTCCACACGCGATCTCATCTAGGCCTTAATTCCATGGTCTAAAGAAGTTGGTAGGGGACCCAGTCAAGTCGGTACAAATCAGGCAATGAGCGATCAATCTATTTTTAATTATGAGTCTCCAAAACCCAATGTGTCAATTCTATCTATTTCAATTTCAATTTCATTTATTCTTTAGTTCTGTTCTTTCTAACTATGTAAAAAGAATCATGTACAAAATGTAGTGTATATAACCGTAGGTCCAATGTATCAATATTCTATAAACAATACCTTTATTTGTACAATTCTAAATACGAAGTTTATCTTCTAATCATAACAATTCAATCATTTGATTTCCATAGTAAATAAAGACCCCGTTCAATATACTCCAAGACATCTTTAAACGAACAATTAAAAACTGAAACTAAATCAATTTTGAAAAAAGATTGAAATACCAGTAGATTCAGATTCATATTATTAGGCATCTAGGTTCTAGGGTTTACCAGCTCGAAACAATTTAACCAAAAATCTGAAAATAGGGGCAGTAAATGGTCTCATGTCGTAGTTAAAATCCAACCAAATCAGCCACATATGCTATAGTAATTAATTGAACTGAAAGCCCACATTATAATAATCATCAGATAATAGACTGTATACTCACAAGAGAGGAACAACCAACAATAGAAAACAGCCGTTGAACAATCCCATAAAAGAACAATCAACTGAAGGTCAAGGTGAGTAAAAAGGAAAAAAACGTAGCTGACAGAGCAAGTCACAGGAAAACACAGCTACAGGACATAGCTGACTTTACACAGCCGCAAGAAACAGCCGATAGAACATTCATTAGGAGGAAAACTCCTTGGGGCCCACCCTAAACCTCTAAAACCCCAAATCAATAGTTTAGAGCGGTGGTGTAAGTTGCCGCCTTTCTCGTGGGATGCCTTAGCTATCAATTAAGAAGAAAATCCCATCGTATAGTAAATGAATCATTATATCATATTCCAATTTTTTTTCGAAATCACTAATTCTTCGACAAATTGAAGGCATGAAAAGAAATAATTGAATTTTAAAGCAAATAGAGTCTATCGTGCACACTAGAAACCAAGCAGAAAACACACAAGAAAACCAGAAACCAATCGGAACTCAATCGGAAGAATTTCGATAATTTTTTTGAATGAATCTCTGACAGAGACAAAGACCACCGCCTTCATCTGGAAGGAGGTGATATGCCGGTTCGGAGTCCTATCAAAACCCTAAACGAAGGAAGTTAAATAGAGAAATCAAACCGCGTAAGGTAATAAGGTTAGAGTCCCGATTGAAGAGGAAATCTTCACGAGCAGTGGCGCGAGGAGATTTGGGGCTAGGATTTTTAAATTTTTATCGTCGGTTGTCGCCAGGCGAGAAGATGAGAAGAAGAGAGGGATCGGCTCGGGTTCATGTGTGAGCGGGTGAGGGGGGAGAGAGAACGAGTGTTTTTATAAAGGGAAGGTGGGTCACTGCTGGGCTGGGCTGAGGGATTAAAAAGAAAGCTTTATTAAAAAGATGAGGGTTATTACATCCTACCCCCTAAATTAAATTCCGTCCTCGGAATTGGAAGACTTAAGACTACTCAAATATATAAGGATATCGCTCCATCTCTTCTTCTCGTTCCCAAGTGGACCCGCCGGCGTGTTACAATGTCACAACACCTTCACCAAGTTGATAGTCTTATTCCTCAAAACTTTTTGTTGTCGATCGATAATTTCCACGAGTTGCTGCTCATACAACAAGTCTGGATGCACTGATATCTCTGAATGGTCCACCATATGCTTTGGATTTCATAACATTTGCATAGTTGAGATATATGAAACACATTGTGCACTCCTAAAAATGGAGGTAGTGCAAATCTTGTATGCCACTTTCCTACTCGTTCAAGCGTATCGAAAGGTCCAATATAACGTGGACTAAGCTTTCCTCGTCGGCCAAAGTGAATCAATCCCCGATTTGGCGAAATCTTCAAAACGACCTTGTCTCCTAGTTGAAACTGTAGATGTCTTTCTTATAAATCTGCCCAATGCTTGTACCTGTCTTGCGTCAACTGCAATTTCTCTCTGATTGTTTGCACTACGTCAACTGCCTTTACTATCATTTTGGGCTCCAGCAACTTTCTATCCCTAACGTCGTCCTAACTCAAGGGCGATCGACAATTCCTTCCATATAGCGTAGCAAATGGCACCATCCCAATGCTCTCCTGATGACTACTATTGTATGCAAATTCCACGAGGTGTGTGATCTTCCCACGACCCCTTTAAATCTAACATACATGCTCACAGCATGTCCTCCAAAAAACTGAATGGTACGATCCGACTGTCCATCTGTCTGGAAGTGATAAGTAATGCTGAACTTCAGATGAGTACCCAAATTCTTTTGTAAGCTTTTTCAGAAATTCGATGTGAATCGAGTATCTCTATCTGAAACTATGCTCAATGCTATTCCGTGCAGTCACACAATGTCGTCCATGTATCTCTTGACAAGAGCCTTTGTATATTGACCAACGCTGAAAGGGATGAATTGTACTGACTTCGTCAATCGATCCACAATTACCCAAATAACGTCGTTTTGTTTCTTGCTCCGGGGTAGATCAGTCACGAAGTCCATTGTGATGTGCTGCCATTTCCACTCAGGAATAAGCAGTGGCTGTAATAATCCTGCAACTTGTTGGTACTCAGTCTTCACTTGCTGACACACTACATACTTGGCCATGCTCCGCGCAACTCTCCTCTTCATACCGTGCTACCAATAATACTGCCTCAAATTTTGATACATCGTAGTTCCGCCCGGATGAATGGAATAAGGCGAACTATGAGCTTCCTTCAATAGCTCTTCTCTAACATCTCCAGAAAGTACAGAAACCATGTTGCCAAACCTCAAGGATCCGTCTGCATGTATCGTGAACTCTGGTTGTTCTGCCATCACCATCATATTGATCATTTGTAGCTTCGTATCTCTTGTCTGCGTAGCCTTGATCTTGTTTAGCAAGGTAGACTGTATCTGAAGGCCAATAAATGTAGAAGTCAGTATTATTAGTATTACATCAATCTCCATCTCACGTATCTCTTGCTGAAGTCTCTACTAAGTTATAAGTGTAAACATCGCTAGAAGTCGACTCATTGCATCAGTCACGACATTGACCTTTCATGTATGGTACTGAAGATTAATGTCGTAATCTGCCATTAACTCAATCCATCGTCTCTGCAACATGTTAAGATCCTTCTGGGTGAAGATGTGCTTCAAACTTTTGTGGGCAGTATATCTTTACATGATCTCCGAGTAGGAAATGCCTCAAATTTTGCAAGGCAAAAATGACGGCTGCTAACTCCAAGTCATGGATGGGATAGTTCTACTTATGATTCTTCAGTTGCCTTGATGCATAAGCTACCACACATTCATGCAGATGAAGTATACACACAAGACCCTTACCGGACGCGTCATAGAAAACTTCAAATCATCCGTTCAGTCTGCAACGATAAGCACTGGCGTTGTAGTCAATCTCTTCGTTAACTCCCAAAACGTCTCGTCATAAGCCTTAGAGCAAACGTAGATCACATTCTTCCATGTCAATCGGGTCATGAGTTTTGCAACCTTCGAGAAGTTCTAAATAAACCTCCCGTAATAACCAGCCAAACCCAGAAAACTTCAAATCTCAGACACTGTCTTAAGAGATGTCCACTTTTGAATGGAAGCTATCTACTTTGAATCTACTGAAATTCCTTCTCATGTTACCACATGGCCTAGAAATCCCACATCGTCCATTCGGAATCATACTTGCTATACTTAGCATACAACAGATGTTGCCTCAAGGTTTCTAGAATTATTCTCAAATATGATGTGTGCTCATGGTCGCTCTTCGAATATATCAAGATGTCGTCAAGGTAAACCACCACGAACTTATCCAGGTACTCATACAACACTTGGTTCATAAGGTTTAAAAATAACATGGGTGTATTGGTCACACCAAACAGCGTTACCAAAAATTCGTACTGTTCGTATCTGGTGTTGAACGCCGTCTTGTGAAAGTCCTCCCGCTTGACTTTCAGCTGATGATAACTTCTTTTCAGGTTTGACTTAGAAAAGGTGCACGATCTCCCAAGCTAGTCAAACAAGTCGGCGATGCGAGGTAGAGTGTACTTATTTTTCACCATTACTTTATTCAATTCCATGTAGTCCACACACATCTTCTTGGATCCATCCTTCTTCTTTACCAATAATATCAAGGCACTCCATGATGATGAGATGGGTCGAATCTAGCCTTTCTACAAAAGATCGCTCAACTGGGTCCGGACTTCAACCAACTCTGATGGGGCCAAACGGTAAAGATTCCTAGTGTAAAGTTGATCTCCTGGCACTAGCTCAATAGCAAACTCCACGGCACGGTCCTGAGATAATCCCGTAAGGTCATCCTAAAATACATCTAGAAACTCATGTACTATATCTGGTCTCTGTGGTATAACATCCATAGAAGTTAATACGGTATTTGTAAATCTGGTATTTGTACCACTAGTCCTTCTGATCGGATCCCGCTGACGAACTTGAATCTCGGGTGATTCGAAACCGTAAACACCACTCTCCTGCATTAACAATCAATCATGGCGTGGAAGGTCCCAAACCAGTCCATCCTAAATATGACATCGAAACTTGGTATATCAATTACTAAGAAGTCAACGTAGAGTTCTCATCCCCAAATGACTAGGGATAATCTGGATATCTGATACTCATCCGCAACGCACCACCTCCCGTCTTGACGTTTCAACTAGAAGTGAGTGGCAAAATAGGAATGTGTTGGTTGGCAAAACGTGATGCCATAAAAGCAATGTGAAGCTCTTGAATCGAAAAGCGTAAAAGCATGTTTGCTAGCTACTATCACAATACATACGATCGAAAAAACTACGCTTAAACATACATTATACAATGTAATAGAGTAAAAGAAAATGCTACATGTGTACCAGTAATGATTTGCCTGTAGCCTCGGCTTCCTCTGCTGTCATGGTGAACGTCTATGCTTAGTGGATGGAGACTGTGGTCGTGTCCGTTGAAATCCTTTCCGCTGCGGTGGGGGTCTACGCTGAGTATTCCTCACTGAAGCTGTAGCTGGTGGAGCTATCGGTGAAGAAGTCGTTGGTCTCTCTCTTCTGGGGCAGTCTCTGGCAACATGGTCATCTGCTCAGCAAATCAGACATTGGTTCAGGATGTATCGGCCCTCAGCCTTGACTTGTCCTGATTTGTTGCAACAGTGATAAACAGTCTACTGTCGGCGCTGCTATGGCTGTTGTGGATGTGGTAGGGCCGGCCTCTTGAGAGGTGTCTACTGTACCGGTCGAGGCGCCTATCGGTTAGATGGTGGATGAGGTCGTCTTTGAAGGGAAGCCGCTTGTCGTTCTAGCTCTCACATTCGCTGCACGTATTCGTAGTCTCGAGCTGCAGAGAGTACTTCAGTGCGAATCTTCAGCTTAGACCCTAAAAGTTGTGCTTGGATTTTGATGTTTATGCCTACCTGAAAATGCTGAGTGTCCAATGGATCGGGCACTATGTTCTTCGCAAACCTGCAACACAACTTATTGGTAAATTACATACAACTATATATCAACTTTGCAAGTTGAATACACACATGCCAAGTCTAGAAAACTCGATGTTATACAGTTCTACGTTGATGGAGCTCTGCCTCATATTCATAAACTGGGCCTGTAGTTCCATCTTTGCCATCGGAGAGAAAAAATGAGCATTACAACTTTCTTTGAAGGTGCTTCATGTAATCGGCTATACTAAAAGGTCTTCTCCTAAGTCCCACTGTAACGCCCCACTTCCCAAAAAGCGATAGAAGCGAGAACGTTACAATGGTCCGCATGAACTGGAGCGATGAAACTCGAGTTCACTAAGCGTCTGTGATAACAACCTTGCAAGATTCTTGCTTGCATTTCAGAACAATAAAAACATTATTAATTACAAGCCACAACCTAGAAGTTCGTACACGGAAAGAAATAAAACGACAAGGCCTCAGTAGGGCCGAAAGAACTACAAAAGAACATACACTAATACAATGTACTAAAAGCAATCCAAAGGGAAGCAACAACAGCTCGGGTCTCTAGCCCTCCACGGGGAGTGACTCGGCGTCAACAGCAAGCTCCTGACTCTCTAGGTCGGCGTCTCAAACAGGTCCTCCTGGTACTCAGGCTCAGGATCTGACATATATTCCAAAACACGAATTTATGTCAGCAATGGTCTGCAAGTAAAAGGTGAGATGACCCAAATCGAGGTGTGCGAATTAATAAAAAGATTAAAAGATGATAATAGTTCTAAAGTCACAATTATACATTTATTCACATGCAGTTATGAACATGGCAGTTCTAAACAGTTAAAGTAAAAGCATTTATGAGCATGGCAGTTCTAAAGAATTAAAGCATGCACTATAAACATGACAATTCTATGTGCGAGGAAGGTAACAATAATTATTTCAGGTTCCATGCAAATGTTTTCTATCATGCATAGGGTTCTCGCCTTTAAGACGTGGTGAGTGAGTCAGGCCTTCTCACGGGGGTATAATCGTGATTGACGCCACCCACTGTATACGGGTGGTGCTCTTGAAGGGGACCCTTTCACACGCTTAGTGGCCGCTCAACCATAACCCCACCCAAATGTTGTGCTGGAACATGAGCCAGCCTAAACAAATTGCATGAATTCACGAATTCAAGATTTTCGTTTTGAAGCGCACGAATTCACGAACTCAAGCATTTTCAAAATGTTCCATTAATGTCCAATCCAACGATGTGTGTACAAGTGTGGGGTGAAGCATGATATATGTGTACAAGCAATTTCAGGCATTTCATAACGAGAAAATTAATTGGTTAATTGATGAACTAGTTGCATGTTTGTGTTTTTCCATTTACAAGTCGAAATGCAATTAGAATGTAATAAACTGCAATAATTCGCACACTTGCTTGACTGGGACAGTTTTGGGCGTCCAAGCAATTTATGGAAAAGACGCGACGTATCTGCGTCATTAAATATACGACAATAAGCTAGTCGATCATAACCGATAAAACTAACCTATAATACAAACATTTGCAACTTAGGTTTAGGAAAGTAACTTACTAGCCTTAAAAGACCCAACCCAATGACTTAAATAAAACAACAATCCAACTAACTAATTAACCTAATTAAATTCATTCCATTAGGTTAATAATCTCATACCCAATAGTTAATTAAATTCATTTGAACCCAAAACCCATTAAGCTAGTATTATTTGAACCATACCAAATAAGCTATCACCCAATACCCATACCCCATAGCAACAATTTAAAACCCAAAAATATGGCTCAACCCAATAAGAATATTTCTCAATACCCAGTAGCAATTTAAACCCAATAAGAACATTACCCAATACCCAATAGCAACTATAAACCCAATAAGATAACTAAAACCCAATAAGGGATGTTACCTCTTCCCTTCTTATCCTCTTTCTTCTCTCTTCTATTATTCTGCTGATCTCCGTTCTTGTATTTCCTTTTTTAGCTTCAGCTTCAGACTTCCTTTTCTTCTTTTTTTTGCTTGCAGGAGGGCTCACGGCAAAAGGGGCGGTCTGGTAATAAGGGCGGCGGCTAGGGCAGCAAGGGGGCGGCGCGGCTGGGCAAGGGGGCGGCGTGGCCAGCGGGGAGAGGCGGCGGCGCGGCGCTACTGCAGGGAGGCACACGCGGGGTCGAGCGCAGAGCAACGGCCTGCGGCAAGGGGCGGAGAGGGGTGCAGCCTGGGGAGGAGAGGCACGGGAGAGGGGGAGAGATTGGTTGTATTTGATTTTGGGGTTGATTTAATCTAAAATCAACTTCAGATTTGGGTTTCTCCTCTCTCTACTTTCTAATTTCAGCTTTTGATTTCTGATTTTGGTTTCAATGGAGTTGGGTTTTGATTTGGTATGGATTTCTGGCTGAATGCTTATTTTGGCGTGATGAATATCAATTTGTGGATTGATTTGCAGTGAAAAGGAATTGCTAGCAGTTATTCCTTGCTGCTGTTGCTGTTTGCTGTGGTTATAAAACGAACAGTGAAGGGAGACAAATTGATGGGAGAGAGCTGGACGTAGGGGAGGAGGTTGAAGGAGATGTTGGATCCCACCTATACATTCGGTTGGATTCAATCTGGTAGGTTAGGTTAATCAATAACTAGTTGGGGGTAATTAATTAGGGTTAAAAGTTAATTAATCACGACATGGTAAAAATTAAAAATCAGAGACGCGCTCGCGTCGACGCGTAGAAATAGGACTCGCACACGAAAATATCCCGACGATCAAAACAAGTACGTGCACACAAAGATCAACAGGCCTAGGAATACCGGCCGTTACATTCTACCTACCTTAAGAAAAATTCCGCCCTCAGAATTCTTATCAAATAAGGAGCAATGAACAAATATAGATAACGCTCTCGCATTTCATCTTCCCTCTTCCAGGTGGACTCTCCTGGCAAGTCGCGACGCCACATCACTTTGACTAGATCAACAGTCATGTTCATGAGGACTCTCTGGCGTCGATCTAGAATCTCCACTGGTTGCTGCTCGTACGTCAGATCTGACCGAACTGTAATCTCTGAGTAGTCCACATCGTGAGAAAGATCGCTGATATAACGACGTAGCTGGGACACATGAAAGACGTCATGAACTCCCTCTAAGGATGGTTGTAGTGCTAAGCGATACGCTACTTCTCCAACTTGCTCTAGCACATCGAAGGGTCCAATGTATCTCGGACTAAGCTTGCCTCGCTTCCCGAAGCGGATCACTCCTCGATTCGGGGAGATCTTTAGGAATACATGATCTCCCGGCTAAAACTCTAGAGGACGCCATTTAGCATCCACCCAATGCTTGTAACAGTCCTGAGCGATCCGAAGCTTATCTCTGATATCTTGCACAACATCAACCGCTTCGACTATCATCTCCAGGCCCAACAGCTCTCTATCACCAATGTCATCCCAACTCAGTGGCGATCGACATTTTCTCTCATAGAGAGCAGCAAATGGCGCCATGCCAATGCTCGCCTGATAACTGTTGTTGTAGGAGAACTCCACCAGGTGCAGATGATCCTTATACGAGCCTTTGAGATCCATCATTCAGGCTCTCAGCATATCTTCCAAGATCTGAATAGTACGCTCTGACGGTCCATCTGTCTGCGGGTGATACGCAGTACTGAATTTCAGACTGGTACCCAGGTTGGTCTGCAGACACTTCCAGAACTGAGAGGTGAATCTCGTATATCGGTCAGATACAATGCTCATAGGAACTCCATGTAGCCGTACGATCTACACGACATGTTACACATCACAACTTATACTAGAAAGAATTATAAAGGTATGAGTTAGATCATTACCTCCATATACTCTCGCCAGTATCTCCGTGGATTGGCCTACTCGAAAAGGTATGAAGTGCACATTCTTGGTCGATCGATTAACGATGACCCAGATTGCGTTGTTCTGCCTGGTGCTCCGAGGTAAGCCAGTTATGAAGTCCATCGTGATGTGCTGCCACTTCCACTCCGGAATTGGCAGAGGGTGTAGCAGTCCAGCAGTGCGATGATGCTCTGCCTTCACTGCTGGCACACAAGACATTTGGCAACGCTCCGTGCCACGCTCCTCTTCGTTCCGTGCCACCAAAAATTCCGACGAAGATCCTTGTACATCTTTGTACCTCCAGGATGAATAGAATAAGGCGAACTGTGAGCCTCATTCATCAATTCCTCTCTGATATCCCCGGCAGGTACGCAGATCCTATTGCCATATGTCAAAGATCTATCCTCATGGATAAGAAAATCAGTCCGGAGTCCCGCTTCAACCTGCTCTCTGATCTTCTGCAACTTAACATCTCCAGCTTGAGCAGTCTTGATCCGGACTATAATCGTCGACTGAATCTGCATGTTCATCAACGATGAGGTAACTCCCGGTAAAACAGCTTGTATACACGACCCCCGCAGATCCTGCTGTAACTCCCACTGAGCTGTAAGAATCATCACCTCTGGTAGATGACTCAAGCCATTATGTACGACATTCACCTTTCCCGGATGATACTGAAGGTTGATGTCGTAGTCAGCCATCAACTCCAACCATCTACACTGCCTCATATTCAACTCCTTCTGAGTGTATTTCAGACTTTTGTGATCAGTGAAGATTTTCATTTTCTCACTCAGTAAGAAATGTTACCAGATCTTCAATGCAAAGACGACATCGGCTAACTCCAAGTCATTGGTCGAATAGTTCTTCTCATGAACCCTCAACTGACGCGAAGCATATGCGACCACATGATTGTGCTGATGCAGAACGCATCAACGGCCATTGCCTGATGCGTCACAGAAAATCTCGAAGCCTCCACTCCTATCTGGAATAGCCTAGACCAGTGCGGTAGTCAGCCCCTCCTTCAGAGCGCTAAATGCTGCTCACAAGAATCCGACCAACTGAACTTGATATCCTTCCTCGTCAATCTCGTCATATGCTCAGCTATCCTCGAGAAGTCCTTGATGAATTTGCGATAATATCCCGCTAATCCAAGGAAACTTCTAATATCAGATGCTGATCGAGGTGTAGGCCATGCACTGACTGCCTTGACCTTCTCCGGATCCACTGATATGCCAGCTCCTAATACTACATGCCCAAGAATGTAATTCTGTCCAACTAGAATTCGCATTTGCTGAACTTGGCATATAGACTATGATGACGGAGCGTCTCCAAGACCATCCTCAAATGCTCGGTATGCTCCTCCTCACTCTTCGAATATACCCGGATATCATCTATGAAATCACCACGAACTTATCTATGAAATCATAGAAGATAAGATTCATGAGATTCATGAACACAGCAGGGGGTTGGTCACACCGAAAGGCATAACCACAAATTCGTAATGCCCGTACTTGGTCCGAAAGGCTGTTTTAGACACATCTTCCTTCTTGACTTACACCTGATGGTATCTGCTCCGGAGGTCCAACTTCGAGAATACTCTCGATCCACCAAGCTGGTCGAAGATATCGTCAATGCGGGGCAACGAGTACTTGTTCTTCACAGTGACCTTGTTCAGCTCCCGATAGTCAATGCACATTCTCCTCTACCCGTCCTTCTTCACCAACAAGACAGGTGCACCCCAGGGAGAAACACTGGGATGAATGAAACCCTTCTGCAACAATTCATCCAACTGCTTTCTCAGCTCTTCTAGCTCTGCAGGAGCCATACGGTACGACGCCTTCGAAATCGGTTGAGCCCCTGGCATAAGATCAATGCCGAACTCCAACGCTCGATCGGGCAACAGTCCAGCAATGTCTTCCGGAAAGACATCTTAAAAATCTCTCACTACTGCAGGCTTATCAGGTCTGGCTATCAAAGATGCAACAATCAAATCACTAGGCTGGGCCCAGAATCTGACAGGCCCAAACGAACGACCTCCACTAACGAACTCAAACATCGGGTGATAAGGAATTTCAAATACCACATTCCTGTGACAGTCGATCGTGACATAGAAAGCTTCTAACCAATCAATGCCGAGAACATCATCAAAGTTGGGTAGATCGTGGACAATGAAATCAGCATATAACTCATGTCCACTAATCACTAACGGACAGGGTCTGCATCCCAATGCAACTTTCACTACACCATTCCCAGTAGTGATGTTCCAACACTTGGAGAGAGTGAAAGTGGGAATCGAATGTTTACACACAAACTTCCGGGATAAGATGCACATGGAAGCCCCCGAATCAAACAGTGTCAGGGCTGGGTGAGAGGAAACTAAGATGACACCTAAGATATAATACAGCTAAGTTAAGCATGATGATCTAATCAAGCATGAATGCATAAACAAGGTAAAGACTAGGTATAGATGTTACATGAGATCACATCATCCTCAGCTTTCGCCTCTACAGCTGTCATGGTAAACACCCGACGCTTCGGCTGGTTGGCCCGCTGAAAGGCCCGATTCTGTGGAACCAGAGGCGGTCCATGATGTCCAGGTGCAGGTACCATCCGCTGAGCAGATCCAGGTGCTCCAGCCGGTACAGGTCGAGTGCCGCGGGGGCAGTCCTTCACAGCATGATCAGGCGAACCACACACTACGCACTGGTTTAGCATCATCCTGCAATTCTTCTTCACGTGACCAGACTTGCCGCAGTAATGGCAAGTCAGCTGAGCTCGATAGGGGACAGGTGCAGCTGGCCTCTTGAATTGGGTGGTCTGAATAGGACGAACCATGGGCCTGGGTGTACTTCTTTGCAGCTCCATCGGGTGCTTGCCTGCCTGACACGCCTTCTTCTGATTCACGATCGGCTCGTGCTTCTTCGCTGCCACCAGGACTTCTTCAAGGGTAGTAAAAGTGGCCGAGGACATCGAAGCTTGGATGTCCAGATCTAAGCCCTGTAGGAAGCGGTGGGCAGTCCTCTGGGTCCTTCGCCAGAGTAGGGTGCAAAGCGACTCAGCATGGCGAACTCGGCCTCGTACTCATCGACAGTCATGGTGCCCTGCTCCAAGTTGATGAAGCGCTGCTGCATCTCTCTCTTCGCAGCCTTCAAAAAATATTGGGCGTCAAATCTCTGACGGAAGGTAGCCCATGGAATAGGCTTGGTCAGCCTGGTCTCCTCGGCATCCCACCAGTTGCGGGCATTTTTCATCAGCTGCTTTTTCGCTAAGTCCACCCAATCGTTCGGATTGACTCGGGCAAGACCCAAGTCGTCTGCAGTGCTGCGACTCTGCAGCTAGCGGACACTCTCTTCTGGAGAAGCTCTTCGGATGCATCTCTCGAAATTACCTGGCTCCATGCTCAAAGTGAGGGGAAGGTGGTGCAACTGGTGCAGCCTTTTGTCCTTGCTGGACCAGATGGTGCTGAACCTCAAGCATCTCCATCATGACCCCAAGGATCTGGTGGATGCCACCATCTTCGACTCCGTCGGCACCGGCTCCATGTCGAGCATTACGTCTACCTGCCATTCTTAGACAAGAAAAACCCGAATTAATCTTATATACGTGATTACTCTAGATGTTTGGCTAATAATAACATTCTTATTGTTCTTAATTTTCGCAGATGCACAACCTGTATGTGCCACCACTAAAACCTGTAACGTACCGCTTCCCAAAAAACGATAGAAGCGAGAACGTTACAAAGGTCCGCATAAACTGGAGCGATGAAGCTCAAGTTCACTAAGCGTATGTGATAATAACCTTACAGAATTCTTGTTTGCATTTCAGAACAATAAAAACATTATTAATTACAAGCCACAACCCAGAAGTTCGCACACGGAAAGAAATAAACCGACAAGGCCTCAGCAGGGCCGAAAGAACCACAAAAGAACATACACTAATACAATGTACTAAAAGCAATCCAAAGGGAAGCAGCAACAGCTCGGGTCTCTAGCCCTCCACGGGGAGTGCCTCGGCGTCAACAGCAGTCAGGCGTCTCAAACAGGTCCTCCTGGTACTCAGGCTCGGGATCTGACATACATTCCAAAACACGAATGTATGTCAGCAATGATCTGCAAGTAAAAGGTGAGATGACCCAAATCGAGGTGTACGAATTATTAAACCGATTAAAAGATGATAATAGTTCTAAAGTCACAATTATACATTTATTCACATGCAGTTATGAGCATGGCAGTTCTAAATAGTTAAAGTAAAAGCATTTATGAGCATGACAGTTCTAAAGAATTAAAGCATGCACTGTAAACATGCCAATTCTATGTGCAAATAAGGTAACAATAATTATTTCAGGTTCCATGCAAATGTTTTCTATCATGCATAGGGTTCTCGCTTCTACGACGTGGTGAGTGAGTCAGGCCTTCACACGGGGGTATTATCGTGATTGACGCCACCCACCGCATACGGGTGGCGCTCTTGAAGAGGGGTCATTCACACGCTTAGTGGCCGCTCAACCCTAACCCCACCAAAATGTTGTGCTGGAACACGAGCCAGCCTAAACAAATTGCACGAGTTCACGAATTCAAGATTTTCGCTTTTGAAGCGCACGAATTCACGAACTCAAGTATTTTCAAAATGTTCCATTAATGTCCAATCCAACGATGTGTGTACAAGTGTGGGGTGAAGCATGATATATGTGTACAAGCAATTTCAGGCATTTCATAAGGAGAAATTTAATTGGTTAATTGATGAACAGGTTGCATGTTTGTATTTTTCATTTACAAGTCGAAAGGCAATTAGAATGTAGTAAACTGCAATAATTCGCACACCTGCCTGACTAGGACGGTTTTGGGTGTCCACGAAATTTATGGAAAAGACGCGACGTATCTACGTCATTAAATATACGACAATAAGCTAGTCGATCATAACCGATAAAACTAACAACCTATAATATAAACAATTACAACAACTTAGGTTTAGGAAAGTAACTTACTAGCTTTAAAAGACCCAACCCGATGACTTAAATAAAATAACAATCCAACTAACTAATTAACCTAATTAAATTCATTCCATTAGGTTAATAATCTCATACCCAATACTTAATTAAATTCATTTGAACCCAAAACCCATTAAGCTAGGTATCATTTGAACCATACCCAATAAGCTATCACCCAATACCCATACCCCATAGCAACAATTTAAAACCCAAAAGATGGCTCAACCCAATAAGAATATTTCTCAATACCCAATAACAATTTAAACACAATAAGAACATTACCCAATACCCAATAGCAACTATAAACCCAATAAGATAACTAAAACCCAATAAGGGATGTTACCTCTTCCCTTCTTCTTATCCTCTTCCTTCTCTCTTCTATTATTCTGCTGATCTCTGTTCTTCTATTTCTTTTTTTGAGCTTCAGCTTCTGACTTCCTTTTCTTCTTCTTCTTTTTGCTTGCAAGAGGGCTCACGGCAAAAGGGGTGGCCTGGCAACAAGGGCGGCGGCTAGGGCAGGAAGGGGGCGACGCGGCTGGGCAAGGGGGCAGCGCGGCCAGCGGGGAGAGGCGGCGGCGCGGCGCTGTTGCGGGGAGGCGGGCGCAGGGTCGAGCAGCAGGGTGACGGCCCGCGGCAAGGGGCGGAGAGGGGCGCGGCCTGGGGAGGAGAGGCACAAGAGAGAGGGGGAGAGATTGGTTGTATTTGATTTTGGGGTTGATTTAATCTGAAATCAACTTCAGATTTGGGTTTCTCCTCTCTAATTTCTGATTTCAGCTCTTAATTTCTGATTTTGGTTTCAGGTGAGTTGGGTTTTGATTTGGTGTGGATTTCTGGCTGAATGCTTATTTTGGCGTAATGAATATCAATTTGTGGATTGATTTGCAGGGAAAAGGAATTGCTGGCAGTTGTTCCTTGCTGTTGTTGTTTGCTGTGGTTATAAAACGAACAGTGAATGGAGACAAATTGAAGTGAGAGAGCTGGATGTAGGGGAGGAGGTTGAAGGAGATGTTGGATCTCACCTATACATTCGGTGGGATTCAATCTGGTAGGTCAGGTTAATCAATAACTAGTTAGGGGTAATTAATTAGGGTTAAAAGTTAATTAATCACGACATGGTAAAAATTAAAAATCAGAGACGCGCTCGTGTCGACGCGTAGAAATAGGACTCGCGCACGAAAACATCCGGACAATCAAAACAAGTACGTGCACATAAAGATCAACACGCCAAGAAATACCGGCCGTTACACCCACCCCACTCTGGCATCTTGAATCAATTGTAGCTTAGCCATGTCACCCACGAATCTGGCGCAATCCGTGCCACTTTCAGCATGTCAGCAGTGCAACATAGTCATTCTTCTACTGCAAATGAGTCTTCTGTTCCTTTAAAAACTTGCGTTCGCAGTGACTGAAATTGTTATACTCCCTCACGCCTGTGCTCATGTTCCTTTTGTAAAGCTCAGATCATCTCCCGTAGGATCTGGTCTGAAATCTGGATCGTCGCTGCAGGTTGCTCATTATTATTGTTGCCATTGTTGTAATCATTTCCATTGTTGACTTTATTGGGTTGGTTATTGACGTCATGGTTACTGCCATTGCCATTCTTAATGTAACGGCCGATATTTTCTAGGCGTATTATTATGTGTGCCCGTATTTTCGTTTGAACCATCCGGATGTTTTCGTGCGCGAGTTCTATGTTTGTGCGCCGACGCGAGCGCATATCCGCTTTTCGTTTTACCATACCAACATTAATTGACTATCAATTTTTAACAAGTTACATTAAGTTAATTATCCTACTAATTGCAAATTGCTAATTACTTTATCTATTATTACATTTCACCTAATTACTTTAATTAAAAGTTAATCACTAATTAACTTTAACCTAATTAAGTTACTAACTAATTAACCCTACCCCCATTGATTCCACCTCCTTCTATTGGTGAGATCCAACATTGCTATTCATTGTCTCCCCCACATACAGCTCCATCCTTCAAGGCGATGTCCCTCCACTGTTGTATTTCAACAACAGCAAGCAACAGCAAAGGGAACGACAGAAACCTTCTTCCCTGCAATCTTCCTCTTCTCCTGCAAACAAAACAAACCAAATACAACCCATTCAACCAGCAACCAATTTCCCAAATCCTTCCCAAAAACAATTTCACAAACAATCAGCCCCAAAATTCTGAAATCACCCATTTCAGTTCATCATCCCCAAACAATTTCATCAAACCCCATTTCTGATCCTCCTCTCCTCTACCAACAAACCCAAATCAACTACACAACAACAAACCCAAATCTGAAAACAATAGAGTGGAACCCAACATCAGATCTGAATCAACAAACTCAGATTCAAATCAAACAAAAGAATTTCAGAAATTCAAAACCCTCAACCTCTTCCTTCTCCTTCCTCCGCCCCTCTCCTTGGCCGGCCTCCTCCACCCACGGGCCGCCACGGGCCGCCGGAAGCCCAGCCGCCCCGCCTGCCCGTGCGCCGCCGTGAGAAGCCACCGCCGCCCATGAGAAGCCGCCGCCGCGCGCCGTGAACCGCCGGCCGTAAGCCCCTCTCCTCCCTCGCGCATGCACGGTGAGCCTTCTCCCCTCCCTTGCGATTGTCCTGCTGCCATTCGAAATCAAAAAAAGGAGAAAGAAACAAAGAACAGAACCTGAGAAAGATAAGAGAGAGGGAGAGAGATAAGAGAGAGAGTTAGTACAGATAAAGAGGAGGGGTATATTAATATGAGAGAATGGGGTTATTTAATATTAAAGGTAGGTTTTAACCTGTTATTTTTACCCTAGTCAAAGCTAGTAGGTAAGAGTTGTAACATGTTACCCCTTAGTCTAATTAGGTTGGTAGTGCTATTAAATGAAATATTTACCATGTCAAAACTTGTAATTAGCTTAAGTAAGTTAATTAACATTAATTAGCGTTATTTAATGTTAATTTGTTTGTATCATTTGATTTCAACATGTTATTACTTGTAAATGATGTTAGGGTATTAAAACTGGAATAAAATAAGGTGTACCATGTTTATATAACCCAATATAACCACCACCCTAGCCAGGGAACCCGATAAAATTAACTGAACCCACTTTATAGATTAATTTAATAATATGTTTATTTCACGAAACATCTAATTTTGTGAATTGTTTAACCAAGACAGAGAACCAGCAGTACCGACACGTAGTACCCGTCTAGACGAACCCATGACAGCTGATACCACTGGAAACAGGCAAGTGATACTTGCCAGTAAATGTTTTAGGCCACGTTTTTAGGCCAATTTGTTTGTTAGCGTAAAAGAGACTAGACAGTGAAATGATAGCTGCCTATACGCCCTTTTGATCTAGTTTGACAACGAAACTAGATCCGACACCCTACTTGATCTAGCTTGACAACGAAGCTAGATCCGACACTTTTACTTGCTTTCATTCATGCTGTCATATCATGTTTAATTTTCAATTAACGGTACGCACTTTAATTGCTCATCCAATGTCATGTCATGCATCATGTGTTCTTCGTGATTGAGTAGCACACGCTACAAATGTTATTGATATTGAGGCTAGGCACCTGCTTTGCGGGCACAACCCTATGCCAATAACACTTCCTGGCTCGTGATCCAGAAGCGAGCGCAATGTTGTTGGGAAACCAAAGCTCGATACAAGTGGAGGGGTAGGGTTAAGCGATCACTTGAGCGTAGAAGTGTGCCCGTACAGCCACTTCAGCCAAAAGGCGTAAACCCTGTGCACAAAGTGATAAATCAGTGATTCGTGAAGCGTGAAAAAAGTGTTTTCGTAGTTTCTACGACGTGCATGTTTGTTTCATCATGTCATCTTAAATGTTGCAATCTTTAAATGTCATGTCTTTTCATTATGTTTTGAACTGCTAGTCGCTTTTCTATATTTGTATCCTTGCACAAAAGTCCTCCGCTTCCATTGGGAGACTTTTGCTGACATGTGCCCTTTTCTCTTTGGGTGTCACATGTCAGGCTTTGAGACATAGCATGTAGCAGAGGACGAGCAGTTCGTGGACGCTGAGTTTGAGGTCCCCGCAGAGACAGAGTTCGAGGACACTGGCGACCAGTCCTGGACTCGTTTGGAGTCTCCCCTTAGTTGTTACATTTTCTTAATTGCTGTTAGGTTTTGGTGCGTAGCACCTCTCTCTTTGTTCTGTTTGTCCATGCTTTAGGCCTATTGTTCAGACTTTGTACTTTGTGACTTTCTCTGTGATGTTTGGAATAATTGTTGGATGTTGTCTGGTGGATGTTTTCTTATCTGCTTCGTTATTATTATTGTTGTTTCGTCGCAATGCAAGGACCTGCTACTTTTCGAAATTTTTACAGACGCTTATCAGACTGCAGCTTCACAGCTCCACGTCTGAGCGGACCTTCTCACGTCTCGCCTTCCATACTTGGGAAGCGGGGCGTGACAGGTTTTAGTGGTGGCCCACGCAGGTCCTCTTTGCATCTGTGAAATATCGGAACAACAATAATGATAATAACATCCAATTAATTATTCATAACATTCGAGTCATGATTAAGTCTAATCTGAACATTTCCTTATCTTAGATGGCCGGTAGACGCGTTACTCGAGGAGCTGGTAGTGGACCTGCAGCTGGTGGAGCAGGACGTGTTGCGGATGCTGATAGAGAACCCACCACGGCTGAGATGATGAGGATGATGCATCAGATGATGCAGGTTCAGCAGGGCATGCTTCAGAATGCCCCTCGCTTCGAGCCGAGAGCGAAGCAGTTTCGGAAGCTGGGCCCGTCATATTTCACTGGGTCAGAAGGATCATTAGCTGCGGATGAATGGATGAAGAACACAGATTATAATCTGCTTCTCTCGAAGGTTAACCCGGCTGGATGGGTTGACTTAGTGAAGAAGCAACTGAAGGACAATGCCCACAGTTGGTGGGAGTCAGAAGAGCAGATGTTGGTGAAGCCTATCCCCTGGGCCACTTTCAAGGCGAGATTTAATGAGTATTTCCCTTGAGCTGCCAGGAGGGAGCTGATGCGGCAGTTTATCAATCTGAAGCAGGGAAATCTGACGGTGGATCAGTACCACCAAGAGTTCACAAGACTGAGCTGCTTTGCGCCAAATTTAGTGCAGACCGCTGAAGATCGAGCTCAGAGATTCTTGCAGGGTTTATCCTTGGAGATGCAGAGTCTGATGTCCTCTTCGGACTTAGACTCTTACCAGAAGTTGCTGATAGCTGCCAAGAGACATGAGCTGATTGCCAATCAGAGGAGAGGGCAGTATTCAGGTGCTGGAAAGAGGCCTATGGAGCAGGTAAGAGCTGTGGTTAGGCCTGGGTTCAAGCCTAATCAGTCTGTGTAGTTTAAGAGGCCAGGTGGGCCTACTCCGAAGATGTGCCATTTTTGTGGCAAGGCTGGTCATGTGAAGGAGCAGTGCATGAGGTTCTTGGGCCAGTGCTTAGTTTGTGGTGACGCTACGCATGCATTGAAGGACTGTCCGAGCGCTAAGCAGCCGTGGAAGGCACTAGTCGGAGTTCAACAGCAGGGAGCTCCAGTGGCTGCCGGACGTGGAGCGCCTCTCATTCCACAGAAGCAGGCTTTCCAGCAGGCCGTTCAGCCTAGGAGGCAAGCCTTCACGATGACTGCGGTAGATGCATAGACTGAGGACGGAGTTATTGCAGGTAACTTCTATACTAGTCTTCCTTATTTATGCATTATATTTGATTAGTTAGATCCATGTTAATCTAGTTGCATGTTACCCTTAGGTGTCATCTTAGTTTCATCTCACCCGACCTTGACCCTGTTCGATTCTGGAGCTTCCATGTGCATCCTATCTCGGAAGTTCATAGTTGAACACTCGATACCCACCTATACACTTCCCAAGTGTTGGAACATTACATCTGGGAATGGTGTAGTGAAGATTGCACTGGGATGTAGACCATGCCCGTTGATGATTAGTGGCCACGAACTTTATGCTAATTTCATCGTCCACGACCTACCCAACTTTGATGATATTCTCGGCATTGACTGGTTAGGAGCTTTTTATGCCACGATCGACTGTCACCAGAAGAAAGTGGTGTTCGAAATTCCTGACCACCCAGTGTTCGAGTTTGTCGGCGGAGGACGTTCGCTTGGACCTGTCAAGTTCCGAGCCCAGCCTTACCGATTGACCGTTGCATCTATGATTGCTGAACCAGAGAAGCCTGCAGTAGTGAGAGATTTCGAAGACTTCTTCCCTGAAGACATTTCTGGACTGCCGCCCGATCGAGCGTTGGAGTTTAGCATCGATCTTATGCCAGGAGCTCAACCAATTTCGAAGGCGTCGTACTGTATGGCTCCTGCAGAATTAGAAGAGTTGAGGAAGAAGTTGGATGAGCTACTGCAGAAGGGTTTCATTCATCCCAGCGTATCTCCCTGGGGTGCACCCGTCTTGCTGGTAAAGAAGGATGGATCGAGGAGAATGTGCATTGATTATCGGGAGTTGAATCAGATCACAGTGAAGAACAAGTACCCGCTGCCCCGTATTGATGATATCTTCGATCAGCTTGGTGGATCGAGGGTATTTTCGAAGTTGGATCTCCGGAGCGGATACCATCAAGTCAGAGTCAAGAAGGAAGATGTACTCAAGACCGCTTTTCGGACTAAGTACAGGCATTACGAGTTCGTTGTCATGCCGTTCGGTGTGACCAACGCTCCTACTGTGTTCATGAATATCATGAACCTTATCTTTTACGACCTCCTAGACAAGTTCGTAGTGATCTTCATAGACGACATCCTGATGTACTCGAAGAGAAAGGAGCATGCAGAACATCTAAAGATAGTGTTGGAGACGCTTCGTCACTATAGACTATATGCCAAGTACAGCAAATGCGAATTCTGGCTGGATAGAATTGCATTTCTTGGGCATGTAGTATCGGAAGCTGGTACCTCAGTGGATCCGGAGAAGATCAAAGCAGCCAGTGAATGGTCTACACCTCGATCGGCATCGGACATCAGGAGTTTCCATGGATTGTCTGGATACTACCGCAGATTTATCAAGAATTTCTCAAGGATAGCTGAGCCAATGACGAGATTGATAAGGATATTAAGTTCTGTTGGTCAGACTCTTGTGAGCAAGCCTTTTCTACCTTGAAGGAGAGGCTGACATCTGCACCAGTTTTAGCTATTCCGGATCGAAGCGGAGGCTTCGAGATCTTCTGCGACACATCAGGCAAGGGACTTGGATGTGTTCTGCATCAGCACGGTCATGTGGTCGCATATGCTTCGCGACAATTGAAGGTCCATGAGAAAAATTATCCGACCCACGACTTGGAGCTAGCCGCTGTCATCTTTGCACTGAAAATCTGACGATATTTCTTACTGAATGAGAAAGTGAAAATCTTCACTGATCACAAAAGTTTGAAATACATATTCACTCAGAAGGAGCTGAATATGAGACAGCGTAGATGTTTGGAATTGATGGCAGACTACGACATCGATCTTCAGTATCATCCAGGGAAGGTGAATGTCGTACCGGATGCCTTGAGTCGACTGCCCGAAGTGATGATTCTCACATCTCAGTGGAGATTGCAGCAGGATCTGCGAAGGATGAATGTTGAAGCTGTACTACCGGGAGTCACATCGTCATTGATGAACATACAGATTCAATCGACGATCGTGGATCGAATCAAGATTGCTCAAGCTGGAGATGCTAAATTGAAGAAGATAAGAGAACAAGTCGAAGCAGGGCTTCGGACAGATTTTCTGATTCACGCGGATGGATCTTTGAGCCATGGTAGAAGGGTTTGCGTGCCTGCCGGAGATATCAGAGAGGAATTGATGAATGAGGCTCACAATTCACCTTATTCTATTCATCCTGGAGGTACCAAGATGTACAAGGATCTTCGTCAAAATTTCTGGTGGTATGGGATGAAGAGAAGTGTGGCACGTAGCGTTGCCAAGTGCCTCGTGTGTCAGCAAGTGAAGGCTGAACATCATCGCACTGCTGGACTACTACAACCTCTGCCGATTCCCGAGTGGAAGTGGCAGCACATCACGATGAACTTCGTGACTGGCTTACCTCGGAGCACCAAGCAGAACGACGCGATATGGGTCATCGTTGATCGATTGACCAAGTCCGCGCACTTTATAACTTTTATGAGCTGGGCAATCCACGGAGATATTAGCAAGGAAGTATATGGAGGTAATGACCTAACTCATACCTTAATAGTTTCCTTCTAGGACTAGTCGTGATGTGAATTATGTCGTGTAGGAGATCGTGCGCTTACATGGAGTCCATGTGAGCATTGTATCAGATCGTGATACGAGGTTCACATCGCAGTTCTGGAAGAGTCTGCAGACCAATCTGGGTACCAGTCTGAAGTTCAGTACTGCGTATCACCCGCAGACGGATGGACAGTCGGAGCGCACTATTCAAATATTGGAGGATATGTTGAGAGCTTGCATGTTGGATCTCAAGGGTTCGTGGGAGGATCATCTGCACCTGTTGGAGTTCTCCTACAACAGCTATCAGGCGAGCATTGGCATGTCACCATTTGCTGCTCTCTACAGGAGGAAATGTCGATCGCCACTGAGTTGGGATGACATCGGTGATAGAGAGCTCTTGGGTCCAGAGATGATTGTGGAAGCAGTTGATGTACGCGATATCAGGGACAAGCTTCGGATCGTCCAGGACCGTTATAAGCATTGGGCAGATGCTAAATGACGTCCTCTGGAGTTTCAGCCAGGAGATCATGTGTTTCTGAAGATCTCCCCGAATCGAGGAGTGATTCGATTTGGGGAGAGAGGCAAGCTTAGAATGAGATATATTGGACCTTTCGATGTGTTAGAGCGAGTTGGAGAAGTAGCTTATCGCTTAGCCTTGCCACCATCCTTGGAGGGAGTTCATGACGTCTTTCATGTATCCCAGCTCCGTCGTTATATCAGCGACCCTTCTCATGCTGTGGCCTACTCTGAGATTACTGTTCGGCCAGATCTGACGTACGAACAACAACCAGTGGAGATCCTAGATCGACGCCAGAAAGTCTTCAGGAACATGACTGTTGATCTGGTGAGAGTGATATGGCGTCGTGACTCGTCAGGAGGATGCGATACGGGAGCGGGAGGATGAGATACGGGAGCGTTATCCATATTTATTCCATACTCTTTAGTGGATAAGAATTCCGAGGACGTAATTTTTCTTAAGGTGGGTAGAATGTAACGGCCGGTATTTTCTAGGCGTATTATTGTGTGTGCCCGTATTTTCGTTTGAACCATCCGGATGTTTTCGTGCGCGAGTTCTATGTTTGTGCCGACGTGAGCGCATATCCGCTTTTCGTTTTACCATACCAACATTAATTGACTATGAATTTTTAACAAGTTACCTTAACTTAATTATCTTACTAATTGCAAATTGCTAATTACTTTATCTATTATTACATTTCACCTAATTACTTTAATTAAAAGTTAATCACTAATTAACTTTAACCTTAATTAAGTTACTAACTAATTAACCCTACCCCCATTGATTCCACATCATTCTGTTGGTGAGATCCAACATTGCTATTCATTGTCTCCCCCACATACAACTCCATCCTTCAAGGCGATGTCCCTCAACTGTTGTATTTCAACAACAGCAATCAACAGCAAGGGGAACGACAGAAACCTTCTTCCCTGCAATCTTTCTCTTCTCCTGCAAACAAAACAAACCAGATACAACCCATTCAACCAGCAACCAATTTCCCAATTCCTTCCCAAAAACAATTTCACAAACAATCAGCCCCAAAATTCTAAAATCACCCATTTCAGTTCATCATCCCAAACAATTTCTTCAAACCCCATTTCTGATCCTCCTCTCCTCTATCAACAAACCCAAATCAACTACACAACAACAAACCCAAATCTGAAAACAATAGAGTGGAACCCAACATCAGATCTGAATCAACAAACTAAGATTCAAATCAAACAAAAGAATTTCAGAAATTCAAAACCCTCAACCTCTTCCTTCTCCTTCCTCCTCCCCTCTCCTTGGCTGGCCTCCTCCACCCACGCGCCGCCACGCGCCGCCGGAAGCCCAGCCGCCCCACCTGCCCGTGCGCCGCCGTGAGAAGCCGCCGCCTCGCGCCGTGAACCGCTGGCCGTAAGCCCCTCTCCTCCCTCGCGCACGCACGGTGAGCCTTCTCCCCTCCCTTGCGATTGTCCTGCTGCCATTCGAAATCAAAAAAAGAAAGAAAGAAACAAAGAACAGAACCTGAGAAAGATAAGAGAGAGGGAGAGAAAGATAAGAGAGAGAGTTAGTACAGATAAAGAGGGGTATATTAATATGAGAGAATAGGGTTATTAATATTAAAGGCAGGTTTTAACCTGTTATTTTTACCCAGTCAAAGCTAGTAGGTAAGAGTTGTAACATGTTACCCCTTAGTCTAATTAGGTTGGTAGTGCTATTAAATGAAATATTTACCATGTCAAAACTTGTAATTAGCTTAAGTAAGTTAATTAACATTAATTAGCGTTATTTAATGTTAATTTGTTTGTATCATTTGATTTCAGCATGTTATTACTTGTAAATGATGTTAGGGTATTAAAACTAGAATAAAATAAGGCGTACCATGTTTATATAACCCAATATAACCACCACATTAGCCAGAGAACCCGATAAAATTAACCGAACCCACTTTAGAGATTAATTTAATAATGTGTTTATTTCACGAAACATCTAATTTGGTGAATTGTTTAACCAAGACAGAGAACTAGTAGTACCGACACGTAGTACCCGTCCAGACAAACCCACGACAGCCGATACCACTGGAAACAAGCAAGTGATACTTGCCAGTAAATGTTTTAGGCCACGTTTTAGGCCAATTTGTTTGTTAGCGTAAAAGAGACTAGACAGTGAAATGATAGCTGCCTAGACGCCCGTTTGATCTAGTTTGACAATGAAACTAGATCCGACACCCTACTTGATCTAGCTTGACAACGAAGCTAGATCCGACACTTTTACTTGCTTTCATTCATGCTGTCATATCATGTTTAATTTTCAATTAACGGTACGCACTTTAATTGCTCATCCAATGTCATGTCATGCATCATGTGTTCTTTGTGATTGAGTAGCACACGCTACAAATGTTATTGCTATTCAGGCTAGGCATCTGCTTTGCGGGCACAACCCTATGCCAATAACACTTCCTGACTCGTGATCCAGAAGCGAGCGCAATGTTGTTGGGAAACCAAAGCTCGATACACGTGGAGGGGTAGGGTTAAGCGATCACTTGAGCGTAGAAGTGTGCCCATACAGCCACTTCAGCCAAAAGGCGTAAACCCTGTGCACAAAGTGATAAATCAGTGATTCGTGAAGCGTGAAAAAAGTGTTTTCGTAGTTTCTACGACGTGCATGTTTGTTTCATCATGTCATCTTAAATGTTGCAATCTTTAAATGTCATGTCTTTTCATTATGTTTAGAACTGCTAGTCGCTTTTCTATATTTGTATCCTTGCACAAAAGTCCTCCGCTTCCATTGGGAGACTTTTGCTGACATGTGCCCTTTTCTCTTTGGGTGTCACATGTCAGGCTTTGAGAGAGCAGGTAGCAGAGGACGAGCAGTTCGTGGACGCTGAGTTCGAGGTCCCCGCAGAGACCGAGTTCGAGGACACTGGCGACCAGTCCTAGACTCGTTTGGAGTCTCCCCTTAGTTGTTACCTTTCCTTATTTGCTGTTAGGTTTCGGTGCGTAGCACCTATCTCTCTTTGTTTTGTTTGGCCATTCTTTAGGCCTATTGTTCAGACTTTGTACTTTGTGACTTTCTCTGTGATGTTTGGAATAATTGTTAGATGTTGTCTGGGGGATGTTTTCTTATCTGCTTCATTATTATTATTGTTGTTTTGTCGCAATGCAAGGACCTGCTACTTTTCGAAATTTTTACAGACGCTTATCAGACTGCAGCTTCACAGCTTCACGTATGAGCGGACCTCCCCACGTCTCGCCTTCCATATTTGGGAAGCGGGGCTGACAGTTAATAAGATCGTTGAGATTATAATCACCTTGATCTCCCGCCATGCTCTCGTTGATGATGATCGAATTGTTTCCAGTAGTACGTCTGCGACGGGTGTATGCTTTCGACATTCTGTATTCCAAAGAAGGATGTCAGTCCAACTGTTTATTTATGAGTATTTTCTGTTTCCTTTATACTATTCATGAGGTGGTTTGCAGGGACCTACACGTCCCACCACTTGTAATGCCTCGTGTTCGGGTACAGTTACATCTTCCATTATTTATGCAGTAGCATCCTTATAAGCTGATTCGCTACATGTTGAGAAACACTTAAAATAGACAATAAAGTAGACGATATTTATAATAAACAAACAATTATAACTTTTACATGCAACCCTAATCCTAACAAGACAATAACTAAACACTAATTTATTTATCAAACTAAAACATTTCATTATTAACTTACTCACAATATAAATGAAAGAGCGAACTGAAGAACCACTCAGGTCCATAGGCAAGCTCACCTGGGCCTTAATTCAATGGTCCAAATAAGTCGGTAGGAGACCCAGTCAAGTCGGTATAAATCAATCAATGAGCGTGGTATCCGCCACTCTTCCTATTTTTAATTATGAATCCCCAAAATCACATGTGCCAATTCTATCTATTTTAATTTCTATTGTATTTATCCTCGAGTTTTGTACTTTCTAACTACGTAAAAAGAATCGAGCACAAAACTGTAGTGTCTACAGCAGTAGGTCCAATGTATCAATATTCCACAAACGATAAATTTATTTTCACATTTCTAAATACAAAGTTTATCTTCTAATCATAACAATTCAATCATTTGCTTTCCAAAGTAAAGAAAAGATCTCATTCAATATACTCCAAGACAACTTTAAATAATCAAGTCTTTTGAACAATTAAAACTGAAACTAAATCATTTTTGAAAAAAAGAATGAAACACCAGTAGGATCATATTTACTCACAGGAGAGGAACATCCAACAACAAAAAATAGCTGTTGAACAATCCCTAAAAAGGACCATCAATTAAAGGGCGGTAAAAGGAAAACACACAGCCGACAGAGCAAGCCACAGGGATACACAATTACACCAACCGACACAACATTCCTCAGGAGGAACACTCTCAGCGCCCCACCTAAAACCCCAAACCCCCCAAACCAATAGTTTAGAGCCGTGGCGTAAGTTGTCGCCTTGTTCATGGGATGTCTTAGTGTAATGACTTGTTTTAAAAAAAACAAAAAGCCTACATGGCCCTAGCCTACCTGGCCCCCACTTCCTTGATTAAAAACCAAAGTCAGTCTTACTCATTTTTCTCACCCATAGCCCCAGCGACTAAGCCCTGTTTTTGTCGTTTTTCATTTGTTCTCCTCTTGCGCGGTGACTGACCAGCCGAAGTCTTGGAAAAAATTCGTCGAGTGCCATTAATTCGAGCCCATGCACTCGTTGGCTTCCCCTTAACTCCCCGAGCCTCCAACCACTCCATCGACAAGTTTTCTGTAACGCCCCACTCCCCAGGGTATTCGAAAAGTACGAATCCGTCCTAGGTACTCCTGGAGCAGCGGTGCGAAGAAGAAAGAGAAGGAAGAGAGAAGAGGAGTACAATAGAAACTAGCATGCCACTGTGCACGTGCTGGAAAGTACACGTAATGCTCAAACAACAGACAATGAACATAAAACATAGATACATAAAAGCATTCTTATATATATTAATACATGGATACATCTTTCACTTACATCATAACTGTACAAGGGTACAAGCGGAAAACAAAAGAGAAATCCCAGAAAACCCACAAAAGACAAAAGTGCACACACTGTACAACGCACTCCTTCGACTATCCCTGAGAATGAACTGTACATAGTCACACTCTATGGGCTCCATCTCTGAATAATCTCCTGAGTCAAGTCATGCTCTGCTTCTAATCCTGGAAAAAGTAAATGGGACACGTCACGCGTGACCCGGTAGGATAATCTGACTATGATAGGTAGAGTCAGTCTCAGAACCGTTCTACCTAACTAATGACTGGTCACTGACGGTAAACATGTCAACTATTAATGCATAAGAAACAAAGTATTCAAACAATCATTGAAAAGAAAGGCTACTGAATTAATATTCATAAAGAAAGGTAAACATCACAGGCAAATATTGAACATCAAGAACTGTAGATTTTAAATAAGCATAAAGTAGAGGCATACAACCCACACATATGCACATGATGCACAAGCGATGATTATGAATGCATATGCAACACCAAAGAGATCCCATCTATGCCAGCGTTCCTACAACGTGCACATCTCCAACTGTGGCATTACGATGAATTCAAGAGGTGGCCCCGACGATTTCTCCCGACTCCTACCTAGGCACTTTGCTCCATTGTGTGTATTGCCATCCGTGTCCTGGATTTCATACATCACATCTCAAGTATCACATGTCACTTTCTCATCTCTTTTTACATGACATAGTAAGTTCATATGCCACTTTCATTTCAACATTAGCCTTTATATCACACCAATTTATCTCATGCATATGAATCATCTAAAAGAAAATTAACAAGGTTGTACAATAGCATGTCATAATTAACATGAATAATTGCATGTTGCCAAAACATGGGCATATCTAAATTAACATGGATAAGAGCATATAATACAAGAATAGCATAGAACCTATGGAACATCATACTAACATCATGGAATTCTCTTTCTATTCATGGCCTGAACTTATGCACGTTCCATGGCACATGTAGCTTAAACATGAAGCACAAAAAATAATATGTAATTTACAGTATTTAAATCAATTTTAGCACATGAATCACAAACTGGAAAAAACCCACACGGTCGTTTGGAGTTATCCACAAGACAGTGTGGAACACAACATTCGGGCTCAACAGGACAACCACACAATCGTTTGGGGCCTCCATACGACAGTGTGGAACATAACATTAGGAGGCTTAAAAGGTGTACCCATACGGTCGCTTGGTAAACTATACGCCGTGTGAGGGAACTAGAACTAAATCCAGAGCAACGGTTGACACGGTAGTGTGGTCAAGCCACACGATTGTGTGGAGGGATTCAGAGCCCAGATTGACACAGTCGTTCTGAGAACGACGCGACCGTGTCATCAAGCCTTAGGCCATTCCACAGCAACTCGGTCGAGTCGAGTCTAAGTCGACTCGAGTCTAAGTCGGCTCGACCGTACTCACAGAAGAGCTACTTGGTCAGCGACACGACTGTCTCACGGTCGTGTGGAACCGATGCCGTTTAATTTGGGAACTACGGTCAATTGAGACGACGGTGTTTCCATTGTGTCGATCGCTATCGAATTTCTATGAAAATCGCACATCTAACTCTACGCAATTCTTGAGAAATAACCCTAACTAGAGTAGACAGATCTCCTACCTCTGTGAGTCCTTCCTATAGTCTCTGGCCCTTCTTCTCTATGAAGACCATCTGATAGCCTCCTCTTCCTCCTTCAACGGTCCAATACTTAAGAATTGGGTTATGGTGTTTGGCCTTGTGGAAAAGAGAAAGCAGCAAGGAGGCAGCTTGCGTGAGCTAAGAGGGAAGTGGAGATGGTGTTTTCTTCTTTCCCTTTCTTTTTCCCTTTCTTTTCTTTTTAATTTTTGTTAATCAAATCCTCGTCGTTGTCATCTTTAACTAACACATGCCATGTGTTAGGGATGTGGCATGATGTGGTTAAACATGCACTAGCTAATGACACTTAGAGGGACATGTGTCAAATAAGGAATGTTCAAAGATTAACTTTTAAGTAAAAATAGAAGTACCTAATTCGTACCATATACCCACATACTATACCATGTATTTTATCCAATACTTTACCCTTTATTAATCAAATGACGTTATATCAAAAAATAATTTTATCGTTTTAGAATTTAAGGAAAAATTCTTGAAAATACACAACAATAATACTCTTATAAATATAATCAAAAATATGTATATAATACACATACACGTGAATACATGGTATTACTTTTTCCAAAGCCAATTGCATTATTCCACGAAATTTGTGTCGATTTCCAACCGTCGCTGAAAAGATATGTCATCTCTCTCACCATCGGCAGACCCCTCAACTCTCATCGACCCGATCTCTCATCATCTCGTATGGTTCGATCTCTCTATTTATACTCCCTCGCATAAAGTTTTAATTTATGCGAAAAATTGATTTTTCTTCTTCCAAGTTTTCGATTGAGCTCTGTAGTCTTGGGTGTTTTCGACTTGGCTTCTACAGTGCACAGTACACCATATTTGCTCTAAACTTCAATTATTTCGTTTCATGCTTCGATTTGTTTTGGAAATTTGGGTTTTCGCATTTTTTAATGCAAGGAGATGATGATTCTTTAGAATATGTAAGGGATTTCTTCCATTATGATAATTAAGGCATCCCATAAGCAAGGCGGCAATTTATACTGCAGCTCGTACCGTCAATTTGGGGTTTTGGGGATTTTTGGGTTGGCCGTCGGGGGTTTCCCCTTCAGTCGGTTGTTCGGTTATGTGCGTCCTTGCGGCTTGTACTGTTGAGTGTTTTCTCGCGGTTTTTTTCCTCTGTGGTTTGTGTTCGACCGTGCCCTGATGTGTTTGGCTATTTCCTTTTTTCTGTATGATGGCTGCGCTCTTCCCCTGTGGTGTCAGTGTACTGTTTGATGATTAATTCTGGGCTTTCGGTCAGTATTTTTACTGTAGCACATGGGGCAAATTTGTGGGATTTTAATGGGGTAAATTGATGTCCTTATTTTAAGAATTTTGGGGAATTTCCCATGAGTGGGTAGACCCTAGAAACTGGATGCCTAATAAATACGAATCTGATCCTATGGATGTCTTAACCCATTTTAAAAATGATTTAGTTTCAGTTTTAAATGTTCAAAAGATTTGATTGTTTTAGAAACGTCTTAGAATGGATTGTGTAGGATTTTTCATTACCATAAAAATTGATGTATAGAATTGTTATAGTTAGGAGATAAAATCGTGTAATTAGAATTGTGCAAATAAATTCATTGCTTCTGGAATATTGATACATTGGACGTATTGCTATAGCCACTATAGTTTTATGCACGATTCTTTAGTAAGTATACGAATTGGAGGAAATGAAAAGGAAATTGAAATAGATAGAATGACACGTGGTTTTCGTAACTCATAAGTAAAGATAAGACACGTGACCGAGAATATGCTCATTGATTGACTGAATTGTACAGACTAGACTGGTCCCCTACCGATTTCTTTGGACCATAGATTTAAGGCCCATGTGAGCTCGCCAGTGGAACTGGTGTGATTCTTTAGCTTGCTCTTTTCCCATTACATTGTGAGAATAACAAAATCGAAATGCTTTAGTTAGATAGACTTAAAATTAGTGTTTAGTTGGCTAATGTCCTCTTACAATAAGGGTTGCATATAAAGTTATAATTGCTAGTTTATTGTAAATATCGTTTACTTCACTATCTCTTTTAAATGCTTTTCAAACAGCGCGATCCGGTTTACGAAGAGATTCCAGTGTATGAGTCAACGTTTTTAATAGAAGGTGCAGACTTCAGATCTAGTATCAGTAAGGAGCGTTTTTAATTAAATTCTTCAAGCATGTTTGCTTTTATTGCCAACGTGAGAGACTAGTAGTCCTTTTAGTATATGCTTTTATACCCATCCCGAAGGATGAATAAGAATATTTTCATTTATAAAATTTCATGTTCGTTATATATTGCTTTCACTGGTACATTGACCTGTATAAATAATGAAACATGTAACGACACCCGGACATGGGGCGTTACAAGTGGTGCCCCATACAGGTCATCGCAAAACACCTCGTGAACAGTATAGGACAAACAAGAAATACTCATAAATGAACAGTCAGATTGACATCCTTTGGAATACATAATTTTGAAAGCATACACCCGTCGCAGACGTACCACCGGAAACAATTCGATTATCGTTAACAAAATTATGGTAGGGGAACCATGCAATGAGAGTGGGTCTGGTACCATCCACAACGTTAGCAATGACGTCGACCACAATCTCCACGAAAATATCGACAATGCCAATGACATTAACCACGATGTCAACAACTAATCCAATGACAACGTTGACAACAAAAGTGTTAGCAACTACAACAACATTGAACAGTCTGCACCGATGATTTGGATTTCAGACCAGACCCTACGAGAGATGATCCAAGCTTTACAAAAGGAGCTCGAGCCCAAACGTGAAGTACAACAGTTTCGATTACTGCATCCACCAATCTTTAAAAGAACAAAGGACTCCCTTGTAGCAAAAGAATGGATGTGATGTACTACTAACATGCTGAAAGCGACATGTATCGCTCCAGATTCGTGGGTGGACATGGCTAAGCTGTAGTTGATTCAAGACGCCAGGTCATGGTGGGATTCAGAGGAAGACCGCTTGGTACAATCAATTACATGGAGCACTTTCAAGGAAAACTTTAATGCTCAATATTCTCCCTAAAGGCAGATGGGACTGCAAAACCAATTTATGAATTTGAGGCAAGAATCCATGAATGTGGAACAGTATAACGCCAAATTTTCTAGGCTTAGTAGGTGTATAGTCAGCTTGAGAAGTTGATCTACAAGGTGTATGAAACTTGCTGACAAGTTGGTTTGCACCGTAGAAGCCAAGCTGAAAATACCCTAGAAAACCAGAAACCAAAACTCAATTGGAAGAATTTCGAACATGAAAACCAATTTTTTCACATGAATAAAAACCCTAAACGATGGAAGTTAAATAGAGAAATCAAACCACGTGAGGGGATAAGTTTAGTGTCCTGATCGAAGAGGAAATCTTCCCAAAGGAGCAGCGGTGCAAGGAGATTTGGGGCTAGGGGTTTTTAATGTTTATGTTGTCTTCAGTTCGCCAAGCGAGAAGAAGAGAGGGATCTGGTCGGGTTCTTATGTGAGCGGGTGAGTGGAGGGGGGGAGAGAGAGAGAGGTGTTTTGTTTTTTTATAAAGGAAAGGTGGGCCACTGTTGGGTTGGGCCGAGGGATTAAAAAGAAAGCTTTATTTAAAAAGGTAAGTGTTATTACATCTTACTTTATCATTGTCACAATCACAAGCCAACTGTCGTCATTGCCTTCTCTCGCTACCACCATTGCCTTCTTGCCAGTGACGTCTTCTTGTTATCATCGACCTCTTACACTGTTTTTCTTGGCTTCACCTCGTCGTTAACATTAGCTCCATCCTCATGACATCTGATAAATACTAGCCAATTGAATTTGGATCTAGCTTTGATCCAAACACAATTCAACCTGAGTTGCAAATCTGAATCGAATTCAACCTGAGTTTAATCAAACCGAACCAAGTCATAGTTGAGCCTAACTATTAATGTCTACTAAGGTAGTGACTTAGCCGAACTAACTCAAGTGAACTGGCTCAGAATGAGCGATATTCAGTGACTGAGCCAACTTTGATTGAATCAAACTTGACTAAGAAAATGATTTGAAGCTATTTTGATGATGAAGAGCCTTTTCAAGCTTTTTAGCATGAATTTTTACCTCTAAGCTTACGGTTTGATCCTCTATAACTTCTAGACACCATACATCACGTATAAAGCCGATCTTCACTTTTAGTTACTCATAATATCAACAAAATAAATCTAAAAATTTCTATTATTTCGTATCAAATTGATAGTTTATTATTGTTTTGTACAGTAATTGTTTAATTGATTTGTTGCATGTTCTTAGGTCATGGTAAAACTATAGAAAACATGTCTGATAGAGATAATCAGAACTTAATGTGAGGAACAACCGACGATACGTTTGATACATTCCTCGAGATGTTGAGCAACAATCTTAAGATCTTCAGCAATAGGCTTAAATCATTCATAGGATTACCACACGTCTGACCACATTAGAAACATGAAAACATGAGACACCCCTAGATGAAGATACGAGCAATAATAATGTGTTTAGGACAAACGATATCTTTAGAATGACAGCTTGAAAGACCAGGTGATGAACCTTTAAAGTCAGGCAAAAATGAAAGCAATACTTATGGAAAACTACATTCCTCGTCAAAGAGAGCATCTTTTAGACTAACCAATATATGCCAGAGAACTTCGACTATGAGAACATATGGATAAATTCAACATAGGGATAAATTCAACGATTTACTTATTTAATATGACTTGCGAACCCGTAATTTATCGACAAAAAATAAAACTTCAAAATAAAAGGATCATATAGATGAATTCTATTAACAAAACATTCCATTTAAGTTAAGAGTTAGAAAGCTTCCTTAAAAGCATACCCAGAGAGAAAGATCACTTTTAAAGGCAAGATAATCTAAGCGGCCATTTGAAAACATAACCAAGTTCGAAATCATTACTGCTAAGATACAAATGGAAATGATAAGATTGGAAAGTTCTCATGACAAACCCCAAAAAGGCTCTAATATTTCAGATATCATAGTATGGCCATTATGCCTATCAGGGTGCAAATAAAAGCTTACACATTAAAGAGTCATGATAAGATAGGACAATTGAGTATATTCATCAGAGGATGATAGTGATAGAGATGATCACTTAGACAGGATGATAGTGATAGAGATGATCACTTAGACGAGTCTAGTACTCAGTTACAGTTCATTAGGTATCTAGCTAATACACCTAAGAATAAGAATGATTAGAAAAGGACAAATATTTTCTTCATATATGTCAAGATTAAAAATAGAACTTTTAGAACAATAATTGATATGTTGAGAGTTGGAAGAACTAGGTTATGGTGAAAACCATAGCCATACTAATATACTATCATATAGGAGTTACATTCATATGATCCCAAGGGACACCCACTACTAAGTGGGTGTAATGGTGGATGGTTAGTGGGTGGAGACCAAATGTCTTCCCATTCATAACACTCCACATATACATCCATTCTTAGCATATGAATTCTTCAGGATCCAATACGCCAATGTAGAGTGGAAACTGCTGGATCCAGAGTTACCGTGTCTGCCTCGTTAAAACCTTAGCTGTGAAAAACCCAGTGGAAAACCCAGTGGAAAAAATAGCAGCTTAAGGAAAAAGAGTACAATACACAAGTGACTTCCCCTGATCCGTACAAGCTTCAGGCTTGTAAGTCTTTCAGCTGTCGCATCTCTATATCTTTTTCAAGTTTTCTAAAATTATATCTAGGCAATGCCTTAGTAAACAAATCAGCTAAATTATTACAAGACTGAATCTGACGTACTTCAATTTGCTTCTGCTCTTGTAGCTCGTGCGTTCAGAAGAACTTGGGAGAGATGTGCTTCGTCCTGTCACCATTGATGTAACCAGCTTGTAGTTGAGCTATACAAGCTGCATTATCTTTAAATAAAATGGTTGGCTCAAAGTCGTCCGTCTTCAGGCCGGTATTCACTAGAATGTGATGAATGAATGAACGAAGCCAGCCACATTCTCTACTAGCTTCATGGATCACCAGGAGCTCTGAGCGGTTGGATGAGACTGATGTGGTTGTCTGCTTCACAGATTTCCAGGAGATGGTCGTACCACCGTAGGTGAACACGAAACCAGTCTGTGATTTTTCGGGTGTGGATCAGACCTGTAACCCGCATCTGCATAACCAATCAAAGTGGAAGATCCACTTTTCGAAAAGAATAATCCCAGGTAGTGCAGAAGCTGCTTAACTCTGTTCCAGTGGCGCTTTGTGAGCGCTGAATTGTATTTGGCTAGTAGGTTGACTGCGAAGGCTATGTCGGAACGCGTGTAGTTTGCCAGATATAGAAAGGCTCCAATGGCACTAAGGTAAGGTACTTCAGGACCTAATGTTTCCTCTCCCTCGTCCAGCGGCAGGAAATGGTCCTTATATACATCCAAAGATCTAACGACCATTGGTGTACTTAGAGAATGGCTCTTATCCATATGGAAATTTTTGAGTAATTTTGTGTATTGGATTGGTGTAACAGGATTCCTCCGCTGAGGTGTTCTATCTGTAAGCCAAGACAATATTTAGTCTTGCCTAGGTCTTTCATTTCAAACGTTAGTTTGAGACTTGCAGATATATCATCAATCTCTGCAGGGGATCCTATAAGGTTTATGTCGTCTACATAGAAGGTAATTAATACGAATCTTGTTCTCGTGGTTTTAATGAAAATACACGTGCAGACTTCATTATTGGTGAAACCTTGTTGAACAACGAATTCACTCAGTCTAATATACCACACTTTTCTCGATTGCTTAAGACCATATAAAGATATTTGAAGCTTAACAGAATAGACATCTCGAGGTCTATCTTTTATTTCTGTCGGTATTTAGAAACCATCTGGAAGTTTTATATAGATATATTTATCTATATTGCCATATAGATATGCAGTCACAACGTCCATGAGCTGCATTTCTAGGCCGTCCATTGATGTTAAGCTTATTATGAATCGCAATGTGATCGCATCCATAACTGGAGAATATGTTTCTTCATAATCTATCCCTAGTCGTTGAGAAAATCTCTGAGTTATAAGCCGTGCTTTGTAGCATACGATCTGATTATTCTCATTTCTTTTTCTTATGAATACCCACTTGTATCCCACATGTTTTACACCCTTGGTGTCTGGACTACTGGTCCAAAGACTTTGCGTTTTAAGAGTGGATCCAGCTCTACTCCTATTGTCTCGTTCCACTTTGGCCAATCATCTCCGCGTTTGCATTCAGCTAGAGATCGTGGATCGATATCATCGTCGCATTGATCGACGTGAACAATCGAACGCGAAGTCGTCGTCGTCGACAGTGCTTTTTCTGTCCAGTACCTTTCCAGTACGTACGAAATTTAATGATATTTCTCCTGTATTGTCCTCTTCGGGGGACTGAAGGAGGGGAGAGATTACTGGTCTAAGCTCAGCATCCTATGGTGGGATATTCGTTATTTCTCCAGGTATTTTCCTCTTGCGAGGGAATTTATCCTTGGAGCCAGGCGGTCATCCTCTTTTTATTTGACGTACGCCAATTCTGCTGCCGGTGGATTGCACCCATCTTTGGAGATGTCAATCCTAGCTGGCGTATTGGCAGCAGTGACGTATGATCTGATAATCTTTTGGTTATCAGTAAATTTGTCTGGGAGTAAATGTACTGTATTCTGAATCTAAAGGATCTTCAGGATCTCATCTTCACACAGATTAGTACGCGGATTATAATGTGACAAAGTCTTAGTGTCCCAAGAAATGGTCTTTGAAGCTTCAGGCTTCTTGGTTTGTGAGCCAAGTTTATGAAAATAATTTTCGTCAAACTCACAATCTTCAAGACGAGCCTTAAACGCGTCACCCGGTAGGGGCTCAAGGTGTCTAATAATGGAGGGTGAATCATACCCTACGTAGATCCCAAGACGGCGTTAAGGACCCATTTTAGTCCTCTGTGGAGGTGCTATGGGAATATAGACTGCACAACTGAATACTCTTAAGTGAAAAATATTGGGAGGTATACCATATGCAAGCTGCATCGACGATAAAATATGACAACCAGAGGGTCGTATTCTGATAAGCGAAGCGGCATGCAAAATGGCATGTCCACCTGCATCTACAAGCAACTGTAATTGCATTAGCAATGGACGAGCAATCCATTGCAGTCTCTTTATAAGAGACTCAGCCAACCCACTCTGGGTGTGAACATGAGCTACTGGATGTTCAACTTCAATGTCAGTGGCTTGACAATAGTCTTAAACGACTTGTGAAATGAATTTCCCAGCATTGTTTAGACGTATTTTTAATCTGGTTATCTGGAAAATGTTCCCGCAACTTTATTATTTGTGCCACTAGCTTTGGAAAAGCTAGGTTGCGGGTGGACAAAAGGCACACAAACGACCATTTTGAAGATGCATCTATTAGTAACATAAAGTACTGAAATGGACCACTTGATGGGTGAATTAGCTCACAAATGTCTCTATGTATTCTCTCCAAGAAGCTAGGAGACTCAAACCCCACTTTCAGGTGGGATGGTCTCGTGATTAGTTTACCCTAATAACAGGGGGACAAGGAAAATCACCCTTTTGAAGAATCTTCAGGTTCTTCAAATTATGTCCACAGGATTGGGTTATGATGTGGTGCATCATTACCGATCCTGGGTGACCTAGTCTATAATGCCAGAGACTGAATTCTGATGATGTAGAACACTGCTAATGCACCAAGATTAGCTTCTATAGGTTGGATGTATGTTTGATAAAGGCCCAACGTGAGTCCTTTAAAATGTTCTAGGATGGTTTTAATATCATCCTTATGACGAGTAACATACAAATATTCAATATTATTGAAATCGTCAGTTTCCAAGTGATATCCGTTTAAACGGATGTCCTTTAAACTTAGTAGATTTCTGTTTGATTTTAGAGAAAATAAAGCATCTTTTATTATCACTTGTGTTTGGTTTGGGAGCAATAAAATTGCTTCATATGATCCTTCTATTATATTATATAGTCCCGAAATTGTAGTGACGGGACCATGATAATTAATGATGCTATTAAACTAACATCTGTCTCGAAGGATCGTGTGCGTGGAGGCACTGTCCACTAGGCATTCACACTTCATCTATCTAGAAAGAATGTAAAAACTTTTATGAAAAGGAAAACTATATTCGATTCATAATTAAGATAAAGAAGGACAAAATTGAATATACATCATACATTAATGAAAAAAGCTTTAAAGATAACTAAATCAGCTTCAGTCAAGGAGGTCGTTATTCTCGAAATCCTCGGTAGTGAACCGAGTAGGAGGCTTTATATCCACCACATTTGTCTCAGCGGAAGGCTTCAAGATTGCCATATACAAATCTTGGAGGTGGCGTGGAGTACGACAGACCCTGGACCAATGTCAAGTCATGCCACATCTGTGTCATTTGTCTTTCCAGCTTTTCTTGGGAGCAGACGTCTGGCTAGATGTATTGCTCTTCCACGTATTCTTTTTCTTCCCCTCATTATTGTTGTTCTGGGGAGGAGCTCTGGTCTGCTTCTTCGCAGCTTTTCCCTTGTCGAACTGCCTTTGTGCTTATTCTTCATCTACTGGAAAGAAATTGTGTGAGCCTCAGGGAGATGAGCAGAGCCAACATGACGTAGGTTAGGAGTGGCCAGTAAGAGATCTCTGTTCTGCTCTGCCATAAGAAGGCAGGAGAGTAAATCAGAGTATCTCGTGAACTTGCGTTCACGATACTGTTGCATGAGAATAGCATCATTCTCATGGAAGGATGTATACGTCTTCTCAAGCATGCTGGTATCCGAGACTTGTTTACAACACAACTTTAGGCGTGAGGTGATGTTATGGAGAGCTAAGTTATACTCAGCTACGGACTTGAAGTCCTGAAGTCGGAGATTTTTCCACTCATAACGTGCACGAGGGAGGATCACATCTTTCTGATATTTGTATCTGTCCTCAAGTGATGTCCACAGTTCATAAGGGTCTTCCACTTTCACTGTTAGATATTCGGCCTTTAGGGTTCGATCAATATGATTCCTGATATAAATAATGCCTTCGCCTTCTCTATATCAGAGACTCTAACAGTAGAAGTCCCTTCACCAGATGTCACAGACGTAGCTGGAGCTTGAATTGTGTGAATAAGGCCCTGTGAGCGCAGGTGGAACTTCAGGTCCGGCTACCAGCTCAAGTAATTTTCGCTAGCCGCATCGAGAACATCAAAATCGACACTCGCAATCTTTTCCATTTATCAAAGCATGAAATAATCATGAATTAATTATTTTTTCAAAAATTAAAACATGCATAGTAGTAAAACAAAAATAGTTGTGGGGATCGACCAATCACCACCAAAAATAATAAAAGTCCAAAGTCCATTATACAATCCGAAGTGCGAAAAATTTAAAATTACAATTTGGAAACAATTGGGTGTCCCAGCATTAGCAATTTTGCCTTCGTCTTTAGGCTAAGTATCTCCGGGCTTTGACTTTTACAATTAATTCCTCACTACATATTCACTCAAACGGAAAAAAATGCGAGGAAAATAAATAGTGGTGACTAAAAACGGCAGATCCAAAAATCACAACACAGTCTTACTAAGATTCCAGGCAGTTTATATAACATACAAATAATTATGCAACATCACATGCATAAACAATTTAATTTATTCAACATCGCAAGCAATTTTATTGGAGAAATATATTAAATTTACGTTTAATAATTACTTGGACCACGGAGAAACGTTATTACCTGTTAGGTTAGGTAACTAACGACAGAGCGGTCTCAGAATCCTTGTAATTATTAAATCGTGAAATAATAATAATTTTAATCTAAACAAAAAGCGATTGATGGTGAATTACACATCAAATGAATCAGAATTATCATTTTTAAAGAAACCCTAATTAATTTTTGAATTGCCCTTTTAGAAACATATTTATAACTTGCCCCCAATACCTCAAGAGGAGTTATTAATACTCGATCTCTTCCCCCTGATTTTCCCTGATTATCTGGATTTTTCTTGAATTTTTTCCGAATTTTCCGAAATTTTCAGGGATTTATAGGGTATTTTCTGAATTCTATATATAAATATATAATGATTTCAGAATATTTTTATTTCTTTTCAAAAGAAAAAAGAAAAATTCGCCTGCGGGCTGGCTGCGGGCTTCAGGCCCGTCAGCCAAAAATACCAGATTTTTTTATTTGGTCTCATGGCCCATCAGGGGAGGCACATGCCTCTTCTCCCCCTCACCCTAGGGTTAGGGTTTTAAAGGGGGAGCCGCCCGCAACACAGCCCTCCCCCACCGCCGCAGTGGAGGGTCTACTCAGGGGACGCCGCCAGGGGCGGCAGCCCAGCCCCCCTCAATCGGGGGGCCTGCCAGTGTCGGTGCAGGCGTCCCCCTGCAGGGGGCGGCCTGCCCGGTGTCGGCGCCCCCTGCAGGGGGCCTACAGGCCCGAGCCCCCTCTGCACGTGGTGGCCTGCAGGCGCAAGCCCGCCTCTACAGGGGGTGGCCTGCCTGCCCCCCCATGGGGGGTTTTCTGCCGGCGGCGGCGGCGGCGGCCTGGCCCCCTTGAAGGGGGTGGCCATCCGGCGGCCGCCGCCGGAGGCTAGGGCAAAAAAAGAATAATTTTTTTAATAATTAATCTATTAAAATAGATTTAAAATGAGTTTTTAATAGTAAATCTGTGTTTTAAAAATTGATTTTCTTGTAGATCTTAATAGGAAAATAAGATTTTGCTATAGATCTAAGAAAAATATCACAAATTGATCAACATGCGCATGAGAAATGTAGATCTAGGAGTTTCTAAGATTTACCTCTAGATCCTACCTGCCGGATTTAGCGAAGTTTGGAGAAGTAGGCCCAATCCGCGTCCTCGTGATTTGTCCGTCGGCAGGGGTTCAGCTCAGCTGACAAGCGTGCTTGATAACGTGTTGAGAGTTGGAAGAACTAGCTTATGGTGAAAACCATAGCCATACTAATATACTATCGTATAGGAGTTATATTCATATGAATCCCAAGGGACACCCACTACTAAGTGGGTGTAATGGTGGATGGTTAGTGGGTGGAGACCAAAGGTCTCCCCCATTCATAACATGATAGAAATAGTGTGTAAATACAATGTGCTATTAGAATTTAAGCATGAGCTTAATATAGTGTATAGATGCAATATATCATAGACATCCCTTAATTAGTCACATGCATGTTGAATCTAAATTTGTAACATATGATTACTTATTCTAATATACATAAGATACAATAGAAATAAGGCTAATCAAACACTTATTCTTTCCTTCATCTTTAATATTTCCTTTTGAACATTTTTTCAAATTAGGCTTGTTTTCAAAATAATTTTAAAAATCAACTAAATTTAAAAATATTTACAAAACCGACCAAAAACTGCTACTTCAGAAGTTGTGCATTTTCATGCTAACTGGATGACTACAAAATGAATGGAGTTACTAACTCCATCCATTTTGAGGGGCATTCAAAATGACAGGTGTTAACCCCATCTATTTTAACAGTATTGCATCCATCCATTTCGAGAGGTGGCAACCAAAATGACTGGGGTTGTCAATCCCACGTATTTAAATGAAAATTCAATTTGGCTAGGATTGCCAACCACTGTTAAGACAATCAAGATGCAACATTAACTTGATTAAAAAAATCAACCAAAATCACATGCATAAGGTAACTGACAAGTTCATAAGATTTTAATTCTTTAAGGATTATGTCTGATGGGACTCCATGAAAATCTGAGTTCTTCACGGTTGGTATCGGATTCTTGGCCACCCTCACTCTATTCAAAATTATCACTTTTTAATGGAACCAGTTGTTCTTCCATGAGAATTTTGCAGTTTTTTGCTTCATAGGCTGGAGATTCATAACAAGAGCAGCTTCTGATGAGCCATTTCTCTGCATCGTCCCATTTTGAAGGGACCCGTTTTCTTAAGTGATTGCCAATGCTGAAGTTAAAAGTTGGCCTCCCTGGTTTTAAAGGATATATAGGCTGGAGATTCATAACATGAGCAGCTTCTGATGAGGCATTTCTCTGCATCGTCCCATTTTGAAGGGACCCTTTTTCTTAAGTGATTGCCAATCCTGAAGTTAAAAGTTGGCCTCCCAGGTTTTAAATGATCTATTCTCCTTTGCCCAACTGATCTCCTATTTCCATTGCTATTGTCTTGATGCTCGTTGGGAAAGCTCTAACAAACTTAGATGTCTTATTGAGATTGAGCTTGCAAAGTGGATCAGGGAGGTTATCTCCAAATGTGTTCTCTTTGTTTGTAGCAAATGGTGTTACCTGATAAAAATGATGTTAGCATCAACTGGATATAAGAAAATGTGAGCTGTGTGATTGAAGAGTCTCTGCACTCCTTGCTTGGCTTGCTGACTTGAAATCCCGTTGAAATCTGAGTAAACTTGGTGATTTGCTTCAAAAAAAGTGTAGAGTTTTTTTCCCTACTTTAATTTTCTTTGCAACCATGTAGCTTGTTGCTTCACTCCATTCTATTTCTATAACCTTTTTTAATTAGAGTTGACAACCGCGGAAAAATGAAAGTTTCATAAAAATAACAAGGGTTGACAAGTCTGGCCATTTTGACACTATCAAAATAGCCATCAACCTAGCAAAGTTGAATGCCGCTCAAAATGAATGGGGTTGATAACACCATTCATTTTGTAGTCATCTAGTTAGCTCAGATTCGTGTGCGAACTTCTGACAGTGCAATTTTTGGTGACATGGCAATTTTTTGTTGGTTTTTGTAAATATTTTTAAGGTTAGCAATTTTTAAAATTAGTTTTAAAAAAAACCTAAATTGAAATATTGTCATTTCCTTTTCTCTGACATGGCATCACTGCGACATCACCGCCCCTCAACCAACACCGCAGCCACCATCATCATTCACCGTTAAAGTCAATGTATCCATCTTCTTCCTTTCTCCCTCAAATCTACCAGATCTGATATGAGTCCAAACACCTCGTAGATTTGTTACTACTACCGACTACCGTTACTACTGTTTACTACTTCTACTACTGCTGATTGACTATCGTGGCCTTTTTAACGAAGTGCAGCCAGCCTCTTCTACTGCAAAGTTAATATTTTCTAAAACGGTTTGTTACTACCATCATACAAAATTGTCACTACTACTTGGTCAAATTCATATAGTCTCACAAGAGATGCACCATCGCATAAATAATCCATTAGATTCCAAATCAAAGGAGCAAGCTGACTCGGTAGCCAGTGATTATTGTGTGCTTACTTGGCTAGTGAACAACATAGGACGCATGCAAGTGCTATTGTGACGTTCTTGTCAGCAAATAAAGAGGTTTGGGACCAACTCAGAAAGATGTATTCCAATAAACAGAACATCTTCAAGATGCCTGAGTTGTACATCAACTGTTTTCTCTGTAGCAGAAAAAATTGTAACCCTTCTCACTATTATTTTGATTTAAAAGGTATCCTGGACGAGCTAGACTTCTATCAGCGTCTCTTTCTTAATTTAAAGACGTTTATGCTATTGAAAAGAACATGCAGTAACAAAGTTCTCAGTATGGATGGATCCTACTTTAGCCAGTCAGGTAAGCGTCAGGTTCAAGGATAAATACTTAGTGGAGATTTGGTGCCTTCTCTCACATCTTGAAATTATGTACTATGCTTGCTCATGTTTAGCGAGTCTATACTAATAGTGCGGTTCTCATTGAGTATACATTTGGCAAAGAGAGCTCAGTTATCCATGGAACAAGATAACTCCAAAATTCTCTCATAGTAAGAGAGCTTACGAGAAAAAGAAAAAAAATATGCGAAAGAAACCATATAGTACATAATTTTACTCTAATAAAATATATACATGCAAAGAGAGCCAAATGGGTATATAAATGAAGGCAAATCACTTACTGTTATTTCCTTTGCAAATTCCAGAAATCCTGGTTTTTCGTTTTGAAACAAGTTCTTTAAATCTGAAATGTTAAAATATTGTCAATAAGAAAGATTTACGGATGTAATAAGTGCCAAGAGAAATGCTTATGCATGGTATTGTTAGTAGGTCAAAACTACATACGTATCCTCCTCTGACGGAGTGGCAAATCCAACAACCTGGAAAGAAATACCAGTTCCAACTCTAAGCACACAATACAAAGTAAAAATATAAAATTCAATATAAAGAACATAAAAGTTTTAACTTTATTTCCAACAGATTATCAGAAACTAATTAGCCAAATTCAAATGTAAAAGAAGAATTTTAACCTTTAACATACACAGTGACCTAGCTTAGTATTGTAACTTCATTTGAATAATTCCATGATAAATATAAATTATATTCGGGATGAGTCCACACCATCTGGCAGTGTCAGAATCTGAATCATGTATAACCTTCATAATAAATTGGAACTACTGATGCCCTTGTGTGGGAATGCTTACGTTAAACTGTTTTGCTTGCACAGTGCTTTCATACGCTTCATATATAACATCACATTGTGCAAGAAAAATCATTGTTTCATATAGAGCCAATATCATGAAAATATCAGCTGCTGCGAAAAAATATAAACCACAATATCTGTTCCTGGTACTATGATAGGAACCAAACGGAAATCTACGATCTTATTAGAATAAACTGAAAATAAATGGATAATTGATTACAATTTTAGGGGTAATCGCCCTCCCAAGATGCCGATTGATAAGAGACGTCCGCACCTTCCCGAAGAACTAAGAGAATTCTCTCTCTATTATGAAAATAATGAAACAACGCATGCCTAGGGCCGGACGGATCCATCCCCTTTTATAATAATCCCCACTAATTGTCTAATTACCCAAATACCCCTACACTAATAAAATAACACAAATGCTCCAAATCAGCCCATAATGGCCGGATTTATCATTACTCCGCCCCTGAAAACCCACCTTATCCTCAAGATGGTGCATGGAATCTCTGGCGGTCCTACTCCAAGAGAAAGTCGACATCCCCTCCAAGCTCTTCATCCTCCACTACGTCTTCCTCGTCGTCCCCGGCTATCAGTACTTGCAACTTATGCACCCCACATGGTGCCCTGGGGTGAACTTCTCATCACATCTGAAACACAGTCCTTTCTGCCACTTCTTCCTCATCTCGGCGTCAGTCATCCTCCTAAACTAACCCCCTGCTGGCGATGCGCTGCTCTTCTTTCCAGACTTCTCAATACTCGACTGATCCGTCCATGTAGCTGCATTCTGTTCTTCTGTCGATGTCTGGCTGTGAGAAATAGGTCTGCTCCAACCACCCCTCACATTTATCTCCTCCAATTGACAGTCCTCTGCCACCGAGCATACTCCATGGCCTCCATTAGGTCCCAAGGCTTATGCATGCGGACCTCTGCACGAATAATAGCCTTCAGCCCCTTCATGAAGGTGCTCTCCATCATCCCGTCAGACACCCCACGCACCTGTCCTGACAGTGCCTCAAATATCTCCAGATAGTCACTCACGATGCCATCCTGCCTGAGTGATGGAGCTGCTCCCTCACATTCCGTAGGTGGGGATCTCTGAAACTCTCCACCATCTGGTCATTGATCTCCTCCCAAGAGCGAAAAGGACGCCTCTCATCCTTCAACTGGTACCAAGCGAGGGACTTCCCATCCAGACATATAGCCGCAGCCTCTAACTTCTGCTCATCTGTCATGCGAGAGACACTAAAAAATATAACCGCCCTGTAAATCACGACACTGGATCCTCTCCCTCGAATACATGTAATTTCAGCTTCCGAAGCCTGTCCATCGTGTATGTTCTCTGGTTTCCTCGTCCCCCGCCGTGCCTGGGCTGGTGGTAGTGCTGCCACCTCTCTTGGTGCCGCTCATCCCCCCGTGTGCCTCCATCATGGACTCTGTGGCCCCCCTCAAAGACCTCCTCCTCAGCCACCATGTCCACCCCAGCCTTTGCCTCCAAACCTACCCTCGTGGTCCTTCTAAAAGTCTCTGTAACGTCTGCAAAACTGTCCATGGCGTCCCTCGTGGTTGCGGGGTGAGGTCTTTGTCTGTCATTGCCATACCGAGTGTCGGGAGGGTCATGAAACCCTCCTCCATCATTGCCATACTCCTGAAAAACCTCAGTATCAAAATCATCGTCGAAACCACACGCCGGATCCTCCACATACGGCTGAAATCCTCCGAAAGACTCCCCGCCTCCTCGCTACATGCCGGAAACCCCATGGGGGGTTCGCTGAGTGTCGGTGGGGCCCGAGTGGTCCTGGGGAAGGGTTGACGGGCCCTGCCAGCTGCCGCTGGGGCCCCAGGAGCCCTGTCGGTGGTCGGTAGGGCCCAGCGAGGGCGCCCACCTGTTCGCCTGGGGCTGCCAACCCCTGGCGGGGGTTGCGGGGCCACGCCGAGGCCCGTGGGTGCTCGCAGGACCTTTGGGAGGAGACCTGGGGTCCTGATGCTTCCGCTGCTGCCTGTGGAGGGGCCGGCTAGGGGCACCGGCCTCTCGGTTGTGCTCCTCCGTCTCTAGGTCGCTCCCTAGCCGGCCTCTCGGTTGTGCTCCTCCGCCTCTGGGTCGCTGCTATCGAGATCCGTGAGCCTCTCATCTTCCAAATCCCTTGCTACTTGCTTCCACTTGTTTAAAGATGACACCTTTGTTTTTTTAGGGTTTGCATCGCCTCCGTTCAATTTCGCCAAAATCTCCCCAAGTTGGAAGATGATTTTTGTTAGGGCTTCGCTGTGTTGATCCAATTTCGACTCCACCTTCGTAAATCATTCATCATGCGCCACTAGGGTTTCCTTTATGCCCACGATCTCCCACGTAAATTTCTCCTCCACCACATCAATCCGATCTTTGGATCGCATAGCCGCCGCCATGGATCGACATGCTTTGATACCAAAATGATAGTAACAAAAAAATCTGCGATTTTATTAGAATAAACTGAAAATAAATGGATAAGTGATTACAATTTTAGGGGTAATCACCTTCCCAAGACACCGATTGATAAAGGAAATCCCACCTTCCCAAAGAACTAAGAGAATTCTCTCTCTATTATGAAAATAATCAAACGCATGCCTAAAGCCGGCCGGCTCCATCCCCTTTTATAATAATCCCCCCTATTTGTGTAATTACCCAAATACCACTACACTAATAAAATAACACAAATTGCCCCAAATCAGCCCCCAATGACCGTATCTATCATATTATCGTGATATCATGGTTTTTATATCAAGTAGCATTTTCAGGTGTCATATTGGAAAAAAGTGAACCAATATTTCACCCGCAAATATCCATCAATTTTGAAAATTTTGAATTGAAACAAGTTAGATCAATCATGCCTGACTTGACTAGAAATATAAGTTCCCTTTATAGGAGAAAAGATGAGAATTAGGCCTTGACTGCCCTATCTCTTTCTAAGACTCTAATTCCCGTTCTCAAGAAAAGCTGTTGGATCGGGAAGCCACAAGGATGCCGAAGAGCAACAAGTTGAAGTTTGGTTGTCGGCATCACGTGCTCTTGTTCTCACTCGTTCTCCGTCAACTCCGCAATGTCAAAAGCAACAGCAAATGCCACAGCTTTATTGGCCATATGCGTGTAGGAGGATATATGCCCATAAGACGATTTATCCTAAGTGTACGTCTTGTTAATAGAATATATGGTATCCATTATCCTAAGTATGAATTCGTTTGAATAATATACTTAAATAATGTCCATAGACTTATAGTTAGGTCCTTACGTATCTAGATAAGATCTCGATTATGAGTAGTAAGTGACCGAATAAAAACTTAAGTCTTAAATGGTTCGTGGTCATAGATGTGTCGAGAACTGGATATCGGCACATCGGCAAGAACATTGTGTCTTTGTCTTACCTTAGGGTAATGATGATCTCATAGTCATTCGACTTGGTGAAGTCAGAGACGAGACACATGTACTCATTGGAGAATGAGTTCACTGAACGACCAACTTAGAGTTATATGGTTAACTTTAACTAAACTGTCTATAGTAACTCTAGGGTGATGATAGGTAAGCTGGCCCTTAAAGACCTGAAGTCATTTGTACGAACCTGTGAGTGAACAGTGTCGCTTAGACCTATGATCTAGCTTCGAGGCTAAGCCTACTGAAAGATCTTAGTTGGGTTACACCTGAGCTCTCGAGGTAAGTAGATGACCAAGATGGGATTCGTCACTTCCGTTAAAGGGAAGTTAATGTCACAGGTTCAGTACGGTCTTTTTATTAAACCTCAGCCGAGGTACGTTGTAAGATGTACAACGTGAATACATCAAAGACCGACGTATACTGACCAATGTTGTCTAATGGGGTTGACAGTAAACCATACCCTAGACCAAGAGAGACACAGTCTTGACGAAGGGACTATAGCTAACGATATTCATCACTGACACAGCCAAAGTGAACCCAACGATACTTTGTCAATGGGTCGATCACGTTATGATGATTCTGAAACAGGGACGACAACTACTGCGCATGGTGACCGTCGTCTAGGGGTTTCGAGCCCCAACATGTATTAAGGTCAGGCTGTAGGGTCTCACACCGAGTAGTGTTCGTGTCTTAGTAATAGGAATATTAATAAGAGATATTCATTCGAAGAAATGGAATAGTTGATGTTCACAAGCTAGTTGTGAGACTAAGTCGTAGATGCAATATGGACATGGTTGCATTCGATGCAAACAAAAATTAAACGTGTCGTAAATTGGTTACGACAATATTCGTAGGAACAAAAGCATTGGAAAGGGTTACATTGTTAACGGGATCGTCCCGGTCTAAACACAGTTCAAACCGCGTGTAAATCGGAGCTCAAACGAGCCCAGAAACGCAAAAACAGTCCGAGGCAAAGTAGGTTAGACCCAAACGGGCCCATCTGCGAGGGGTAAACGGGTCCTCTACACAGCGGGCTCGGCCCGCTCTGCTGGTTGCAGCGAGCGAGCGCCTGCTGCACAACGGGCGCGGGACCCGCTGGCAACAGCGGGCGCGCCTGCTGCCCAGCGGGCCGGTCGCCCGCACTCCTTGCCTTGGGCGGGCACGCCCGCTAAGCCTGGCGGGCGGGCCTGCAACTTAATTTGTAGGGTTTTTGAAACCCCTCTATGACGGATACGAAAATTGATTTTTTGACCATCTTTGGGCAATTGTTTGAGGGGTCAAACGAAGTCGAAATTCGTCGTCGTTCGTTCCTACGCTTTCACCATTCGAAGCCATTCGAATTGATAGCTTGTTTGGTGTCCAACGTTTAATGGATAAAGAGAATTAATTCGTTGAAGTTGACATTTATGAAAGGCTTACTAAAACTTCAATTAAGCTAAAATTAGCTTAATTAATTTCTCTTCTATTTGTTTTGTCCCACATTGCTCAAAACGAAAAGAGAAGTACCGACTCCTTATATAAATAGGGGTGCACTCTCTTTATTGAAAAATGCACCAAGTCTTCGATTAAGTAGCTCCGGATTTTAGAGCAAACTCGATCTACGACTAAACTATTCTTTCTCTTCTTCATATTCTCCCGACTAATCCTAGCAAGACTACGAAAGGGGTTTGAATTCGGATCCAGACGTCTAAGACGCGGGGGTCTACTCAAGTGAAATCTTCTACCACGTGTGATCGGCTTGGAAGCGGGTGTCGGCTCGGGCAGATCGGTTCGAATGTGCGAGGCGGCTCGGGTCGATCGAGTCAAGGCGGTTCGGCTACGAGGAGTGTCAGAAGCCGGTGCGGTACATCTTGCCCGCCCCAGGGTTGAGATTCCGGGTATGTTTTCTAAGTAATTTTAGTGAAATTTAATTTCATCGCAGTAGGATAGATCCCTCTTGGGGTGGTCAGATACACCCCAAGTTGGCATAAATCGGGCTAGGTTCTGGCTCTCTCAGGGCCTAGCTAAAATTGTTTAGCTAGATAGTTTTTATTTTTCACTGTGCTTTATACCTCTGTGGTCCGTCCGACTTAGGACGGGCACAGATCTGAGCTCTGAGGGTCTGCCAAAACCATTCAATAAGAAGCAAGGCAAAGACTCATATGGTCAGGCCACATCATCCTGCAACATGCTTGGGTGTGCAACATGCTTGGGTGAGGCAGAAGCTATGACACCAAGTAGGTATTTTATAGATTTAGCCTGTTTTACATTTTTTGGGTCTAAACTCTGAACTTTGAATATAATTTGAAGATTGCATTTTTTTGTCTGAATATAGTTTAAACTTTGAAAATTACATGATCACAAAGAACATATTGTGTTTTTTTCAATTTTTTTCTTTTAGAATTTTTCTTTGGCGTCCATTCTGTTGGGACCCTGAGATGGCAAATAGAACACTATAGGAGAGGTGAATAGTGTCTATGAAAATTTAAAAGTCATCTAGTAATTCTACCTAAGTTGTCAATTATAGTTACCAAATTATAACTTAATCAACACTATTACTTGACTATTACTTGCAAGAATAAAGAGTGTTGCGGAAGCTAATAATAATTGCAAGCACACAATAAGCACAAATAGAGTTACAATCGCAAACGCGTAAATTTATCATGGTTCAGGGTCTCTTCCCCTATATCCAGTAACATGTTCACGCAGGGACAAATGGATCCACTAAACACGTCTCAATTGAGAAAAAGAATATAAAGAGGACAACATGTCCTCACAAGGACAAATACGTCTACAATGAACAACACGTCTCAGTGAGACCACATCTCCAATGAGAGAACTCTTCATACAAGATGTGAGAAAGAAACACTTACAAACTTCTTTTACATATAGCTAAATGTTGAAGCTCTTGTATTGTAGTGTGGCTATAGTGATGATCTCTGAATGATGAGAAAATGAAGCTCTTTGAGATCTAGAATTTTGGCAAAAAAATTGAAAAACTCTTAAAACATAGGCCAAGAATGAGGGTTTTACTTAAAAGTTTCTCTTTGAAATTGATTTTTAGTTAAGAAAGTTGATCATTAAAGCTGGCAATAACTTCAGCACAACCTCATATACATAACCCTCAATTCTGTCCCAGCAAAATGACCAAACAGCTCCTCCAATGACTAGAAAAAGCGCAAAAATCCGACTGTTATAGGCTACCAGCAAGGCTGGGAGTCGACTCATGGAGATGGTAGTAGACTACCATGTGTACACGAGTTGACTACTAGACACTTCAGAGTCTAGACAAGAGCTAGACATGCTGATAGGATCCGAAAGCAAATCTGAAATTATATTAATTAAACAGCGAATAATGAAGATAAATGGTTACAATAAAGGGGCAACCTCCCTCCCAAGACGTCGGTAAGCGAGGACGTCCGCACTCTCCTATATCTACCAAAGAACTCTCGTAGAATTCTCTCAAAATATCAATAATCAAGCATGTCTACAAATGAGGGCTTGCCCTCATTTAAATAGGAAAACCCTCCTCCTAATCAATAGAAAATAAGAAAAAGACCAAAATGCCCTTATTTGGGTCGGCTCCCCTTGCCCATGTGCGCGCGTCCCCCCCTTGCGTGTGTCAGGTGCCACATGGGTCTAACACATGCATAGTAGTCGACTCATTAGTTTTGGCAGTCAACTCCTAAACAAATACATACGACACGTGCTAAAAACTTAGGAAATGATTTTTATACTATTTTAAAAATATTTTATGTGTGATCCTAAGTGTGTGAGGGCTTCAATAAAGACTTTAACATGCTAACAAGACAAAGAAAATTTACATTAAAATGAAAATTTTACATAAGCTTTCTTGATTCAATTTGCTATGCATTGCTTTGACTTGGTTGCTCTTGAACTCCATGGTCTTTGTTGGCTCTATTTCTCCTTGAATTGTTTGACCATGAAAGCACATTATCTATACATATACACTCAATAAATTATCAGTACCAAATATTTTACTCATCATGTGTGACTCAATATTCAACATTCTTTGCCTTTTTCATGTTGACAACATGTTGTATATAAAATATGAAATCAATATTGTGTGAGTGTATGTGTAGTAACGTTCTACCCAAACATATTTTATACCTCTATGCCCCTTTGACATAATAAAACAGGAATAACACTCTCTTTTGGCAAGAAAATATAGTGACTCAACATAGAAAATTTCTCTCCCCCTAAAATGATGATCTGCCTTGGCATAGAAATTTAACTCTTCCCATGCATAAGTGTAGGTAACATTGAATGTATGATGCCAAGATTTAACATTGAATGTATGATTCCAAGATTAAAAACATGTCACATGTTGAAAAAATTATACCATGTGTTAGAATTTCTTACAAACTTTTGCATTAGCTCCCCCCAAAAGTATGCATAAAAACAATTGTGTATACCCCTCAATTCATGCAATATTCTTTGAAGTTTATTGGGAGCTAGCTTCTAATCCCATTATTTATATGTACCTAAAAATTAAACAAATATCTCGATACTCTTTTGCTTTTGGGTCCATGGGATTAATTAATCTAAGGTATAGATAAGATAAGCATTAAGCACATGGATAAAACCTAACATATGGGTTCAAAGAACAATTATTAGGAACCCAAATCTGATGAGGATATGTTTTCCTAGCATGTACATACAAACAATTATGAGATACATGCATATTTTTCACAATATTGTTTATATAAACATGTCAACCAATTCCATCCAAATACTTTAGAACCCATATCATATCATGCAATTTTTCTCTATTTATCTCCTCAATATTCAAGCAAATCCCTACATGCATAAAAATGAAACATAGGAGTTCCCTACGTTGCCTTTAGAAAAACAAATTGTAGGTAAACAAACTGAAGTGGAACAAGATCTGTTCACGTGCAACCCTATAATGAAGAACGTAGCAAGTTCTACACATGAAGGCAGCTCACTTATATAAAGAGAGATCTTAATTAGGTTAGGTTTTATTTTTAAGGTTGTAATATTTTTAGAATTCTTTTTTGGTTTCTTTTACAATTAAAGTTGAGTATAAGCTTTTTATTATAAAGTTTTGCCTTTACTTTAACGCCTTTAGTAGCCTTATTTATAAAAGGCACGCTTTATTTCTTTAAAAAATATATTTAAAATAAGAATAATATTTTAATGGTTAAGTTTTGCATGCAATGTGTTTAGAGTATGTGAGTGTTTGCCTGAATTAAAATCCTAAAACATATCCCTATTAATTTTTATGTTTTAGTTATCAAACACTATTTTTCAGTTCTTTTCCAAATCATACCACATAACCATATATTGTTATTCCTTCCGCTGTCATCTCCCCTGTCAGAGCTAAATTCACGTTCTTCACCTTACCATTTTCTACTGCTTCTCCTTTAAACCTAGTTCTTGTATAGAAATACATTTGTACTTCTACCATTTCAGAACAAATATTCCACATCCAACTTCCAAACTCATTTGTATGATGACGAAATCTTTAATCCCTAAAAATTATATATGTTTATGATGGGCTCATCACGTACACACGGCAGCGCACCAGAGGGGGACCGGGCACAACCACATGATGCAGGAGCGTATTCGCAACTTTAGGCATTTTCCTATTATTTTTAGGCCTTCTTTTATTATTTTAATTGTGATAGAGACAAACTTGTAATTAGCTAATAAAGGGATTAGTATTAAAGGGGGGGTATGGCCGGCCGGCCCTAATCATGACTATTTTGATAATTTTGTGAAAGGAGACAGTTCTTCGACTTCTACGAGAAGGTGCAGACGTTTCTTATCAATCAGCGTCTTGGAAGGGAGGTTACCCTTTGATTATAGCCCTTTATCTTACTTTATTTTCAGTTTTTCTCAATAAAGTTTCAGATTTCCTTCGAGTCCTATCAATGGTATCAGAGCACGTCGATCCATAGCGGCGACAACAAGAGGCAAGAAACGAATCGACGAAGGAGGAGAAGCTTAATGACGAGATTGTGGGCGTGAAGGAAACTCTAACGACGCATGTTGATCAATTGAAGAAGCAAGCAGAAATTTTGAATCAACGCGACGAAGCCCTATCAAAAATTATCTTTCAACTTGCGGAGATTTCGTCGAAATTGAATGGTGGAGAAGCAAACCCTAAAACAGCGACAAAGGCGTCACCTTTGGACAAGGGGAAGGGCATAGCGAAGGATTTCAAGGATGGAAGGCTTACAGATCTTGACAGCAGTGATCCGGAAGCAGAGGAGGAACGCCAGAGGGTCGGCGGCCCAAGCCGCGGCCGTCGACTGCAGCGGAAACCCTGTGTGGGCCCCGGGGCTTCCCCCGAGAGCCGTGCGGGCTTGGAGGAGGATCAGGAGGTCCCGGCGACTCTTCCACAGGGCTGCCAGGGCCTGCCGACCACCGGGCATCCCGATGGACCCCGTTGACCCTCGGCAGGGTCACTTGGGGCCGACAAGGTCCGACAGCCCCCTGTGGCCCCTCCCCAGGGCCGCCAGGGCCCTGCCGTGCCCCGCCGGAGGCTATTCTACACTTCCGGACACCCCGCCACGTGGTTTTGACGTTGATTTCTACCTGGTGGAGTTTCAAGAGTACGACGACGATGGAGGAGAGTTTCAAGACCCCCAGTATGATGATAGCAGACGATGACACCCACCATGCACATATGAGGGGCACCCTGGAGAGACTGGAGGAGGGCACAGAGACTTTGAGAAGGGACGTGGTACTGGGACTGGGGGTGACGTCCGGGGAGACTGGAGGCCGAGGAGGCCCACGAACGGGCCAATGAGATCATGAGAGGGGCAGGAGAGGTGGCAGCACTATCACCAACCCAGGCACGCACGGGGTGTGGAGACCAGGGGACATTCATAATGGACATGCTGCAGAAGCTGAAGATGCATGTATTCGAGGGAGAGGATAGGGCGAAGAGATTTTCTAGAGCCACGCATGACGGAAGAGCAAAAGTTGGAGGTGGCTGCTATATGTCTACATGGGAAGGCCCTCGCGTGGTACCAGTGGAGGGATGAGAGGCAACCATTTCGCTCGTGGGAGGAGATCAGGATAGATTGGTGGAGAGATTCTGTGATACTGATCTCGGAAATTTGCAGAAGCAGCTACTTTTCCTCAGGCAGGATGTCATAGTGATGGACTACATGGAGAGGTTCGAGACACTATCAGGATGGGTGCATGGTATGCCTGAGATGATGGAGAGCACCTTCATGAAACGGCTGAAGGTTACTATTCGCAAAAAGGTCCGCATTCAGAAACCTCAGGACTTGATAGAGGCCATGCAGTATGCTCAGATGGTTGAAGATCGCCAGATGGTCGGGGTGGCAATTTTCGGCCCGGCATGATAGCACGGCACAGGCTCGGCATGGGTACGGTCGTGCCTGGACCGGTAATTTTGGCTCGAAATCCTTATCGAGTGGGGCCAACACGGTTCATTTTCGTGTCGGGCCCGGGTCAAGCTATTCGGCCCATTGGACGGCACGACACGGCACGTAATCCTTTTGAGTTTGATTGATTTAAACAAAGGAGCTCGATTTACAAAACAAAGTAGCTCGATCATAAACCAATCTTTGAATCATAAAATTATCACAAAACAAAGTAGCTCATTCAAACTTGCAGACAAAAAAATAAGCTAGATGGACATCTTGTGGATAGCTTGAGTTCATTCTGAAAATTCATTACACGAGAATTTACTCTGAGAAAAAAGCTCATATGCTGAACTATCAATTTGCTTTAGAATTTGCATGTAGGTTGCATTCTAAATTAAATTCTAGTAGCATTTAAAGATGCATCATTAACAGAGGGGTTGTGGAAATCTAATAAACAATAGAGCCCAATAATTCTTTCAACCATATTAGACCGGGCCGGGCTGCCCGAATTTTTATCGGACCATGCCCGGGCCGCACCAGAATGGCCCGAAGTCTTATTGGACCGGGCTGGCCCGGTCCTTTAAGAAAATTGGATTTTTAAAATTTGATTGATTTTTAAAATTATTTTTAATTTTTGGCAGATTATGAAAATTTGTCCATTTTTGGTTTCTTTTAGAATTAGAGTCAAGTTATACGTTTTATTTATTTTACAGATTTATTTTATTTTAAAGTCTTTTTAAGTCCTATTTTATAAAATGCAAGGTTTATTCCATTTAAAATTTTATTTAAAATAAGAATAATTTTCTTAGAAGGTCAAGTTTTGATTTTAATAAATGGTATTTGTGCCTTTCATGGTAAAATTGATTATCAAAGATTGGAAATAAATAGTTGAAAGTAAGATAATTATTAATGGTATGTGATGAACACTGGTTTCTTTGATGAATCTCTTTGCATGTTATATGCCAAGAGTATGTGAGTAATTTGCATGGATGAAAGGTCCAGAACATGTCCCTTTTAAATCTATCTTTTAGTTATCAAACCCTTGTTTTTAGTTTCTTTTCCAAATCTGACCACAAACCCTTATATCTTTAATCGTTCTGCTTCTGCATCCCAATCACAAACTATAGGTTGTTTCTTGGGTGTGTGTAGGGAAATTTCTTCCAAATGGCCAAGTGTAGAGGTTGGAAGTTCAACTATCTGTCAAAAGACTATACATGAAATTCTGATGTTGACTAGTTTCAGTTGCTCGATTACATTCAGTGCAAAGTCTCTTTTATATGTGAATGTAGTTAAGCATTGGTGCTTGTTTCAGCTTGATATCAAAAATGCTTTCATAAGGATTTGGGGCCATTGTGGCATTTTCCGAGGATAAAAGTTGCCCTTTTCACCAAAGGTCTTTTATTACATTAAAGAATGTAACTTATTAGTTTCCTTCATACAAGCATGCTCAAGGCAATAGATACCTAATCTATATTACATTTGACAACCTTTTTTGAATTCTAGGGCTGACTGGGACAAGATAAAGAGTGGCTGAGATTTGATCTTGGCAAATCAAGGGTTGAGATTGGATTTTATGAAAATTTTAGTTTGAAAACTTGAATTTTGGAGGGAAAAGTGTCTTGGGAATCAAAACTTTGAAGTTAAAAATCTATTGGGAAAGATTGTGGAGATTAAGGGGAAAGTGTCTTGGGAACCAAAACTTTGAAATTAAAAGTGTATTGGGAAAGATTGTGGAGATTAAATTTTGGGGGAAACGTGTCTTGGGAACCAAAACTTTGAAATTAAAAATGTCTTGGGAAAGAATGTGGAGAAGCATGATCCATTAAATTAAACAAAGGAAAAAAAATTAGCGTAAAAAATTTAGCGGAACAACAAACTAGCGTAAAAAAATTAAGTTAATACCGTCACAGAAAAATACCCTGAGATTTGTTGTTCCGTGCCGAAGGCGCCCGCTAAATTTTTTTACACTAATTTGTTGTTCCGCGCCGAAAGCACCAACGACGAATTTGCTGTTCCGCGCCAAAGGCGCCTGCACCAAATTTGTTGTTCGACGCCGAATTTTTTGTTCCGCGCCGAATGTGCCAACGACGAATTTGTTGTTCCGCGCCGAAGGCGCTCGCACGTCGTTCTGCGCCGAATTTTTTGTTCAGCCCCAAAGGGACCAGCGCCGAATTTGTTGTTCCGCGCGGAAGGGGCCGGTGCCGAATTTGTTGTTCCATGCCGAAGGCGCCCGTGCCGAATTTGTTGTTCCGCGCCGAAGACACACCCCGAAAGTGCCCGTGCCGCTAAATATTTTTACGCTAATTTGTTATTCTTTTAAATTTTGGCTGTGAAAATAATTTTTTGGGGAACAAAAATTTCGCAGGGATAATCTTAAATGAACCGTGCCCGTGGGAACGGGTTATGACTAGTAACTCTCTAATGGATTAATCAGAATTTGGGACACGTATTAATGTTTCTAGTAGACATCTACAACTAATAGGAAAATTAATTTCCTTAACTGCTACTCGTTTATATATCAGCTTTTGTTGGATTTTTGATCTGATTTAGCAAAATCCACGTCATCTGCATCAATGAAGACATTGTCGCATTTATTGTTGACCATTAAAATTTGCAAAGGCTAAATGAACCATAAAAACACATTGAGCTCAGTTCTCTAGATCTTTGGTGTAGTGACGTTTTAGAATGTAAAGATGAAAATGAACTGTGCTAATCATAAGTGGACATTCTGATGAGTGCATAAATGGGAATTACTTCTTCGATAGCTAATATCTATATTTCTTATATACATACATGTTTACATACATGGCTGCATGAAAGTGTGTGCATACACGCACGTGTGTGCATGCAAAAAGCTTTGGGCTTAATCAATCTTTGGAGTTTGGAAGTTTTCGAATATGAAAAAAATGGTGCCAAACCTCAAAAAAAATTATGGACTGAACTTTTCGAGGTCATATATGTGGCTTTGCTACATGTCACGTTATATATACATACATACATACATGCATGCATATATATATAATAGGAATACAATGAGCGGCGACTTGCGGGCGGCTAGGGTTCCTCCGTTCGGCGACTCGCGGGCGGTTGGGTTTCCTCCGGTCGGCGGATCTGACAGCGGCCCTCTCAAGGAGCCGGCTGAGGCAGTTGTTGATAAAGATCTGGGCTGGCATCAGGTTTCTTATAGGAGGAATAAGAGTCGGGGGCCTAAGGTTCTAGGTCGAAGCGATATGGTGAATAAATCCATCCCCAATTTGGGCAGCAGACCATTGGGTTCATCCAATCAGGATCGGGGCAGGCCTACTTTGCGAAGACAAGCAATCGTCTATCAGGATGCTAAAAGATCTGCGAAAGCTCCAGTTAGACCCAATATCCCTTATCGTGTGATTCCATCAAATGGTAAACGATCTTGGTCAGATATCTGTGCTTCCAGACGCACTTATGATGATTCTTTGGTGATGAGGTTTGTCCCTCCGACAATTGTTGATGGGGTGGAGAAAGCGAAGGTATCTGAAACAATGATTTTGGAAGGGGCATCAAGATGGCAGAACACCCTGGTTGGGTATGTTCTTGGCGACGTGCCTTATTTCGGGCAAATGAAGGCATGGACTGAGAGACTTTGGCGTATTAAGGGTGGGCTTCGGATTTTTTCTCGTGAAAATGGTTATTTCTACTTCAAGTTTAATAATTGTACAGATCGGGATTCTATCCTCCACGGGGGTTCCTGGCTCTTTAATGGGAGGCTAGTTGTTCTCCAGAACTGGTCCCCTGCTACTCAACACAATAGAGACATCCTTACTGCGGTGCCAGTATGGGTGCAATTCCATAATCTCCCACTCCCAATGTGGACACTGGATATCCTTAATTGCATTGCGAGCGTCATTGGATCTCCAATATGTCTGGATAAAGCGACTTCAAATCTGGATAAAATCTCACACGTCAGATGTCTAGTGGAAGTTAACTCAAAGAGTAAGCTGAAAAAGACCGTCCCTATTGAACTAGATGATCAATCCACTATCTCTATTGAGGTTAAATATGAAGGGGAGCCGCCCAGGTGTGATTCTTGTGCTTGTTTTGGACATTTGGTCAGCCAATGTCCAATGGGTGGTACAAATCATTCTACATTAAATACTCAACAAGGTGAACTGGTGAAAGGGGATAAGCCTCCAGTTACTGGGCTTTCACTTGATGCGGCCACCATTGATGTTGACCCCAGGATGAAGGATGTTGGCCAACCCACAAATCCTAACACCAATGCCCCTCTTAATGAAGATCAGTTGATGGAGCAAGACATCACTAATGCTGAAAAATCATCCAACTGATATTTATGTATCAGATGTTCCCATGCCCCAGGTTCAGGTTCAAACTCATTCCCAGTCCTTTGAGGTTGGTGAAAGCAGTACAGCTTCTGTTTTTAATGTTAAGGGAGGAGAGGTTTCAGTCCAAGGCACATCCTTGAAATCACCCAGGAACTCATGGATGCGTGTTGCTCGCCTAGCCCAAGTTCTTAATGTCCTTCAATCCAAAAGGATTAAAAAGCCTGCAGAGATCAATCCTAGAGATGCTGGTACGGGTTCTCCCCCCACCAAGGCCGGCTGTGCTACTACATCCCAAGAAATGCCAGATCAAACCGATATCCCAAACGACCCTACAATGCCTAATCCTGAATGTGAACAATTGCATCTGGAGCTGAGTAAAAAAAGGAATCAGTCCCTAACCTCTGTGTGTCGAAGTAGTAGAGTTGCGCAATCTGCGGGCACTCACACTAACCCCCAGTAATCTTTAATGTCTGTCTTTTTTGGAATACAAGAGGCCTAAATAATACAGTAAGACGTTCAGATCTGATGCGGACTTTGCGTAATCTCCGCCCTACTATTGTCTGTTTACTTGAAACGAAAGTTGATTCAATCAATGCGGGCAGAATTAACAAGTGTTTTGGAAAAGATTGGGATTGTATTCATAATAGGGATTACCATAAGGGAGGCCGAATTGTTATTTTCTACAAGACTGATATTTGGAGTACCACACCTATTAATGCTTCAAATCAGCATTTATCGGCAATATTCAAGAACTCAACGGGATTTGTCACGAGTCTAACTGCCATTTACAGATTCAACTTATCAACTACAAGACTCTCCCTTTGGAACAATCTGCTGGCTTATTCAAAGCTGCTCAATAATATGCCATGGTTGGTAGGAGGGGATTTCAACTGTGTCAGGAATTCTACTGAAAAGGTTGGAGGTCGTCTTGTGGATGTTGCGGCAATGGATGACTTTAATTCTTGTATTGGAACCTGCCAACTAAAAGTACGGGTTGCAATTTCAGTTGGAGCAACAAACGTACTGGGGGATCTCATATTTCAGCTCGGCTTGATCGTGTACTGTGCAACTCAATTTGGCTAAATCATATGACACACTCCTACTATGAATACCTTGCGGCAGCTACTAATGACCATGCAGCAATGCTTGTATACCTGCTTCCTAAGGTCAATTCTAAACCCAAGCCATTCAAGTTTTATAATTCATGGTCTTCTCTTCAAGGATTTAAAGAAATGATTATCTATTATTGGGGCAGCAATTACTGTATCCATGACATGCAGGGTCTTCATTGCCATTTGAAATCTCTGAAATACCTTTTAAAGGAGTGGTCGGCAAACAAAGTTGCAGGGCTTACTGTAAATTCCTGCCAGGCCAAACTTTTTAGCATACAAAGAAACTAGAAACTTCATACTGATGCTGAACTTCAGAGACTAGAAATCTTGGCTTCTCAAGACCTTGGGAAAGCCATGAAAATTGAGGAGGAGGATCTTAGGCAAAAGAGTCGACAAAATTGGCTTACTCTTGGGGATAGAAATTCCAAATTTTTCTATACTTCTCTGACAGCAAGGCAATGTTATAATAATTTGCATCATCTAATTACATCTGCTGGTAATATGAATTCCAATATTTTCTCTCTTTGCAAGGAGGCCCCACTCTACTACCAAAATTTATACTATCAAGAGGATTACTGGGATGTATTCCCAAATGTTATCCCCAAGAGGAAACTCACGACAGATGCGGCTAGCTGGATGGACCTTCCTGTTACTCCTGGTGAAATCCGATGTGCCCTGTTCCAGATTGATAAGGATAAAGCTCCAGGCCATGATGGTTTTAATGCCTTTTTCTTCCAACACAATTGGGACATAATTGGGGCTGATGTTATTTCTGGTGTCTCTAATTTTTTCATATCAGGAAAATTGCATGTTTCTGTCAATCATGCTTTCTTGACTCTAGTGCCTAAGAATGCTAAGGCTTCTGGGCTGGGGGATTACAGGCCGATCACTTGCTGCAATGTCCTCTATAAAATTATCAGCAAGGTGCTTTGCAATAGACTTAAACATGTCGTCTCAGACCTTATTTCACCAAATCAGACTGCTTTCTTGAAAGATAGGTTGCTGGCAGATTGCACACTTCTTGCTCATGAGCAAATTCGTGACTTTAGCAATCCTATGGGGGCCAGGACATGCATTAAACGTGATCTGCGTAAGGCTTTTGACAGTGTCAATAGGGCGTTTATCTTTTTCTTACTCCACCAGATGGATTTCAAACTTTCAATCACACCTTCATTAACTGGATATCCCAATGTATATCTTCCCCAATATTCTCTGTTCTTGTTGATGGTTCACCAGAGGGGTACTTCAGTTCTAATAGAGGTTTGCGCCAGGGTGATCCCCTATCACCGTACTTGTTTGTACTCGTCATGGAAGCTTTCTCGCTCCTCATGGCCATCGCGGATTCCACGGGTGCCATACATCCCATGCGTAAAGCAGGTTCTATTTCTCATCTTCTATTTGCTGACGACCTTCTAGTATTCTGCCGTGCAAATCCTCATTCTTTACACGGGCTCAAAAATTTGCTAGACAGCTTTTACCTGCTTTCTGGTCTTCAGATTAATTGGGATAAGAGCTCGGCCATTTTCAGCAAGGGGGTTCGTAATGCGCAAAGTTTATCTGAGATTCTTGACATCAAAATGGTTTCCTCCTTCACAACTTATCGGGGACTTCCACTGTCTTCTAACTATCCTAAAGCCTCCTTGTTTTTACGGCTTGTTGATAAATGCAAAAAGAGACTACTTGGTTGGTCCTCCACACTTCTGTCCATCTCTGGGAAAATTGAATTGGTCCGCTCGGTCATCTACGGAATGGTTGCTTTCTGGATGCAAGCTTACAGCTTCCCGCCTTCTGTTATTAGAGCTATTAACTCTACTTGCAGGAAATTCATTTGGGGGAAGATGACTAACTGGGCTTGGAAGGACATGTGCACCCCAAAGAAGGAGGGGGTGTGGGACTAAGGCATCTTGCGGATATGAATGTTGCCTCTGGTGTGCGCCTTACTTGGAGAGTGCTCTCTAATAAGGGCATCTGGGCCCATTTTATGGAAAGCATTATAAAGCGGTGGACAATGGGTTTTATTCAGCAATAGCAATTCCCAAAAACTCTGGATCCTGGAAGTTCATTCTTAAGTGTCGTCAAATAGCACAACATCTTATTAAACGTTCAATTAAGGATGGTAAGTCAACATTATTCTGGTACGATAACTGGCACCCTAGGGGGCCTCTCTATCTCCTCCAAGATCCATTGCCTGGCACTGAATTGAAGCGAGTAGGGGATTTCTGGACTGGAGTTGGGTGGTCACATGCTCCGGCCATCCAGGGTATAGGAAATCCACTACAGATTGTGCTCTTGAGTGAGGGCCAGGATGAATGGAATTGGATAGCTGGACCGAAGTGCTCCTTGCGGGCAGCTTGGGAGGGCACTCGGCTGCCAGGTCCGGTGTTCCCCTACTATGAAGCAGTATGGTTTACACATCATGTACCGAAGTTTTCATTGGCTTTGCTGAGGGCCCTGCGAGGTAAGCTACCTACAAAAAACCGACTACAACAGTGGGGAGTTGTGACAGATTTGTCTTGCGTCCTGTGTGCGCAAAATATTGAGGAGAGCATTGCCCATATGTACTTTGAATGTGACTACAACAATTACATTTTGTCAAGAAGCTGGCTCAAGCTAGGTATCTCAGGTACTGTTCCGGCCTCTGTCACTGGTGTGTGTGATCTGATTATTTCCATATATAAGAAAAAGAATCCGTTAGGTGTTCTGGCCAAAACGGTGGTGTCTTCAATGGTGTGGCACATTTGGAAACAACACAATAAACGGATATTTGAAGGAAATTTTACTTCAAAAATATTTTTATTTGAGGAAATCGCCTCGGATGTTAAGATTTCTCTTAGCGGGCTGGATATTGATGAGGCCTTGGAAACCACGCCTTTTGCTAATTGGGGACTTATAAAGGGATGACAATCTAGGCCTATGTATTCTTTTCTGGGTCTCATTGTATTATGTATTATAGCATGATGGGGTCTAACTGGTAGTAATAGTTGATAGTAATCTGTTGAGGGTGATGGCGCTTGTGCCCTATCCCCTCACTTATTTTTATTGCTAGTGCTAACTTGTATATAGACTATGTACATTTTTGAGATAAATAAAGACTATCATTCGCCAAATATATATATATGTGTGTGTGTGTGTGTGTGTGTGGAAAGTACAAGCCCCACATAGGCTTGTACTCGTTGGGAGGGCCCACCTTTTTGTGTCTTGCACCTGATCTATTAGATCAGGTGCCACCTGATCTACATAAATCCCATATATATATATCTATTATACATTTGACAGTGTTTTTGAATTATAGGGCTGACTAGGACAAGATAAAGAGTGGCTGAGATTTGATCTTGGTAAATCAATGGTTGAGATTGGATTTTGTGAAATTTTTGGGGGGAAATGCCTTGGGAACATAAACTATGAAATTAGAAGTGCCTTGGGAAAGAGCATGGAAATTAAATTTGGGGGGAAAGTGCATTGGTAAAAATTGTGGAGATTAAATTTATGAAAAAGTGCATTGGAAACCTAAACTTTGAAATTAAAAGTGACTTGGGAAAGATTGTGGAGAATCATACTCCATTAAATTAAATAAAATAAAAAATTTAGCGTAAAACAATTAAGCAAAACAACAAATTAGCGTAAAAATACCCTGATGTTTGTTAATCCGGCGCCCGCGCTAAATTTTTTTAGGCTGATTTGTTGTACCGCGCCAAAGGCGCGGGCGCCAAATTTGTTCGACGTCGAATTTGTTGTTCCGCGCGGAAGACGCATGCGCCGAATTTGTTCCGCACCGAAGGTGCCCGTGCCGCTAAATATTTTTACGCTAATTTATTGTTCTGTTAAATTTTAGATGTGGAAATAATTTTCGGGGAACAAAGATTTCACGGGAGAAATCAAAGGCGCCCGAGCCGCGCTAAATTTTTTTACAAAGATTTGTTGTTCTGCGCCGAAGGTGCGAGCGCCAAATTTGTTGTTCGACGCCGAATTTGTTGTTCCACGCCGAAAACGCCTGCGCCGAAGGTGTCCGTGTCGCTAAATATTTTTACGCTAATACATTGTTCTGTTAAATTTTAAATGTGTAAATTTTTCGGGGAACAAAGATTTTGCGGGGGAAATGTTAAATGAACCGTGCCCGCAGGCACGGTTCATGACTAGTATATATATATGAGATTAATGTACATTATATGACATAAGAGATATCTCTTATATACAGCAACATGTCATACTCTCCATCACATAGTAAAAGGGATCACAATGGATGTACTTTTTGTCATATGAGTCCTTTGTGAAGAATATACCAAGTTGTCATATATGAAAAAGATCTCTCATACTTTATGTGAGGCCTATTAATACAAAATGAATGAGGAATAGATAGTGGTTGAGACTTTGGAAGAAAATTTTAAGAATTTGATAAAATTTTGGGTCATCACCGACTCACACACCTTACATGTGAAGAATATTCGGACCTTACGTCTAGGTAACAAAACAACCAAGCATACTCTCACACTTCAATGTAAATTTTAATTTTGACAAATATAAAAGTTTACACCAATTTTGTCAAACTTTACTCGACTTATTTTAAAATAATAGGTGTGAGATCTTTATATAGGCTTACACCTTGACACATCTCTTAACCCATCGATGCGCGACTAAAAATACCAAACTAAAAAAACTAAAAGACTCAAAATTCTTACTAAAGACATAAATAAATTTAAAAAGACTAAAACAAACTCAAATATAAATATAAAAACTCAACTTTGAATTCAAACGGGATCCCCATCATTCTCATCGGCTTTGAGAACTTCACCACCTGATGAATGGTGATAAAGAGAACACAGCTGTATAGAAATCAACGGTATCTTGTATTGAAGAAGACATGTCTGTGAACTTTGAAGTGCAGCAATATGTAGATTTTGTAAACGTCAATCTTTTGAAAAATATGTTAGTGATAAAAAAACAAGAAAGCATACAGAACCTATTGGTTGGTTTATTGAGCATAATCAGGGATGATTAAATCAATATGCTCAATAAGTTGTGGTGGGACTTCCAAGCTAACCTCTGGCATAGAATCAACGTGCAGTTTAGGCTCCAACTCATGTTAAGTCACATGCTCAGACTCAAGCTCAAGCTTGGAGTCGATCACAGGCTCAATCGTGATCATTGGTATGAATGCAAACTCAGGCTCTGGTTAAGACTCTAACTTATGCTCATCCTATAACACAGTGACTCTAACTTAGACTCAAAATCCATCTTGATGGTTGGCCTAGATTGTAATCTTTGTACTAGGTCAGAAAGTTTATTGTGCAACTCGTGAAAATCATCTTTAATTTTTAAAATTTTATCAAATATGTCATCAAATATTTGATTGTGTTCCGCCATGAATTTGATAGAGATGGATGTGACTAATGCCTGGGGAGATACTGACGTCAAAATCATGGTTTATTTGTGCTCATTATTCATATCATTCATTATATTATTTCCACCAATAGTAAACATCTTCCTTGCGTTTAAGTCGAGCATAAATGTATATTTTCTTCTCGATTAGGTTGCAGTAATAGAAAATCTCACAAGACGCTGCTTCCAAACTTCATACCTTTGATAATCATCGAATCTATAGAAAACCAAAATACTAAAATCATATTATCTTCTTGCTAGGTAATGCTTGAGAAAAGCCAAAGAAAATATATGATAAGGGATGCAAACTGCTCAAAACTAAATAAGATAGTATTAAACCTAATTCTTGCTCGAACTGGCTTGCAGATGGCTCAAACAGATCAACAAGTCTAAAATGGCTCCAAAATAAATCAAAATGACGAAGTGTATGCAAAAATTGGTTGAAATTCCTCAAAATTGCTCTGAAATTGGCAAAGCCATGCTAAGCATGACTTTAGCTCAACCCAGTCATCACTGACTCAATCAGTTGATCACAATTAGATGGAGTCAGTTTGGGTCAGTTTCGTGGCTCGAGTCGGCTCGGGCTGAGCCTGTGATCAGTATCAGCTTAAATCGACTTAAGTAAGCTCAAATGACTCACAAATAGCTTAGGTTGGTTCCATCAGCTCATGATCAACTCGGCTAGAGCTGGTGGGAACCAGCTTACCTCGTTGTCAACGTTGTCAAGTTTGACTTATTGTATCCGGTGGCTTAATGGATACCGACATCTTTTTTGATGAATTTCGTGACTGATCTATAAGTTGTACCTTCCTGTGCGACAGAGGACGTGTATGTTTTTGGAGAGGTCCCCAAGGGCTGTCGTCGATGATTCTAATTCCAGTGAAGCCTCTCTCCTCAGATCTGCTGCTTTTTTATGTCAGCAGTAACTGGAGACGGCGGCAACAATTGGAATTGGGTTTGAGAATGGAGGCAAAGGTTGCTGAAGGCGACGATAATGATGGTTGAACATGGGTTAGGTTTAGGGTTTATGGTTGAAGATGAATTTTTTTCCTCACCTGTATTTTGAATTTTCTTTTTTTTGAAAAATTTCTCTCATATTCTGAATTTTTCTCTTTTTAGCTTGATTCCCTTTTTCACCCTTTATTGCAAACTTTTTTGATGTCTTTTTAGAATTAAAGCCCTAAAAAGAGGACTTTTGAAGAATGCAAGAAAAATAGGAAAAAGGTTTTAAGACTTTGGTCTCAACCAAGGTTTGAGGTCTCGGTTACGGTCTCGGTTTCACTCTATCGAAAATTTAGGTTTCGGTATCAGTATCGTCCGTTTCGGTAGTTTTGGACGTGAGTTTCGATTCGTCCGTATCGGTAGTTTTAAATAATTAAATACCTATCAAATACTACCAAATACTTTATACTAGATACATATTTTGCGAAATATATAAAAATATATTACATTAGTTGCTAAATTTGTTACATGTAAAGAATGAATGGCAAACTAGTAAATAAATTTGTTTGTAAATCGAGCAAAATCGTCTGTACGCATAGCAACTCTTCCCCCAAAATATTAGACACATCAAATAGTGTTGTACTCATATCAAATAGTGCTGATATTCACATTACACATGTTTCTAAACACACACCATTTATTTACAAGCTTTGTCGTACAATGGCAAACTTGTAATATGTTTGCAATCTTGTAAATAAATGCAATATGCTTTGTACGTGACTGCAGCACCTATTAGGGCTAGCTCCTTCTTGTTGTTGGAGGCGGCGGGAGCCTGGAGACGTGAGGTGGATGGCGGCTAGAGGAGGGAGGCAAAGGTAAGTTTCCTTTATCTCTCTTTTCTTCTTCTTCCTCTTCTTTTTTTTGTTCTTCTTTTTTTCTGTAGAATTTGCTGTTTTTTTTTATTTTTTCTTCATGATTTGATCTCCTTCCTCCTACTTTGTTCCTTTTCTTATTTCTTCTTTGGTTTCGGCCGGAACGGCCACATTCCGGCCGAAACCGAAACCAATAGGCTAGTTTCGTCTCGTTCTCCTCCGGTACCGGAACGATACGGCCGAAACCCTTGGGTTTCGGCTGAAACCTAAAACCATGGTCGCAACATCAAACATGATGTATGAAAGGAGAGAAGGGGGATCATTGTAGAGGAATTGTAAGGAAAAATTTCGGGTCTCGCACCTTGAAGATCTGACGATCGCTGTCTAACACATCTCATACGTAGATATTTTTTTCGAACCTCACATTTTCTCAAATTCTACTTAATCTATTTTAATAAATTAGGTTTGAAGTTTTTATATAGGCTTACAACATGACTGATCTCCTAACACATTCGACTAAGGATTAAAACTACCAAACAAAGAAAATAACTAAAAAAATCAAAACTCCAACTAAAGACTTAACTAAAATTATAGAAGACTCAAATAAACTCAAGTAAAAATCTAAAAAGATCAACTTCGAATCCGAATTGGATCACCATCACCCATTAATCTCTCTTTTACACCCCCACCAAGATTCATATTGCATCTATTTTAGATTCATATTTTGATTTTATGGGTCAAGTTCGTATCCCACTAAGTTATAGTGACTTTCCTATACATTTTTTAAAGTAAGTTTCTTTATTATGTTATGGATTTAATTGTAAACATATGATATGTCACGTAGTTCTTTCATGAGTTAAGTATATTTTTTTCACTATTTATATCATAGGGCATTATTTAGTTGTTGAATCCACAATGGTTTGTAAGTTGTTCTGAGATTTTGTGTATCAATATAATGCATAGTATTGTTTTTTTATTCTCAGACATGTCTATGCACAACCTAGAATAGAACAATCACAGCAAACATAGGATCATTGCATTTAAGTAACAACACAAATCAAGCTTGTTTGAATCAAAGCAAAAACACAAACCACAGATAGACCATATACAGAGAGTACCTCTCCCCATTTGAAAACATAATATCAAAGACGAAGACACAAATGTCAACCTGCAACATCATTCCCAACACCTTAAATTAGAATGGTAATTTAGTAAATAAACGAAAGCACTAGAAGAATCTGATGAAAACATTGTATTTAAACAATAACACATAACATTTCATGGATTTATACATCAAAGGGAAGGCGGCTGGAGAGGTTCGATGGGGACTGGCCAAGGGATAAGACTAGAAAAATCTAACAGCTCATAGATGCAAGATTGTGATTGCTAGTTTAAAATTTCCGATGATGTTTTATGAAATTTTTCAGAGTTTTGAACAATATCACCTGGGAACTTCATATTTTATTTTTTGGCCTGTCAGGAGCTTGGATATTTTCACAATTCACTAGGATGCTCCAATAATTTATCGGGATTCATAAAGATAAAAAAGGCATCAGCTTCTCAGTTGTATATGAGCACTTCATAAAGAATTGCTCTAAGTACCAATACCAAGGCCTAAAATAAATTTATCGATGGGCCAATCAATTATGTTGGTGTCAAAGTATCTAAACATATATACATATCAACTATATTAACATAGCCATGTCCCATGTTAAGGTTTTTAAGGAGATTCTTGTATCAAACATTCTGGACACGTAAACATTTGGCATTCATGGCCATTTGTCCATAGAACACCTGTTGTTAATAGCATAAGCAAGAACTTCCTAAGATGTCAACCATCTTAGTATTGCTCCAACCTAAGCTTGTGTCATGAAGGAGCGTTACCCTCGTTCTTTCCTCATACAAGCTGCCGACATTTGATTCTTGAGTTCACGAAAACTGCTTGTTCACAAATTTTACTAATGCATGCCCCATGTGTGTTAGAACAATAAAATATTACCCTCAACTCTTGTCATAGTTTCAGAATTCTTGTGCAGTTGTCGAGACTCTAAAATGGCATCAAAGTAACCCAAATTCAAATCCCACCAAGCACGCATTTTAGACAAACATTATAAACAATAATAATACTGCTGTATAATCCTAGGTTTCAGCTTTTACAAACACAGACAACTAGCTTGGGTGCGCTGGAATGTAGAATATTATTGTCTGCCTTCTGTGAAAATTGACTCGATTTGAGGCACTAAAGGAGCATTGGAGATGTGCAGGCACGTAGTTCTTCAGGGCTAGCTTGCTTGTGCCTTGGGTCCCGTGTATCTGACCTTCAGGGCCGTGCTAGGGCCCGTGCTAGCTCCTGCAAGTGTAAATCCTCAGCTCGGAGGATCGGCGGCTCGGAAGCTTTGCAACTCAACGACCGGCTTTTGGTAGCTCGGAAGCTCGACAATTCGGAAGCTTGGCAGCTCGGGCACAAGTAAGTATCTCGGCAGCTCGGAGGTGCCGATTACATGATGCGAATCCTATTCGAGTTAGAGTTGATCTCCCAATAGAATTATGTTTAAGTTCGAATAGCTATCTAAATAGAATTCTATTTGAAGTAGGGTTTCTCTCTCAATTGAATTCGGTTAGCACCCACGTCCTAGAGGCTATAAAAGGGATGCTAAGGGAGGGGCGCATGGGGAGGGTTTTGGATTGAGAATGACTAGCGAAAACAAGAGAGCTTTGAGCCGTCGGTTAAGATAGCCAATTTTAGATATTGTATTGAAATCTTTTAGGGAGAAAGGTTGAGTGCTTCTTCTTCGTTGAGAAGAAAGAAGAGTTGTATTTTCTGTTCTTCCTTTCAATAAAAGCTATTAAGTGTTTCCTTGACCGACCGACGGCCTAAATATTCAATCGTTATTGTGCTCTTGGTGTTATTACTTGTCCTCTCACCACCAGATTGTTCGACGGTCCAAAGCTTCCACACTTTGCGCACAACAAATTGGTATCAGAGCCTAGGTTCGGAGATCAACGTAGGTGGTGAAGATGAACAATGGCGGCAACGACAAACTCCAAAGACGACCTCTAAGGAGCAACATGCAACAGCTCGGACGATCATGTCCAACACGAAGTTCGAGATAAAGAAGTTTTATAAAAAGATCAACCTCGGCATGTGGAGATGCGAATCCCTAGATGTCTTGAATCAGCTCTGTCAAGGCATAGCATTGGATGAAAAGTCGATGCCCATGTCGGACACTGAGTGAAAGACTTTGAACTGGAACACATGCGGTAAAATTCAACCTTATTAGACAAAAGAGAAGTGTCATTTTATGGAGGAAATCAACGCTAAGGCATTTTGGTATGAGCTCGGAAATAAATACATGAAGAACATTTAAAATCATTTGCACCTAAAGAAGTTATTTTCCTTGAAACTTGGGATGAACTCAGAAATAAATACATGAAGAAGAACATTTAAAATCATTAGCACCTAAAGGAGAAGTTATTTGCCTTGACACTCGAAAATGGAATATCTATTGAAAAACACCTTGATCACTACAATAAGCTCTTGACTGATCTAAAGGTACATTGATATCAAGGTCGATGATGAAGACAAAGTGATTATTCTTCTCAACTAAATACCCAAAGACTACGAGGATATTATTTCGGTCCTTACATACGACAAGAATTCAATCACATTGAAGAGGAGTCTAATACTCTTAGAAGTAATGAATTCCGGATGAACGACGATTTGGACACAAGGGGCCGAGGTCACGCATCTCTTATTGTGGTAAAAGCCGAAGCAATGAAAGGGGTGGATGGCACAAAGGGTATTTTCGATAGAAGTTTAGGGGACAAGAGCAAAAGACCTCCTTGTAAGGACTTAGCAAATGATTAATGTGCCTTTTGTTGAGAGAAATGACATTGGGTCAAAGATTGTCTAAAGACGAAAAAGAAGCACGATGCTACCGCAAACGTCGTCAAAGGGTGTTGAGGTTGATGAGTGTGTATTGGTTGGTGCTTCAAAGGGCGCGACATCATAAAGTTAGGTGCTCGATTTCAGATGCTCCTTTCATATAACACCACATAGAGAGTACTTTACGATCTTTTATGAAAGTGATAAGAGTACTGGCTTACTTGGAGATGACCGAGCTTACACGACTGCAGGCATTGGCAAAGTTCAAATCAAGATGGATGATGAAGTCACATGAAACATCGACGAGGTATGTTATGTTTTCGACCTAAAGCGACACTTCATATCGATTGGGTCACTTGAAGCTAAGGGCGTAGAGTGACCATGGAGAACAGAGCTCTAAGAGTGACTCAATGAGCAATGATTTTAATGAAAGGAAAGTGTAGAGTTAACCTCTACTATTTGGATGGCTCGGTGGTGACTGACACTACAAGTGTCAGTACTCTCCCAGGAGGACGGTAGATATAATTCATTACTTTGGTACATGCGTCTAGGGCATGTTAGAGAGAAGGCACTACAACAGCTTTTTGAGGAAGATCACCTACAAGGAGCCAAGAACGGGAGGATTGAATTCTGCGAGCATTGTGTCTTCGGTAAAAAACATGTGCATCTTTTGGGACCGTCATCCACGATACAAAGGGAGTGCTTGACTATATCCACACCGATGTGTGGGGACCGACGAGGACGGTGATAGAATTCACCCAAATCTGAAATTAAAGTGCTAAAACAGCGAATAAAAAGATAGTTTTTGGCTACAATAAAGGGGCAACCACCCTCCCAAGACGCCGGTAAGCGAGGACGTCCGCACTCTCCTAATATCTCCCGAAAAACTCTCGAAAAACTCACCAATTAATCAAAATAAGCATAAGAGAATTAGCGACAGCTAGCCCTCGCTTAAGAATTAACCCTCCCTTAACCCAATTACCAAAATACCCTTCCATACAAAGCCGGGTCAAAGCGGGTCAAGGGATACGCGCGCGACTAAGTCGGGGGTGCGGCCGATGGGACGCGGGTGCGCCTGTGGGTGTAAACCTGTGTCCCATCAATACTCCCCCCAAGAGCCACCTTGTTCTCAAGGTGAAAGTCTGGAAATCTCTGCGCCATCGCGTCCATAGTCTCACACGTGCTCTCGTGCTCGGAAAAATCGTTCCACTGAAGCAAGACCTCGCGTTCTCACGTACACCTCTACGTACCCCTTTCAGTGCATATGGCTCCAACGTCACCTCCATATCGGCTGTCAACGTCTCCGAAAGGGTGGGTAAAGGGGTGTGATCTCCGATCGCCTGGCGCAGCTGTGAAACGTGGAACACCGGGTGAATCACCGATCCTGGAGGTAACCTCAGCCTGTAAGCAACCGGTCCCACTCTCGTCTCAACCTAGAAAGGACCGAAATAACGCGACGCGAGCCTCTCATTTCAGTTGTGAGCCAAGGATCCTTGTCGGTAGGGTCTTAGCTTCAAGTACACCATATCTCCCACCTCGAACTGCACATCTCTGCGGTGTAAATCTGACCCCTCTCCGCCAAATACTGCTCCACATCTGATACTGGTGTCGAGTCGTGCCCATAGTGTAGTAAATGGAGAGGGTCCCTGCCATAAAGAATCCCGAACGGCGTCGTCTGAGCTGTAGTGTGAAATGACGTGTTATACCAATACTCCGCCCATGCTAGCCAGCGGGCCAACTCCTTGGGGTTTTCTGAATTAAAACATCGCACGTATGTCTCGACGCTCCTGTTCACCACCTCCGTCTGTCCATCGGTCTGGGGGTGGTAGGCTGTGCACCGTCTCAACACTGTCCCCTGCAGCCTGAATAGCTCCTGCCAGAATCTACTCTGGAACACCTTATCTCTGTCCGAGACAATGGACTTTGGCGGTCCGTGCAAGCGAATGATCTCCCTCAAAAATACCTCCGCCACCGACACTGCGATGTAAGGATGCCGGAGCGAGACAAAGTGAGCATACTTGCTGAGGTGATCAACCACAACAAAGATGACTGTATATCCACCCGATCTCAGCAGTCCATCTATGAAGTCCATGGTAAGGTCCTCACATACTCGATCAGGCAAGGACAGCGGCTGTAGTAATCTCCCCGTGGACATCGCCTGGTACTTGTGACGCTGGCACACGTCACACCCTGCCACCCTCTTCGCCACCTCCTTCATTCCCTTCCAATTTGCTTTGATACCAAATTAATAGAATTCACCCAAATCTGAAATTAAAGTGCTAAAACAGCGAATAAAAGATAGTTTTTGGCTACAATAAAGGGGCAACCTCCCTCCCAAGACGCCGGTACGCGAGGACGTCCGCGCTCTCCTAATATCTCCCAAGAACTCTCACCAATTAATCAAAATAAGCATAAGAGAATTAGCGACGGCTAGCCCTCGCTTAAGAATTAACCCTCCCTTAACCCAATTACCAAAATACCTTTCCATACAAAACCGGGTCAAAGCAGGTCAAGGGATGCGCGCTCGGCTAAGTCGGGGGTGCGGCCGATGGAAGGCGGGTGCGCCTGCGGGTGTGTAAACCCGTGTCCCATCAGACGGCCTCACTGGGAGGTAAACACTATTTTGTGTCTTTCCTTGATGATTTCTCACGCATGGTATGTGTGTTTCATCTGATATCTAAAGATCAGGTTTTGAGTAAGTTCAAAGAGTGGAATACATTGATTGATAAACAGACCGACAAGAAAGTCAAGAGACTCCATAGTGACATAGTGACATAGTGACAATGGTGATATACGGTGACCTGCAAGATGTACAGAGATGGTCTCATTTGCTTTTCCCGCATTTAGTATTGATATACCCACTTCATATAAAAAATAAAGCATTTTGAAGACCCGTAGAGGTGAAGGAAAGCAATGGATGAAGAGATGGAATCATTGTGAAAAAACAATACGTATAAATTAGTGGAGTTTCCTAATGAAAATAAAGTAATTGGGTGTAAGTGGGTCTACACCAAAGACGGAGCCAAAGATGGAGATATTTTTTTCAAGTGTGAAAAGATATGCTACGAAAGAAGGCATTGACTACAATGAGGTTTACTCTCCAGTGGTCAAGCATTGTTTATTCGGATCCTATTAGCATTGGTTGCATAACGCGACCATGAGTTGGTACAACTAGATGTTAAAACAGCATTCTTACATGGGGTGTTAGAAGAAGAGATTTATATCTCAACCCGATGGCTATGAGAGAGACGATTAACTTGCATGTAGATTAAGGAAAGTATCTCTATGTGTTGAAACAGTCACCTAGACAATGGTACAAGCATTTTGAGCGCTTCATGACTGAGGATTAAGGGTATTTACAGAGTCCATATGATCATCGCGTGTTCTTTCAGAGACTAGACGATGTGTCATTCATATATCTTCTACTTTATATTGATGATATGCTCATAGCCTCATTATATAAAATAGAGATTCAGAGATTGAAGAAGGAATTGAGTTATGCATTTGAGATGAATGATCTAGGTGAAGCATAATACTTCAAGTAGAGATGAAGGATCGAGGTGAAGCATGAAGGAGTCTATGCATGGAGATTTACCGAGACCAAAGTAGTGGTATTATGCATATTTTACAAAGTCGCTACTTGAAGACTCTTATTCAGATGCTTGGTTGTGAAAGCATGAAGTCCATAACTACTCCGCTTTCACCTCACTTCAGATTTTTTGCAAAGTATTGTCTGAAGAACAAGATAAAAAAGAAGTTTATGGAGAGTATACCATATGCTAATGCGGTATGTGCCTTAATGTATGTCATAGTGTTACGCGACCCGACCTATCACATGCCGTGAGCATGGTGAGCCAATACATGCACAATCCAGAGAATGTACATTGGCAGGCAGTACAATAGATATTACGATATATCAACGGCACCATTGATGTTAGATTGACATATAAATGAAGTGATGATGGTCCGATAGTTGTGATATATGTTGATTCCGACTTTACAGGCGATTTGGATGGAAGGAGATTTATAACAGGTTATGTCTTCACCTTGTCAAAAGCTCCAATCTGTTAGCAGAGTATTCGTCAGTCTACGGTGGATTTGTCTATTATAGAGGTAGAGTATATGTCATTGACTAAAGCGATAAAACAGACGATATGGCTCATGGTCTTGATGGATGACCTGAAATGTATGACTTGCTTTGTGATAGCGAAAGTGCGGTGAACCTAGCAAAGAACCAAATCGTTCATGCATGCACCAAGCATATCGATGTGAGATACCTCTTTGATCGTGATTATGAGGACAAAGAAGATGACGACATCAACTTGCTGAAGATCGGAACGGAAGACAACATGACGGACGTGCTAACACAGGTCGTAACCGGAGTCAAGTTTAAGCACTGCTTGGCTTTCCGCAACATTGTTTCAAGATGATGTTGATGGTGGCCCCTATGGAGGCACAGAGGCTTGGAGGAGCTAGAGGAGCTCTTTGGGGGCAAGTTGAAAGGAACACAAGATGATTCTAGCCAAGGTGAAGCATTGAGGGTCGATTGTGTGATATATGCCCAAATCTTGCCAAGGTAGAGATTTATGAAAGTTGGCTTGATTTGAGGAGCTAAAGGAGCATTGGAGATGTGTGGTCATGCATGGCTAGCTTGCCTGTGCCTTGGGTCCAGCATATCTGGTCTTGCATGGCCAGATATAATGATTCAGGGCTGTGCTAACTCCTGCAAGACTGAATCCTCGTTCATAGGATCGGCAGCTAGACAGCCCGGCTGTCGGTAGCTCGGAAGCTGGACAATTCGGAAGCATGATAGCACGACATCTCGGACTCTAGTAAGGAGCTCGGTAGCTCGGAGGTGCCGACTACATGATGCAGAACCCTATTCGAGTTAGAGTTACTTTTCCAATAGAATTCTGTTTAAGTTCGAATAGCTCTCTAAATAAAATTCTATTTGAATTAAGAGTTCCTCTCATAATTGAATTCGGTTAGCGCCCACATCCTAGAGGCTATAAAGGAGGCACTTAGGGATGGTTTTGGATTGAGAGTGACGAGAGAGAAAACCGAGAGAGCTTTGAGCCACCAGTTGAGAGAGCCAATTTTAGAGATTGTATTGAAAGCTTTTAAGGAGAAAGATTGAGTGCTTCTTCATTGAGAAAATAAAAGAGTTAGTATTTTCTGTTCTTTCTTTGAATAAAAGCTATTGAGTGTTTACTTGGCCGGCTGACGGCCTAAAAATTCAATCTTTATTGTGCTCTTGGTGTTGTTGCTCGTCATCTTACAACCAGATCGTCCAACGGTCCAAAGCTTCCATACTTTGCGCAAACACCTTCAACGTAATTTCGGAATTTTAGTGCAACAATGGACACTTCAAGATTGGCACTGTTTGTTTATGGGATCAGCACATCCTCCTTTTCAATCATACTTGCAAGATGAACACTACATGAAATTTAAGGGAGATTCTAGAGTAGCCTCAATTACATCACCTTGTGACATGGCAGTTTCTACTGGGTGGCAGTTGCCCATCTCCTGCTATCACTGGTTCTTAGGCTATGATACCATTTGTAATGTCTCAACCAAGAATTTATTGGGAGATCACCCATTCTAGTGATCTCCCCACCCAACATTCTTAGCCATGGAATTTTAGCTATTGATTTTTACCCAAAAATATTGGTAGTATAGCTCTTAATTTATGAAATCTATATGTATACCACACACCTTATAGTGCATATTCATACCCCCTTATGTGATGGACAGTAACACATGAACTGGCCCATGACACGAACACCAGGAAAGAAGCGGAATTTCTCCTACAATGTTTTCTACGTCATTACTGACCAACTTTAACTTTGTAAAGAACCTGATCAACTGTTTTATTCTATGCCATTTTTTATACTCTATAAAACTGAATGGGTGGTTTATTATTCTGTCTTCTCTATGATTATGGTAGCTGGAAGCCAGATTTCTGGAATATATACCATGAAAGAGGTAATACCTATTATAGTATCTGGTTTCTTGATTCCCTAACTAGCCTTTCTTACTCAAATACTACCATTCACTGTGGATTTTCAACTTAAGCTGCTTTATTTTCTACCTAGATTATTTCTGTTAGTGGTTGTGCCCTAGGCCAAATATTTGGACCTTTATGTTATGTCATTTTCATTTATAAAATGTTTCTCTTATTATTGTTATTATTATATTGCTTGCATGTTTCTTTATAATAATGGTTGAATAGTTGTTTTATGCTATTCTAAGAATCCCTAGTCATTCATCATTAAAGGTTTAATGAAGAATTAAGATTAGTATGAGTTTGGTAGATAATTATGAGATAATTATATGTATGGTGATACAAATCAAACTTATAGGTACTTGTTGGAGAACATGTACTGGATAGACTCGCTATGAGATCATTACATGGATTAGTGTCATAGATGATCTCATAATAGTTGTCATTGAATCCTTAGACCTGAGCTCATCACAGTTTCCTACATAAGGAACATCATATTTTGACATAATCAAACGTTATCTTTAATCAGATAATCATAAAGGTTATGATCGAATATGATGTGAATTATGCAGAGGAAAGTGAATGAACAATATGGAATTTGTCCCTCTCCTATGAGAGATATCTAATGGGCCCCTCGATAAGTATGACTGAGAAATGCACGGCCGTGCTCAAATGAATGTCATTTGATTTTATCAGTCTACTTAGAAAGCGAGAAATTAAATGTTTGAACAATATAAGTATGACACTACCCATGACTTATGTTCAAATAAGATATCGTGTGACAAAAGGATTATGACATGTTCTATTGGTTAAGTTAATATCGGACTAACGATATTCATATTAATTGGGTAGTCAAAATGTCTTGCTAGAGACCAATTATGACTTACGGGCTTCTAATGAGATTAGGCCCACTGCCAATTTAATATGAGCCTATTGGGTCGCACACAAAGAACGAATTGGATAGGGTAGGTTTTAAACATGATTTCGAATATGATTTGAAATTCGTAATAAGGTGAAATATCTTAACCGTCAGATATCGTATCTCGTTAAGATATTATCCCTAAGATATCGTCGCTTAACTGAAATACGTTAATGTGTTAACGTGGGATTCTTATCCCTAAGATAGCGACGCGTAACTGAATGTTGTTAAGGGGTTAACGTAGGATTCTATATAAGATATAAAATCACGTTTTTTCAGTTTTTACGTTTTTCAATCTATCTCCTCCGTTTTTGAGAAAAATAAAGAGCGAGAGAAACCCTAGTTGCGGCAAAGGAGCTAGCACCCTCGCAAGTCCTGTTCGTGACATTCGCGTGTGGATACCAATTGAGGGTGGTCGTTCGTAGAACAGCACATATAGTCCGACAGATTCAAATCGTCGAAGCACCTATAGTCCGACAGATTCAGATCATCAGAAAGGTTAGTAATCTATTCGAATTAATTAGAATCGCATGGATCTTGGTAGGTTTCTATTTTCCGCTGCGTATAAATTAGTTGCACTATGATAGAAACCCTAACAGTGGTATCAGAGCAACTTGTGAATTCAATTGATTTGAATAATGCCATGTTTATATGTATGAGATGTCTATATATTTGCTGGCATGATTTTAACCTGTATGTATGTTGATACATAAATACGATTACATGTTGTTAATTGAAAACACAATCTGTTTAATCTGTCTGTATGAGATACAAATAATTGATGTTTAATAATATACATGACATATAGATGGCCACGAAATTAATCACTGTTAATTTGTTCAACATGCTTTATGATTACGCTGTTATTAATATGATTAACGTGATTATTGTTAATATGATTAACATGTTAATTTATGATCATTGTTTAATATGATTAAACCTACGGTAATCACTGTTTAATATGATTAAACTCACGCAGATCATTATTTAATATGTTTAATGTGATTAAACTTACTGTAATCATTATTTAATATGATTAAATCTACGCAGATCATTGTTTAATATGATTAATATGATCAACTAACACTGATTAATGGGACTGTAATCACTACCGCCGTGTTCGTTGCGCATTATATGTCGTGGAAGTTATTAAACAGAATTTGTGACATATCATTTTGAATAAAAAAATTGATGACATGCTATGTGATAACATGATTTGTTTTGATGTATATATGATGTTTTACATGCTATCATATATTTCATATATGTTATGTTTATCAGTTTTGTATATGATGCGATATATGATGATATATGTGTATGAGATGCCATGTATGGAATGATGCATAATATATTAATATAAATAGACATCATAACTTAATTGTTAAAATTCCCTCACCATAATTTTAAGTCGTATGCCACCCATGATTTGAATACCTGTCAAGACTATGATCACCAAAATGTGGGTTCTGCCAAAGCGAAGTGCATTGGGTTATCATAGTGAGGCAGGATGGGTAATCGTGCTACCCATATATTTAAAAATGGTTAGACTTGATTAGGCTATCAAAATGGTTTTGGGCCTAAGGGCATTAGATGGGATTATAACATGCTGAGACATATGATGTCAAATATCCCATAAAGAATCTAAGAATTATATGAGATATAATTGATAAAGTGTTACCTACCTAAATAACTTGATTTTAAGTGTCATGCCAAAGCTGACTTACAGTTGGGTGAAATATGGATCTTAGCCCACTAAAGTGTTGCAATTGTTGTAATTAATATTGAGGGTTATTATTTTTGTGGGAGCTTTATGAAACATTTTAAAATGAAATTGGTACTAATGTTTATTTTGCATATTTGTAGATCAATGGCATCTCATAACACTTCTGCACTGTCACTGCGATCTGTCCTTGAGAAGGACAAGCTGAAAGAAAATGGCACCAACTTCCTTGACTGGTTCATAAACATGAGAATTGTTCTCAAGCATGAAAGGAAGTTGTATGTCCTGGATGATCCTCTCCCTGAAGAACCACCTACTGATACTTCAAAGGATGTAAAGGATAAGTATAAGAAACATCTTGATGATTCTGTTGATGTTGGTTGTCTCATGTTAGCCACTATGTGCCCAGAACTTCAGAAGGATCTGGAACACATGGAGGCTTATGAGCTGAGTGTTCATCTCAAGGAGACTTTCCAACAACATGCAAGGCAGGAAAAGTATGAGACTACCAAAGCTTTGCATGCTAGCAAAATGGCTGAAGGTGCATCAGTTAGCGCTCATGTTTTGAAGATGAAAGGCTACATTGATCATCTTGAAAGGCTTGGATTTCCCCTCAGTTTAGAACTGGCTACGGATTTGATCCTTAATTCATTGACTGATGGTTTTGATCAGTTTGTCATGCAGTACAATATGAATGACATGGAGAAATCTCTTGCTGAGCTGCATTCGATGCTTAAAACTGCTGAGCTAAGTATAAAGAAAAAGCCTAGTCATGTACTTATGGTGAACAAAGGGAAAGGAATGAAACACAATGGAAAGGCTAAAGCAAGAGTTGCTGGTAAGCCTAAAGGAAAGGCTAAAGCAAAAGTTGCTGATAAGCCTGCAAAAGTTCCAAAGGAGGGAGTTTGTTTCCATTGCAATGAACCTGGTCATTGGAAGCGGAATTGCAAACTCTATTTGGAAGATCTGAAGAAGAAGAAGAAGAGTAGTGAGACTACATCTTCAGGTATTTATGTTATTGAAATTAACTTATCTACTTCTACTTCCTGGGTATTAGATACTGGATGTGGATCTCACATTTGTACAAATGTGCAGGGGTTGAAAAGGAGTAGACAACTGAAAAGGGGCGAAGTGGACCTACGAGTTGGAAATGGAGCAAGAGTTGCTGCTTTAGCTGTAGGATCCTATGAATTGTCTTTGCCAAATGGGCTTTTATTAGTGTTGAATAATTGCTACTATGTTCCTACTTTGAGTAGGAATATTATTTCAGTTTCTTGTCTGGATGATGAACAATTTTATTTTCTTATTAAGAATAAGAGATGCTCCATTTATTATGATGATGTGCTTTATTGTATTGCTGATTCATATGATGGCCTTTATGTCCTAAATCTAGACAACTCCAACAGTGGAGAAATTTATAACATAACTGCTAAGAAATCCAAACCCAATAATATGAATCCCACATATTTATGGCATTGTCGTCTTGGCCATATAAACGAGAAACGCATATCTAAGCTCCATCAAGATGGACTTTGAGTCATTTGATTTTGAATCATTTGAAAATTGCGAATCTTGCTTATTAGGCAAAATGACAAAGAATCCTTTCGCTGGACATAGTGAAAGGGCCAATGATTTATTGGGCCTAATACATACAGATGTATGTGGTCCATTAAGCGTCCATGCTAGGGGAGGATTTCAGTACTTCATTACATTCACTGATGATTTCAGTAGATATGGCTATATCTATTTAATGAAACATAAACATGAATCATTTGAAATGTTCAGAACTTTTCAAAATGAAGTACAAAATCAACTTGGCAAAACTATTAAGGCACTTCGATCTGATCGGTGTGGCGTATACTTGAGCCAAGAATTTGATGATCATCTCAAGGGTTGTGGAATTGTTTCACAATTAACTCCACCAGGAACACCACAGTGGAATGGTGTATCTGAAAGGAGAAATCGAACCTTATTAGATATGGTTCGATCCATGATGAGTCAAACAGATCTTCCATTATCCTTCTGGGGCCATGCCTTAGAAACAGCTGCGTTCACTTTGAACCGAGTTCCATCTAAAGCGGTTGAAAAGACACCATATGAGATATGGACTGGGAGAACACCTAGTTTGTCTTTTATAAAAATTTGGGGATGTGAGGCTTATGTGAAAAGACAAGTTTCAGATAAGTTAGCCCCAAAATCTGATAAATGCCTTTTTGTGGGATATCCTAAAGAAACTAAAGGATATTACTTTTATAATCCCTCAGAGAACAAAGTGTTTGTTGCTCGAAATGGTGTCTTTCTAGAAAAGGAATTTATTTCTAAAAGAACCAGTGGGAGCAAAGTACACCTCGAAGAGTTTCGAGAACCATAGGATGGTATAGAACCAACGATGGAAGTTCAACAAGTTCCACAAACAGTTGTAGAACCTGTACGAGCTACACAAGCACCACGCAGATCTGATAGGCCACGACACAAGCCCGAGAAATATGGATTTCTCATAACTGACACTCGTGAAGTACTGCTCATAAATCAAGATGAGCCTACTACCTATCAAGAAGCTGTGTCAAGTCCAGAATCTGAGAAATGGCTAGGAGCCATGAAATCTGAAATGCAATCCATGTATGATAATCAAGTTTGGACCTTGATTGATCCACCTAAAGGAGTTAAAACCATTGGGTGCAAGTGGGGTTTTAAGAAGAAAACTGACATAGATGGCAAAGTGCATACCTTTAAAGCATGACTTGTTGCAAAAGGTTTCAAACAAACTCATGGTATAGACTATGACGAAACCTTTTCGCCAGTTGCAATGCTTAAATCAATAAGAATTCTAATTACTATTGCTGCGTACTATGATTACGAGATATGGCAAATGGATGTCAAAACAGCGTTTCTTAACGGAAACTTACTCGAGGATGTGTACATGACTCAACCTGAGGGTTTTGTTCATTCAAAGAATTCTACAAAGGTTTGCAAGCTTCAAAGATCCATTTATGGATTAAAGCAAGCTTCTCGGAGCTGGAATCTTTGTTTTGATGAAACAGGCAAAGAGTTTGGATTCATACAAAATGAAGATGAACCTTGTGTATACAAGAAGGTTAGTGGGAGCGCAGTAGTATTTCTTGTGTTATATGTTGATGACATATTACTCATTGGAAATGACATCCCTATGTTACAAACAACCAAGACTTGGTTAGGGAGTTCTTTCTCAATGAAAGATTTAGGCGAGGCTGCTTATATCCTTGGCATTAAGATCTATAGGGATAGATCTAAAAGGATAATTGGTCTGAGTCAAAGTACATACATAGACAAAGTGTTGAATAGGTTCAGCATGCAAGAATCTAAAAGAGGATTCTTGCCAATGTCTCATGGCATTTCCCTTAGCAAGACTCAATGTCCTATGACATCTGATGAGCGAGATCGCATGAGTAAGATTCCTTATGCTTCGGCTATAGGATCTATCATGTATGCCATGATATGTACTCGACCAGACGTGTCGTATGCTTTGAGCATGACAAGCAGATACCAGTCAGACCCCGGTGAAAGTCACTGGACAGCAGTCAAGAATATCCTTAAGTACTTTAGAAGAACTAAGGATGCATTCGTGGTGTATGGAGGATTGGAAGATGAGCTAGTTGTAAATGGTTACACAGATGCAAGCTTCCAATCTGATAAAGATGACTTTAAATAGCAGTCTGGATATGTGTTTATGTTAAACGGAGGTGCTGTAAGTTGGAAAAGTTCCAAGCAAAGCACTATTGCAGATTCTACAACAGAAGCTGAGTATATTGCAGCATCAGATGCAGCTAAGGAAGCATTATGGATAAGGAAGTTCGTTACTGAACTAGGAGTAGTTCCTAGTATCGCAAATCCAGTGGTTCTCTATTGTGACAACAATGGTGCAATTGCACAGGCAAAAGAGCCCAGATCTCATCAGAGATCCAAACATATACTCAGGCGTTATCATCTCATTCGAGAAATTATTAAGAATAATGACGTCAAGATATGCAGAGTACCAACAGATGACAACATTGCTGATCCACTTACCAAAGCTCTCTCACAAACCAAACATGATAAACATATGAGGTCTATGGGTATTAGATACTTGTATAATTAGGCCTAGTGCTAGTGGGAGATTGTTAGTGGTTGTGCCCTAGGCCAAATATTTGGACCTTTATGTTATGTCATTTTCATTTATAAAATGTTTCTCTTATTATTGTTATTATTATATTGCTTGCATGTTTCTTTATAATAATGGTTGAATAGTTGTTTTATGCTATTCTAAGAATCCCTAGTCATTCATCATTAAAGGTTTAATGAAGAATTAAGATTAGTATGAGTTTGGTAGATAATTATGAGATAATTATATGTATGGTGATACAAATCAAACTTATAGGTACTTGTTGGAGAACATGTACTGGATAGACTCGCTATGAGATCATTACATGGATTAGTGTCATAGATGATCTCATAATAGTTATGTCATTGAATCCTTAGACCTGAGCTCATCACAGTTTCCTACATAAGGAACATCATATTTTGACATAATCAAACGTTATCTTTAATCAGATAATCATAAAGGTTATGATCGAATATGATGTGAATTATGCAGAGGAAAGTGAATGAACAATATGGAATTTGTCCCTCTCCTATGAGAGATATCTAATGGGCCCCTCGATAAGTATGACTGAGAAATGCATGGCCGTGCTCAAATGAATGTCATTTGATTTTATCAGTCTACTTAGAAAGCGAGAAATTAAATGTTTGAACAATATAAGTATGACACTACCCATGACTTATATTCAAATAAGATATCGTGTGACAAAAGGATTATGACATGATCTATTGGTTAGGTTAATATCGGACTAACGATATTCATATTAATTGGGTAGTCAAAATGTCTTGCTAGAGACCAATTATGACTTGTGAGCTTCTAATGAGATTAGGCCCACTGCCAATTTAATATGAGCCTATTGGATCGCACACAAAGAACGAATTGGATAGGGTAGGGTTTAAACATGATTTCGAATATGATTTGAAATTCGTAATAAGGTGAAATATCTTAAACTTCAGATATTGTATCTCGTTAAGATATTATCCCTAAGATATCGTCGCTTAACTGAAATTCGTTAATGTGTTAACGTGGGATTCTTATCACTAAGATAGCGTCGCGTAACTGAATGTTGTTAAGGGGTTAACGTAGGATTCTATATAAGATATAGAATCACGTTTTTCAGTTTTTACGTTTTTTCAATCTATCTCCTCCGTTTTTGAGAAAAACAAAGAGTGAGAGAAACCCTAGTTGCGGCAAAGGAGCTAGCACCCTCGCAAGTCCTGTTCGTGACGTTCGCGTGTAGATACCGATTGAGGGTGGTCGTTCGTAGAACAGCACATATAGTCCGACATATTCAGATCGTCGCAGCACCTATAGTCCGACAGATTCAGATCGTCAGAAAGGTTAGTAATCTATTCGAATTAATTAGAATCGCATGGATCTTGGTAGGTTTCTATTTTCCGCTGCGTATAAATTAGTTGTACTATGATAGAAACCCTAACAATTTCTTCCAAACTAAGAATGTAGCAGACTGAACAGATATTCTATAAAGAAGACAATAAATAGTAACACATCGCATGAAACTGTTTCATGAGAATATCCCTAAATTGATTGTTTATCTCAAGAATAAAAAAAGAAAGAAAATACTAAATTAAATGAGAGAGCCATATTGTTGTGTGTTAGATTTGTATGTATGCATGAAGGAACTCAAACATATATAAATCATTTGCTCGCCAACCTATCTGCTTGAGATGGGTTTGAACAACATGCCATGTCTCAGATGTCATCCAAAATTCATGACATCATACGTATTAGCCAATTTTGTATCAATATTTTAAATCTACACACAACTATGCCAAACATCATTTCACCTGTTACAACGGAAAATTATTGATAAGAATGTGCAAAATAGGTTCAGGGCATAGTATTAATTCAGTTCTAACCTTAATTGATCAAAAGGGGAGGATAAATGTGAGTATTTTAGACAGCATGCAGATATCCTAGCCATTTTGTTTACTTATCAAGATTTTGACTTGGGCATGTAAAGGAGAATACAAGAGGAAGAAGAGTGAGAAAATAACCTATTTACATGCACATGGGGAAGACTTTATTGGAAAACACTAAGGTTGTAATCGCCTGAAAATTTTCATATTATGCAATAATAATTTAGAAAAAATTTCTGCAATTTTTAGTTATTTATTTAATTTTTCCTTTTCCTTTTCCTTTCTTCTTTTATCCATTATCTTTTATCTTTTCTTTCTTTCTCTTTGCAGATCCCAATGCCCTAGCCTGAGCCACATCCCCTCTTCTTTCTTTCATTTCCTTCTATTCTTTTTGTTTTCCCCTAAGGCCCAACCCCACAGCACACAGATCCTCGGCCCACTCACTTTTACTTCCCCCCCATACGCCCTCTCACATGACACCCGCCCCGACTCATCTCTCTCGCAGGTAAAGTTTCTTGATTGCCCCTCCTTTGTTCGCTTGACCTGACAAACCCCACGAGGGTTTCACCTAACAGAAACCCAAGAATCACGACGAAATCTCCACACATCTCCCTCATCAGCTTTTCGGCGTCGTTCTCATGTCCCTTCACCATCTACAGGTCTCTATCTCTCTCAACCTCTCTCTCACGCGTCCCTTCAAGCCATAAGATGAGTAACCCCACTTGAGGCCGCTGATCTCCTAAGATCCGCCTCCTCCTTTCACTTCCACGTGTGCTCTATCTCCTACCGCTCTCCAAGCTCCTCTATTTAAGGTTTCATATATTGATTTTTAAGGGTTACTTGCAAAAATTATTTCTTTCTTTCAAATACTTTCGATTATGTTGGTTACCAGATTTTGGGGGTTTGGTTTCTTTTGGTTTGCTGCATCCTCCCTTCGACAAGCAGCAGCAGTCACTCGACGGTGAGGCAGCTAGGCACGTTGGTGAACGGTGAATCCACTTTAGTTCTGATTTCGGTTCAAACTTGGTTTATGATTTTGTGAGGGTTCTTCCCTCATCTAGCTATGATGAGAACTGAGATATGCATGTTGTTTGGGATTTTTTGGTTATTGTGGGGTTTTCCTCCACATATGGTGCTTGCGGCCCTTGTTGACATGAGACCCTAGAGACCCTTTGGCCTTTGTTCTCTGTTCTCCTTGGGGTTTTGCCCCATGTGGCCGTGACCCCTGGCCTTTTTTCTCCTTATGGCTTTGCCCCCTTTGGTCGTGACTCTTTGGCCCTGCTCCACTTGATCGTGGGTTTATCTTTTTCAGTTTTGGCTAAGGGCTTTGACATATGATTAATTTGTGTGTCCTCATGGACTTGAATTTGTTGGACTTGATAAACGTGGGGCCTTGGTTGAATTTTTGGGATTTGATATATGTTGGTCTAACACATGCTCATCAATTGAAACTGAAATCATCTCTTGATGATATTATTATATTGGGAATCATGTATAGAATGGATTTGACCATATAACATGATCGATGATGAAACTTCTCTGAGAACACCTCGCTGACCCTCCCACATGAATTATCACAGACTTACTTTTTTTGCAAGAAAATGTTTGCATAAAACTTCTAACATCGATTAGAATATATGGTTGGGTTGGGTTATATTGAATATGCTCTGAAAGTAAATTAGTATTCCCATGTGCTGTAATTGTTGGTTAATTGGTCTCGTTGAATAGATACTCACATGTGACTTATTATTGGAAAGTAAATTATCGACATACTGGCTTAAAACTGATAGAAATCATGAACTTAGAACGGAATGGGAATGCATAAATACCTAACCATATATGCTAATAATGATGTTGACATTAAACTTGTTGGGAGATGAGTTCTCCTTTTTACTACCATATGATGCATGTGAGAGTAATCACCCCCCCCCCCCCCCACAGAATTGGTTGGTTATGCTTATATCATCACTGATACAGGTTAGACACATGTAACAACTTTATGGCATGAAACTTAGAAAACAACATGATACATTGACTTTAGAACATAACTTAAAACAACACACTTATTGACACTAAAATTGTTTAGTCTTGAAGAACCACTTGACATTCAGACTCACTGGGTTTTGGGGTAACTTATGTTAGATGGAGTACTGGAACAACTGAATCCATGCTTTTGATTATAACTGATAGAATTATACTACCGCATCTGGTATCCGACTACCGCATCTGGTATCCGACCAGTTCCATTCATGCATTTGTTTGAACATAGACTAATATCATCAGATGAGTTTTGAGTCCCAGCCATGTTCCTTCCTGACCGGGTGAGCGCCCCGTGGTATAATGTGGCCTTTGGGTTGTATATTGTACTCTCTTTATAAGTCGCATCTTAGGATTGGCATAATTGTTACATTCATCGGGATTAGAACTTTGATAACACGGACTTAAACTGTAATGGTTTTACATTCTTATCTTTATTTACCATGTTGTCATCTTATGTATACTCTGCTTCATGTTTTATTTCAGTCATGCACAAATACCTTGTATAATTCTGAATTTCAGAATTATTGTGAATCTACCTGACCTGGCAGCCTTCTATTTTGTTGCACCGTCAGGTGCTGATCAGGAGTATGAGGAGACTCTGGTTTATGAGGAGTCTGAGTTTACGACGCATGACGTCGACTTTTGGGAGATTATGTTATGATTGACTTCTTATCTATTTCCTTTTCAGTATTTGAGAGCAGTGTATTTTTGTATTGTACCTTTTGTACTCCTCATACCTTGTAAGGAGAAATATTATGAGTTTTTTGGTATATTTTTTGGTCCTTGTCTATAATATTTTCATTGGTTACCTGTAAGTCATGCTTTACTTGCTCAAACGGTTACGTTTCTGGTTTGAAGGGCGTGACATGTTTTATTAGTGGTCCATACATGTCTTCACAACATCATATATTCATATACCATACTCATAATAAAATAATGTTACACTTTGAATATAGGATGGAGCATGTCTGCTCTCTTTGTAGACGTATGGGGTAAAACCACTTGGATAAGAATAAGGAAAGAGTCCCATATGAGAATTAGGACGTGACATGAGGATCGTGGACCAACAACACTAGGCAAAACCCCGTTCCAAAACTGGAAGGAAACATGATACAGATGAATCTTCTGCTAGAAATCTTCCAGCAACAAGCTGATATCATGAGACATGCTCTACTAAGTGAGCCTAGGCATGAAGGTGGGGTCTCGCAGTTTGTGGCACTACACCCAAAGTCTCTGGAAGATGAGCCTCTGAAACCAGACGAATGGCTAACTTAAGAACAACACAGATTTCGGATCACTTATGGGTAGATATGGCCAAAATGTAAGTAAGTGACAAGCTATTGGGACTTGGAGGAAGGTCATCTAAAATGACCAATCAGTTGGGACAAATTCAAATAGTTGTTCAAAGCTCAATTTTTCTCTCTAGAAGTAGAGATGGAATTGCATGCTAGGTTTACAAACCTAAAACAAGGCTCCATGACAGTGGAGCATTACGACGCTAAGTGTTATATGCTCAGCCAGTATGTATTTTTACTTATGACGCCAACCTATTCATTACAAGTACGTAATTACAGGGTTGCCACAGAGATCGTGGACATCCCCTCTAAATCATGCCAAATGCTTTCAGCAAGGTCTGAATATTGAGATTAGGAGGAAATTGATTGCGGATGTCTTGACCACCCATGCTACGATCCTATTAGCAACTCGTCAGTATGAGTACGTTAAGAGAGACGCTGAGAGAGAATAACGTTTGACTGCCCTGCCAAGACGACCACATCTGGTAGTGGCAGCTAGACCTAGCCGACAACCAATTGTCCCTACCAGGCCGATGTATCGACTAGTTCAATAGACCCACTTCAAAAGGCCAGCACCTCAACAACAACAAGGTCAACCCTTTTTGATTTGTCACTACTGTCACAAGCTTGGACATAATAGACGGAATGTCGACTTGTCTTGAAACAATAACTGTCTTGCAAAATGAAGGGATATATTGTCAAATATTGTCCTCAGAGGGGACATGACCTTTAGCTCCAGCTCCAGCTCCAGCTCCAGCTCCAGCTCCAACTCCAAACCAACTCCGGCTTTTGCTTCAGCTCCAGCTGGGAACACTCTGCGTAAACCATCACTTTCTCCACAGCAGAAGGTCATCCAGCAGGCTAGGCCATAGGATCCGCCTCCAAGGCATATGATTACATGTATAATTTCATTTTATCGCTTTCAGCACTTTATTTTTGTATGCTTGTACCTGCATATTTAGATAAATGTTTGTGGCCTTATGTATTGCACTAATAGCCGGTAAAGTCGCGCTTACACGTTTGATTCTGGAGTTTCCCACTGCTTCCTGTCAAAACAATTTGTTAGCACACATGATATTCCTGTCAAACCTTCAACTTCCTGCTGGGACGTCAATACAATGAATGGCATGTTGAAGACAAATAGTGATTACTTCCAGTGTCATATTTTAATTTGTGGACGAGAGTTGTTTGCAAACTTCATGATGATTGAGATGCCAAGCTTCGATGAAGTCTTCGAGGTGGATTAGTCAGGGACATTCCACATCACCCTTAATTGTCGTCGAAGGAGGGTAATGTTTGAAATTCTCGACCATCTAAAATTTGAATTTGTTAGTCTGAACAGATCTGAAGAATCGGTGGTGTTCAGAGCTAGATCAGCAGAGGCGATGGTGACCGCCATAGAAGCTAAGCCGGAGAGACCGAAAATTGTGCGAGAATTAATAGACATGTTTTCGAATGATCTTAGAAGATTGCCTCCAGATCGTGTCGTTGAATTTTTGATTGAGCTAATGATGGGTACCCAGCCTATCTCCAAAGCATCCTATCATATGGCACCACCTGAATTAGACGAACTCCATATTCAGATGATCTACTGCAGAAGGGATGAATACGACCCTGTGTATTCTCTTGGGGGTGCTCCGGTGCTGTTGGTGAAGAACGGATACATACGGATATGAATTGACTATAAAGAGCTGAACAAGGTAACGCTGAAGAAGAGTATCTATTCCCAGTAGTAATGACATTTTCGACCAGCTCGGAGGATCGAGCATCTAGTCAAAGTTGAATTTAAGAAGGGGATATCACTAAGTGAGAGTCAAGAATCACAGCCACAAGACTGCTTTCAGGACCAAGTACAGACACTACGAGTACTTGGAAATGTCGTTTGGTGTGACCAATGCACACGCGGTGTTCATGAATCTCACTGACCGGATATTCTACGAGTATTTGGACAAGTTTGTAATGGTCTTCATCGATTACATTCGGGTTTATCCTAAGGACGTCCAGGCGCATGCAGAGCACCTAGAGAAGGTATTGAAGGCTCTAAGAAAATATCATTTATATGTCAAATTTAGCAAATGTGAAAATTGATAGGACCAGGTGGCTTTCCTGAGCCAGGCGGTGACGGAAGAAGTCATAGCAATTGATCCTGAGAAGGTTGCTTCCATTGAGAAGTGGCTAGTGCCTCGATCAGTCTCAAGATGCGGAGTCCTATGACTGGCAGGCAACTACCTGAGATTTATTCAAGACGTTTCGAATATCACTGAGACCATGACACGATTGACGAAAAGAAGATGTGGTATTTGTATGGACCAAGGCATGTGATGATGGATTCCAAGAGTTAATGAGATTGACTTCAACAGAAGTTTTCATCATTCTAGACTGGACAAGAGGCTTTGAAGTGTTCGGTGATGTGTCTGACAAAGGAACTTAGGTGTATGTTACATCAACACGGCCGAGTTGTGGCATATGCATCCAGACAGCTGAAGACCCACGAGAAGAACTTCCATATTCATAATCTTGAGTTGGTGAATGTTATCTTTGCCCGAAGGATTTAGAGGCATTTTCTACTGGGCGATCATGTGAAGGTGTTTACAGATCACAAGAGTCTAAAATACATCTTCACGCAGAAAGAGCTCGCGATAATGAAGGTGTGTTGAGCTCATGGTGGATTACCATATTGATATTCAGTGTCATCCTGAAAAGGTCAATGTTGTACCTAATGCATTGAGTAGTCTCCATGCAGTGATGACCCTTACGACTCAGTGGAGGCTGTAGCAGGAGATCCGTGCGATGAAGATAGAGGTGGTCTTACTTGGAGTGATAGCATCATTGATGAGTTTACAGATACAATCAACTCTAGTTGACAGGATTAAGGCTGCTTAGGCAGGAGATGAGAAGCAAAGAAGATCATAGACTTGGTGACGACAGGCCAAAGACCAGAGTTCAAAATTCATGAGGATTGGTCCTTAAGATATGTCAATAGAATCTGTGTACCGTCTGGCGACATATTCTATTCATCTAGGTGGAACCAATATATACATATCCTAGAATGAAAGTGGTGACAACATCAAAGAAGAACTATTGAAGATCACAATTTTCGTGATATGCACCGTCCCTACCTAACTACGCAACTTAGTGATACAATCAACCGTTCTAGTATGCAACTTAAAATCAGGGAACGGTGTAAAACATGTTATTTTCCATGTGTTTAATCCATCATAATCAAGTAATCACTCTAAAACAGATTCAATCTTCAGTTTAAATAATTTGAAAATAATTTAAAACAGAAAAGAAAAAGAAACTTAAATCGTGGGATCAGATTCATCGTTTCTTGGCATATTTTCTAAGTTTGCAGCCTACCAGCCTAGAGAGAATCTTATTGTTATACAATTACCGTAACAATAACCACATCCCAACAGTAAACACATGGTCAGCCCAAGTCATAGCCAAGCCATAGGCCGTGGCCTGACCCCAATGATCAAGTCTTCGCACCGCAAACACCCAACCACAACCAAAAAGAACCAACTCTCAGGGGAAGCAGCAAAACCCCAAGGCCCAAAGAACCCACATGCTCAAGAGAGCACAGCAAGGCCCAATGGCCACATTACGTAATTAGGGTAAATCCCAGTAACTCAAAGGAAGTCAGCGAAGAACATCTACAACATTACCGGTGATGCAAGAAGTCAGTCGAGAAAATAACGGCGACGCCCAAGAGCTCGACCCAATAACCGACTGCAACTGGAACACCCCCCCATCGAGCCTAAAGACGTAACACCCTTGGGATGCCGAAATATCTCACGAAGAACTCCCGTAGAGATTCCAATGAATCATCCCCCAAAATTTAACCATGCAACAAGCTTCCATCTATCAAACAAGGTTTCAAAAAGTTTGATTAAATTATCAAAACATAAACCGAAGAGCTCAGAGAAGAAATAATCTACCGATCATGAGATCCGAAGAAATCTGAAGTGTCGGAGAAGATCAAAGACCCAAGAATTGAACGATTTTAAATCAAAAGAATTTTAGAGAAGAAGAAAATAATTTTTCGTATGATAAAACCCCTAGAAATCGTATGATAAAAATAGGGAAGGGAAGATGAGAATTGTGTTCGAGAGGAGTCCGAATTGGAGAGGAGTTCCACTTTGAGGAGAGGAATTTGTTTCGGTTTGGATTTCTAGCCGAGAGAATAAGAGCGACAGTTGGCTATGATTTCGGTTCCGATGTTGAAGGAGAAGGGCGGTTGTGCTTTTGGGTCGCATGAAGAAAGGGAACCGAGATTTCCTCTAGGGCTCGGGTCTTGTAAAAAAGAGGAGAAAGTTTTGTGCCGGCCTACTAAGAGGATAAAAAGAGAAGAAATGGAGATTTGGTTGGGTCGTTCAATTAAAGAGTAACCTTGGGAAAAAAGAAGCGGTAGTTAGGTGAAAGAATTAAGACATGGGCTCTCTAATGTTAGGATGCTAAGAAGATAAAAGAAAAAGGGGAGGGAAAAAAGATACGAGAAGATGGGCTTGCTGGTTTGGACTTGGCCCATTGGCTGGGCTTCTCCAAAGAAGATAGAAGACGAGTATAGGGCGATTGGGTATGAGGAATAATAATAATAATAGAAAGAAATGAATGGTAATGGTAGGGCCGTGAGCTCATGGGCTAAAAATAAAGGAAAAAAGAAAGAAAAGAAAGGAACAATGAAAAGAGAAGAAAAATAATTAAAATATATGGAAAGATTTCCAAAATTTTCATGTAAAATTTTGGGCCATTACACCATGGGTTTCTCTTTTTCATTTTTGGTTAAGGGCTTTGTCCTATGTTTAATTTGTGTGAGCTCATGGACTTGAATTTGATGGACTTGATAAATGTGGGGCCTTGTTGAATTTTCGGGATTTCAGTCATTGATTTAGTTGGCCTTACACATGCTCATCCATTGAAATTGAAACAATCTCTTGATGATATTATTATATTAGGAAGCACATATAGAATGGATTTGACCCTTTAACATGATCGATGATGAGATTTCTCTGAGATCATTTTGTTGACCCTCCCTATGAATTATCGTAGACTTACTCTTTTTGCATGCAAATGATTACATAACACTTCTCACATCGATTAGAATATATGGTTGGGTTGGGTTATGTTGAATATGCTCTGAAAGTAAAATGTTATTCACATATGAAGTAATTGCTGGTTAATTGGTCTCGTTGAACAGAGATTCACATGTGACGTATTATTGGAAAGTAAATTGTCGACATATTGGCTTAAATGGGTAGAAATCATGAACTTAGAATGGAATTGGAATACATAAATATCCCAACCATATATGTTAATGATGTGGCAATTGAACTTGTTAGGTGACTTGTTCTCCTTTTTAGATTTTACTACTGCTATATGATGCCATATTAGCCCCCCCCCCCCCCCCCCCCCCCCCCCCCCGAAATTTGTATTCATGCTTATATCATCACTGATACATGGTTAGACACTTATTACAACTTTATGTTATGAAACATAGAAAATAACATGATACATTGACTGTAGACCATCACCTGAAACAACACTCTTAATAATGACACTGAAAATGTATAGTCTTAACTAACCATTTGACATTTAGACTCACTGGGTTTTGGTTTAACTTATATTAAACGGAGTATGAGAACAACTGAAGCTATGCTTTTGATTATAACTGATAGAGTTACACTACCTCATCTTGTATCCGACCAAGTTTCATTCATGCATCCATTTGAACCCAAACTAGTATCGTCGGATGATTTCTGAGTGCCATTCATGTTCCTATTTGGAATCAGTCCGAGTGAGCGCACGCGTGGTACAAGGTGGCCTTCGGGTAATATATTATACTCTCATATATATATATCACAACTTAGGATTGACATAATTGTTACATTCACCTGGATCAAAACTTTGATAACATAGACTAAAACTATAACGGATTTACATTCCTATCTTTATTTACCAAGTTGTCACCTTATTTATACTTTGCTTCCTGTTTTATTTCAGTCATGCACATATACCCAGATTAATTCCAAATTTCAGAATTATTATGAATTTACCCTGACCTGACAGGCTCCTGCTTTGTTGCACCGTCAGGTGTTGATGAAGAAAGGGAGTAGACTTCGGTTTATGAGGAATTTGAGTTTGCGGCGCAAGAAACCGACTTTTAAGAGACTCGGTTATGGGTGATTTCCTTGTGTATTTTCTTTTCAGTACTTGAGAGCAGTGTATCTTTTATAGTGTGCCTTCATACTCATATTTTGTAATGAGAAATTCTTATATGAATATTTTGGTACATTTTCTGCTCCTTGCGTATATTGTATATATTGTTTTCACTGCTTAACTACAGGCCTGCTTTACTTGCCTAAATGGTCATGTTTCAGGTTGAGGGGCGTAACAAAGGTTTCACTTTTTTCTCCCTCGAGAAAGACTCGTAAGCTTGCATCATAGTCCCCAACAAGAAAATTAACCCTCGTCGTAATGAGGAAAGACTCTTCCATAAAGGGCAAGTGAACTCCTTATGTGCGTGAATCACAACAAAAATCTACGAGCCGTCATAACCTCCATATGCTTATGAAGTCGAGCCCTTGCATAATAAATTTAGGCCCGACATTTAAATTCTAAAATCCCTTCACACACCCTTGATATGGAGGTTGGAACCCACGATCTCATATGAGGGAAGGAAATGTGATGCACTCGAGCCAAAAAGTTTGGTTGACACCCCCGTTAAGTTTGGCATGGCGCCCTTCCCCACCATTCCGACCTATTAAGGGATTCTGCTAGCTATGTATATGGCCAACCCAATGGTGGTCCACTATTTTTTCCTACAAGTCATGAAACAAAATAGACCAAAAAATTATATGTTATGGAAGCTTCTAAGATCATCATATATCAATGGTTGTTCATTTCACAAGCTTCAAATAAAAAATTATTAAAATACAAAAAATTATTAAAATAAAATCCTTCGATGTCTATAAAACATACTTGACGTGTGGAGAAATATGAATATAAATCTTGAATTCTATCTAATCTACCCAAACATGTGAGTGTATCTAAATCTTAATGCATTCATATCTTAATAGATATAGTCAAATTTATCTATATTCAATCATCGTCCAATTATACATAATTCTCATTTCTTCATATTCTTTATAAATAACCTCATCAATAATAAGAGAAAGTCATACATAACAATGAATAATATGTCAGGGTAGGTAACTATATAAAGTTGCACAAATAAATTATTTTAAAAGCGAAGAAACATATCAGAGCAAAATACCATTTAAAATTATAAAGATCCATCAAATAAATAGCCTCAAAAAATAAAATAAATCAATTAACGCTTGCTTCATTACATCATTATACAGATAAATGATCGTTTTCCCCATGTGACATGCTCAAAACTTGTGCTTGTGCAAGCAAACAAGAAGTGCTTTAAAATTGACTCATTGGATACCTAGCTTACAAGCTGAGAAAAAAGTCTCGGATTTAAACAATTTCTCATTATCAATCACGTGGTATTATTTGATGTGTTAATAAAAAAATCAATAAAAACCGTGTGGCCTTCGGACATGTAAATCGAGGTCAACGAGGAGATTTTCAACCAACTGGATAATTAGCGAAGCAGACATTAGTACATACTATTCTATATATAATATACATATAGTATGCATGTATGTATTTATATGCATAAAAACTAGTACTCGTTACCAAGGGTTGAAATCTCAGTTCCATTCTCGCTATTAGTGAGTATATTGTAGTGTCAATATTAGCTGTATCAAAAATATCGAGCTACATTTTGAGTATTGATTTCCTTACCTTAACTTAGTTGTTAGCAAGGTTTAATAACTCAATTTCACTGTTGGTTTTGGTCTCTTAAATTTTTTTATTTTGACATGTTTCTCAGTTTCATTTCTAAGTTTCGATTTTATCTATAATTTTATCTATATATTTATATGTATAAATATTTATAATAGTTTCCTTATTGTATATACAATTGTAAAAAGTTTATTACACTAAGATATCTATGCAAAAGCGATGATGTTAAGGGTAAAGCCTGTTAGCGCTGTAACTAAAGATATATGAGGGACAGATTTGGAACAGTTTATAAAAAATGGATGAGGTGGTGACCCACTTCTTACAACTCAAAAGGAGGAGGTAGGCACCTGACCCGCTTCTTATATCTATAAAAATAAACCAAACGCTAACTTCTCTTCCTCACCTCTCTCTCCTGATCGAAAGCGGTAACGACGGATACTGCTTTACCCAAAAAGATGACGATCAACAACAACGATCAATGATGACAAAAACGACAATGGCAGGCGATGACGATGACTTAGCCTCGATCCCCACTTATCGTGTCGTTCAGCCTCAATCACTAATGAGTATTATTTTTTATTTTTTTCAATTTTTTTACCAAGCAAAGATTTTTTTATCTCAAAAGATCATCATAATCATCTTAAATTTAGTTTTTTAATGGGAGGCTTCGTTCTTCTTGTTCTTTCTTCATTGTAGAGCTTGATCTGGTCAAATCATTAGCGAAACAGACAAAAACCATACCATTGAAATTGAGTGAAACAAAGCAAAACTGAGTGATGCCCATCGAAACTAAGCGAGATTGAATTTTTGCTTAGGTTTTGGATCGCCTAGCTATGAAACAGAAATGATATGTCCAGAACCAAATGATTTCAACCAAGGTTTGAGGTTTCAACCGACTGTATCGTTTCGGTCTCGGTGGGTGACGAGACCGAAACTAGAGGTCAGTTTCGGTATCGGCCAATACTGAATGGTATCAGTCCGTTTCGGCCGATACCTGCCGATACCATTCAGTATCGATCGAAGACGGAGGAAGAAGAATGTGTAATTGAATAAAAATTCTCTAAAAATCCAAAAATGACATATTGACACGCTATTCACACCCTACATTTGTCTAAACATACTAGCATTATTTACAAGTTTGCCATATTGTAAATAACGAGAGAGTATTTATAGCTAAATGGTTAACATGAATAGCATATTTTTAACTAATATTGTTCATACTTATGATATAAGTTACAAATTATCTTTATTAGTTTGACATTATCTTTTTAGTAACAAGTTTTAACTAATTATGTTAGTTACGTGTAACTACAATTTTTGAAACTACCGATACGGACGAACCAAAACTCACTTTCGAAACCGTCGAAACGGACGATACCGATACCGAAACCTAAATTTTCGGATTTCGGGGGAGCAATGCCGAGACCGAAACCGAGACCCCCAAACATTGATTTCAACCAATACCTCAATCCTTGGTTGTTAGTTAAAGTGGCTAATCTTCATCTTTAATAAGTACTTTATCCATCCGTAGATTATCCATAATAACTATGACATTATCTTCTCTTTTTTATCCACTCCATCAAGGGGTCATATTCATGAATTATCTAAACTAATAAATTTATTTTTAGTATGTTTTTGTTTTATGGTTCAATGCCTCGACCTCATATTATGGTCAAAACATCTTGAAAATGTCTTGAGAACCATAATGCCAATAAAAATGGTCTATTTTTATCCCTTCTACCAATCTGATCCGAAATGGCTGAACCTTAGTTTGCCTATTAAATGATATTTTTTTTCAACCATTATACAATATAAAATAGAGTTATAATTTTGGTAATCTAAACCATGACGCTCCTCTTATATTTATTGTAATAAGTTATCAGTGATATTGGGTAGTTTTGGATGGATCGTATTAACATGTTTGAAATATGATATGGTACAAGTATTATGTACCAGTATCAAACAATATGTGCATGTGTATGAATATGTGTGTGTATGTATATGAGTGCTCATGATAGATGGAGAGTTCAGGAAACTTGGCTCCCACAAGATTCAAATCCGCTAATAGGGGAAAAACTGACCATATGTTCTGCTGAAAGTAGAAAGAGGCTCAAATCCTAAAACTAGAGTATTGTTGTTTATTTAGCTGGTAATAGTACAATCACGAAAATACCACAACTCCTTTTCCTAGTAATATTCTAATTCATCATTCTTATCTTTATGATAATGCCTTCTCCTGGACATGTTTATAGAAGTTAAGCTAGAGAGAAATTCTTTTACCTATCCATCAAGTGGCACAAAATGGATAGCCATTGTAGCTAGTTGTTTAGTTTTATTGTCTAGGATGTCTGAATCCAAATAAAAATTGATGCACAAGGGTTTTATATAATATTCAGATCATAACCATAGTTTGGATGATAATGCATCTCCATATACACCAGATCCACACAACATAATACTTTCATGTGTTGATTTTTTGCAGCTTATTGGTAATAAAAACTCGTTTTATTTGATCTTACATATAAATGACCTATATTTGCATCCTAATCATTTTGAATATACATACACATATAAGC
>CM061136.1:81688050-81832958 GCA_030789695.1 Scilla litardierei
ATTGCCTGTTGCAATGCTACTAGTAGCTCCAAGGAATATAACTAAGAAACATCAAAGGATATCACTGAAGGGGGAAACTATTATCCTCGTTATGACCAAACAAATAGACAAACGCAACAAAGACCTAGAAAAAGTATTATAAACAGAGCTACAAAAATGGAGTCATGAAACTAGTTATCATAGCTATTAAACATAACCAAACAATACACATTAGCACCACGCATGAGCATTAAGAAATAAATAAGGAAACAATATGCATTAGCACCATGTAGGATAATTAAAAATTAAATAAGGAAACTTCACCATCATGAGTTCAAACACTGACAATCAGATGATATCATTAGCACAAATGTTAATTAGTTTCACAATGTTTTTATCTAAGCACGTCAGGTTGTCACATTACCACATTCACTTCTCCAGAAGAACTTAACGAAGTGTACTTCCAGCATCAGGCTGGTAACTTCACATTAATTCATGCAGAAAGATTCAACCATGGAATTCATTATTCGGCATCTGCATCAGACTGTGAACAAACTTTTAACTACAAAAAAGATGATTACTAGGAGTTCTTCAATGTCCATACAGATACAGTTTCTGTAATATCAAGACTCTCCAGTACTTTATCAGTGAAATTAGTTTTGCACTTGTGTGTAATATAACTAGGCTTCATTCTATTTTACCAAGTAAAAACCCTAGTCCCAATGCACTGTAAATTAAATTCAAAGGAGATTTTCTTCAATACCCATACGAACACTCAATACTCTAAAACTCCTTAGAATGCAGTTTTAACAGTGGAAAAACAGAACTAATCCGGCAGTGCAAGAACCATAGGTAAATGGATCAAAGAAATGGAGTAAAGTTTTCTGTTTTTCATTTGTTTCATATATTTGTTTCTTTATGCAGTTTAGTTGTGTGTTGGGCCAGTGGTTTCTTTAATTGAGATTACCTTTATGCTTTCCATCGTAATTGAGACAAATTTACTTCCTCGCTCCCGGGAGGATAATTCTTGGAAAGACATAAGCTTGCCTCCATTTTTCCTATCAACTGCTACAACCTGGAAATAGACGCTTAAATTTAATCAAATATGAAACAAGTACTTGGCAATAAACCAATGCATCAACAATCATCAATCATGAAAACTTACTATAAAGTATGATGTTCACTGGTAAAGAAAACTTTACCTCTGCATCCAAAATAAATGTCGAAAAGGCAGTATTAGATATTTCTGTGATTATGCTGATCAAATCTGGAAACCTAGAGGTCGAATCTTTCATTTGTCGTGAAAAAATCCGTACAGACCCATCAGCAAGTTTGTGAATTTGGGCACGCTGACCATCATATCTGAAGTACAGAAACATAAGACATCGCAGTTATGTGTCAAAGACTTATTTATTGATAGCAACTATCATGAAAGGATTATGTGTTCGTCAACATTCATCGTAGATGCCATATAAGGAAAAATATTGCATATTGTCGAGAAAACTAGGAGGAAGTAAAGCTACAAATCATGTCAACCCAGGTTAAACAAGACTGTACCGCATGGTTTTAAAAAACAGACAAAGTTATTCATATTAGATCTAAAATATTGTGCTTATTTTGATGTTTTTTGTCTTGTCCTAAAATGGAAAGTTATACATGATAAACCACAATTATTTCAGTAAAGTTTATTTGTAAATTGTCTCCCTATCAGTTAGCAATTTCAATTTTACTTTAAGCCCATCAATAACCCTGTTAACTTCCTCATAGTTTTGTGTGCAACTTTTCTCCCTATTAGAACATTAACCGTTTGCTCCCTCTAAATTAGTCAAATGATATATATGTGACACATCAAAGATCATTCAAGTGGACAGCCCTGCTACTTCATTGCTTCAAGTTCATAACCACTGACCATTTTAATAAGCCAACTTTACACGGATCTCAAGCAGATGACTAATGATTCTCAACCATTGCACAAATTAAAAAAAAATCTACGCACGGTCAGTCGGTCAGTCCTCATGAATCTCATGAAGACGTACTAATTCTGGTTTCTGTCATTATCATAGACATGCATTATCCATCGTTGTTAGTAAATAAAGGACTCTAACGAACACCCTTGATGATCAGCAATTTGCAGGCACAACAAAATGACATGATTCAACATTATGGCCAAACCATGTCAAAATTTTCAGCCGGCTGCGCTTTCTCATTTTTTTACATATTCTTTTGATGCACAATTATACATGCTGTCAAATTAATTTTTTTTTACAAAGGCATTGCCACACAGCTTCAATGTTCACATAAGCAGTTTATCCAACCAATTTTCATCTATTTTGCAACATATTTCTGGGTTAGAACAGACTACAGAGTATCCAGTCTACATAGCAAGGCTGTTGAAACGCTTGCAGTTGAAGACATGGGATTTCCAAACAATCTAATTTCTACACTGACAGATTTATTACGTATGTCAAAAAAACTCAAAAACACAATAAATTATCGTCATCACAGTCATCTTCGTCGTCATCTAAACTGCTTTAAAGTTAACTAATCAGGTCAACTACTATAAGAGCACAATGCATCATGCATATTTGAATCAATAAATTAAACAAAGTGCTTACCTTTCAATAGATATAGATACACGTGCATACATACAAACATATGGATGTGTATGTATATGTATATACTCAAATATACAAGGTTGTGAGTAGCCGGTGTAGGAAAATTTTCTACACCGGCTTTAAAAACATGTTCCATTCAATTTCTAACGATTCAGTGCATGTGCAAATAATATGCAAATTGTAATTTTCCAATATATCAATGATCTACAATGTGTAGATCAACTTGACGGATTGTAATCATTGAAAAAAGTGAAAAGGTAACTTTTAAGCGTAGGTGTAGGAAATTTTGTATGCCAATTGCTATATATGTATGTGTACTCTAAAAGGAAAACCCTCATATGCAATCATCAAAAGTACACTTTTCACTATTTTTGGGGGATCGTGTAATGGTGTAATGGCTCTGATTCTTTATTTAAAATGTCTTAAAATGGTAAAATAATTGATTTCTATTATTTTTGTGATTTTTCTGTATTTTTAAGATTTTTTGCGCCTCATTTTAGCTCAAACCCATGAACCTGCAACATGTTCTATTTTAACCAGAAACCCAAACCCATCACTTTTAAACCCCAACTTATTTACCCCTTCGTGTGGATGTGCACAGGTAAGCTACTTATGCACGTCCATTAAAAATGGGTTTTACTATAATTTTTTCCGAAATTTTTTGTGTAGTTTATTGCACATATTCTAAAACCTAAAACCCCAAATATAGTTAAACCCTAGGGGTATTTGTCGTTCGATCCACCTGTTCCAAAAATATCTATTGTTCTGAAATCGTTGAATTTGCAATGGTTAGCTTAAGGGTCAAATGGCATTGGATTCACTTGATCTTCAACGTGCTGATCATCCATGAGGAGTAACGATCCTTTAAAAAATTTAGAAAATAAGGGAAACCCGTTTTTTGTGGGTATGCACATGTAACTTACCTGTGTCCACACAACCATTTTTTCTTATATAAAGTTCGAGTTCGCACCTCTTTGCTTTTCCTTTTCTGTTTTACCGTATTGTCTAATTTCTGAGTGAGTATCGCCTCAAATACTATTGAGTTGGATTACGATGCAAGTCCGGTTTCGAGCAAGAAAACAAGTGCCCTGAAATAAATTAGTTGGAGTACGATGCAAGTCCGGTTTCGAGCAACTAAGTGCCCAGAAATAACTTAGTTAGAAGTAGAAAGTTTGAGCAAGTCTATAAAAATGTACATGGGATGAAGTGCATATCAACTGGAGGAGTAAGAGCAATGACTATGTTAGCGATCTCGATGCAAGTCTGATTGGAGCTAGATTCTCCACACACACATGTGTGTATGTATATCGCGCTCTCTCTCGTTCTCTCTCGTTCTCTCTCGTTCTCCTCTCTCTTAATTTCTTTGTTTGTTTCTTTTCTTTCTCTTCACCGAGAGATGGAGGCGGCATCCGCTGCATAATTTTTTGGTGATCATGGCAATGTCAGTGTAACCATCAGCCACTCTTCCATCCTCCATCTCCCTCGCTTCCACATCCTCACGATCTCGTGTATCCTCCTCTGTCCTACATGTAACCCCCTCTTTTCTATTATTAAAACCCTAGAAACCCTAGTTTTGAGGTATCACTCATAGATCTCTCTGCTTAGGTTTAAGCTCTCTCTGCAGATCCCTTTCAGCATCGCATCTATTGATGCAAAGATCGATAGCTGCAGCTGCAACATGGCGAGATGGTGCGGCCCTTCAACAATGGTGATATGTGTTTCTCCTTTACATTGCTCTAGGCGACAAGTTTTCCTATCTATTTTAGGGCCTTGAAAAACTCGATCTTGTTCTTAAATGGGTGAATTTGATGGGTGATACATTCTGGTGTTGAAATTATGGGTTCTCTTTGGCTTTAGATTTTATTCTTGGCTTTGAAATTGTTGTTAGGACGACGCCCGAGCCTTGGGTGTTTGTTTGGCTACTATTATGGCCTTGACGACCATATGCAGATTTTATTTTGATCATGATTGTTATTTGTGGTTGCCTTTTGGCCAAGGTTTTAGGTCTTGTTTTCGGTCTCGGTATCACTATTCCCAAACTTTAGGTTTCGGTTTCGGTATCGTCCGTTTCGGCGGTATCGGAAGCACGTTTCGGTTTCGTCCATATCGCTAGTTACAGTAGTTTCGTTTCGGGTATCGATATCGGTTTCGGAGATACTTTAAATATGTATATACTATATACATACAGTGATGATTTCGGAGATTTTTAAATGTAAGCATATAAAAAACTTTTAAATAATTAAAAACTAAAATATTAATCATGTACTATCAAATACTTAATACTAAATAAATAAACTAAATTTGAGTTCGTAATCATATCAAATACTAAATACCTAAAGAATATGGTCGTCCAAATAAATTGATTTTTTAAATATCAAATACTAATTTTTTTAATCCAACAGGAGAAATGTTCTTCCAAATAAACTGATACCAAGTATAATATATACCATTATTGTTAAGAATATTTTAGAAAGAAAATAGAATTTTAATTTAATTGAAAACTTTCTAAAAAGAAATTAAGATGACCCCAAAAAAAACTTCCGTAAAAGAAATTAAGAGGACCCAAAAAAAACTTTCCTACCAACCTCCATTAGTGCTCCTACTCACACCACACATTTTGTGGGGTCATATTCCATTTACTTACAAGTTTGTCATTTCAAGTTTGCCATTAAAATGGCAAATTTGTAAATAAATGGAATATGTATAGTAAAATGTATAGTGTAAGTAGGAGCACTAATGGTGCCCTGCACCTACTCTACTGAATCATTAAATTGAAGTGGGTTCTCATATGGGTTCTGCACCTACACTCACGTAAAGTACACCATTAGTACTGACACTCACGTGGGTTCTCATATGGGCTCACAGACTCCCACACTTGTTACCTTCGAAGCTTGTTGTGTACTCTTGATTTTTTTTTGCAAACTTATTTTGCTGAAACTTGAATAAGTTCAGTTCATATTCATACCCTTGTTGATGTAGCATTTATACTATCAAAGTATCAATGCATTCATTTTAATGCATTTTCTAAATTCGATCTTTCTTATGAAAACAAAAGCCCACATACTTATCTTCCCTCTTCCTCTTTCATTCGATCGAAAGAAGCGCTCCAGCAGTTTCTATTTGGGCATCTATCTCCAGCAATCAAAAGAAGGGCGACAGGAGAGCGAGTGGATAGCGGTGGCTGCGGCTGCGGGGGGCGAGTGGATGGCGGTGGCAGAAGGGTGACTGGAGGGCGATGGCGGGAGGGCGGCGGCGGGCGCCCAGGTAAGTACCCCCTCTCTTCCTCTTCGTTTTCTTCTTTTCTCTGTTTCCATGTTGTGTTTCTTCCGGTTTCTTCTTCTTCTTCTTTTCTTTTTTTTAATTTGTTGTTGCTCGAAAATAAATATTGGTATCATCCGAAACCGCCCAGTTTCGGCCCAGTTTCGGCCGATACCGGCCGAAACTGGACGGTTTTGGACGATACTGATAAACCAGTGAGGGTTTCAGATCGGTGCCCTCCAAGACCGATCCGAAACGGCCTTTTCGGCCGAAACCTTAATCCATGCTTTTGGCCTTGATGTTATGTTCAGGTCGGTTTTGACCAAGAGGTTTCTGCCAGCCTCTTTTGACCCTGATGGTTTGTTTGGTTTTGTTCAACCTTGATGCTTTCTTTATATTCATGTTTGGGTCTTGATGTTCTATTCGTGTCTTTGTTTTGACCCTAAGGCTTCTGTCAGCCTCTACTTAACACCATTTGTTGGATTCTATTCTGACCTTAATGCTTTGTTCGAATTCATGTTTAGGTCCTGATGCTCAGTTGATATTCATGTTTAGGTATGGTGTTCCGTTCGAGTTCCTGATTTGGATCCCAAAGTATTGTTTAGGTTCTATTTGACCCAAAAGCCTCTGTTCTAGTGTTAATTTTTGGAAGAAAATAAGTTAAATATGGAACATTATTGAAATATGTTTTAAGAACGAAGCTATAGGATATACGCACAGATGATTAGGCTTGACCTTCAGGTTAATCCCTTTAAGCTGTGTTTTTAGAACATGCTAGAGTTGCTTCACTGATTATGTTGAGTATCTTGATGATTTGATTTATGTTCCAGATTTGTTGGTATGATATTTACAATTATTGTCCCTTAAGCATAGGTTTTATTCACAACTACAGTGATTTATACAAATCTTGGAGCAAATATGAGACTCTATCACTTATCTATGATATACATAACATTTCCCACAAATAAATTGGTTAGCTATGAAATCACCACATGATTATATAGTAATAAATATGCTTGTTAAAGTTACGTTCATACATATGCCACTTATACTACAAACCCAGATTTCTTATAAATGATACCGCATATAATAATGCTTCACATGAGATTACTATATTATTGAACTGAAATTGAATACTGCAAATACTATTAAATATATTGGTGTGCTTGGCACGGAAAACTGAACCTGACATTACACCACACATAAATCATAGAACTTACACTAGATTAGTGGTATCTAAGAAACTCATATTTTAAAAGTGTGGGAGTGATTGGAGTCACCCTTTACTGTTTTTGACCGACACGAATATCATTCTTAACTGAATTTGTTGACTGCAATTGACTGCAATTGGCATGAGTAAGCGTCTCAGGGTAAGAATGAGCTCGTATGTTGCATGTTGTGCCCCCCCCCCCCCCCCCCCCCCCCCCCCCCCCCCCCCCCCCCCCCCCCCCAAAAAAACAAAAACAAAAACAAAAAACAAAAAACAAAAAAAAACCCCAAAACATAAGTTACATTACTGACGTATGATCATTGTATAGTTATGCATCCTTTGATAGACAGAATATTCATGATTACTGCATTTTATTAATATCATGATTTTGTTGTACATGATACAGATCTTGACGTAGGTTGTATATTACTATATCAACTATTCTTGTGTATTATATTTTTATGGGGATCCTATGTGTTTGTTGGTGGCTTTGGGAACCTCCAAACCTATCTAATTGTTGCTTTGTTGACCGTTAACTGTGGGGAACGGTTTTTCGAAAGAAACATGTTTAGAGAAGCAGTTCTTAGAACAGGATCCGGAAGATAATTAGACATGTCTCAGCAATATTTTATTTTCTTGCACCTTGAGATTTAATAATTATAAAGATAGTTTGCATAGACATTACTGTTTCGAGTTCTTGTAATTGGACACGTTGTTAATATAATTTTGAATTCAGTTTTCTTGGTATCGATGTGTACATTGGTATTGTTCGCAAGTGACTTATAGTGTTGCTTATTAATACGCTTACTGTATGCTAAACCAACCAAAAAAACATTTGGAAGTACATCTATCTTTTCATTGGTTTAGGATACAATATGGCTTGTCATGTGTCATTTCCTTCCAAATGGGAAGTGGGACATGACATATCGGTACTATTCATTTGATCTTCATATTCTAAGAACTCAACTCACAAAATATGTATTGAACCAAAGGTGTGTTGCTTGTCCATCTAACCATTACAAGAAGTTTTATTATTGCAAACCGTTATATTTGAAACGACTAGATAATTGAGCAAACCATCTAGATTCAAATGTTAATCGGTGTATTGAGATTTGAGAATGTGAAGATCAAAATAAACGATGCCAATCATTCAAAAAATGTCAAGTTTTATAAGATCGTAAAGGATGATTTTCCTCCTCAAACAACAACACCTATATTCATTTTATACATATAAGGTCAATTGGTATAAAAGGTTTTCCTCAGTTGCAACTAATGTAACATGCCTTTTATTAGGTGAAGCGAAAAGAAAGTAAAGTAGCTTCACGCAGGGAAGGCCACCATGTCATCTGTAACTAATGGAAAACTGTTATTTGATAACTGATACTCATTAATCTCTACACCCATACATCTTTAGTTGACACATGATACCCACTAATCTATATATACATCATACATATGCATGCATGTATATTAAGAGATCTGGGCATCAGCCAACCAATGAGAAATTCGCGCCTATGTGTTTGTTTTCATTATTTTTAGATAATTGGTGCCGTTCATTTTGATCTTCGTATTCCAAAACCTTAATGCGCCAAAAATCAAGTGGAACAAAGTGTTTTGCTCGTTGATTTGGCTTTGTAAAATGTTAAATCATTGCAAACTCATTAAATTTGCAACGCTAGATCAATGAGAAAAACACTATGTTCATAAGATTTTTGATGTATTGGGGTTCTACAGTGTAACATCAAAATGATTGGCAATGATCACCTAAAAATAATGGAGTAAACCCTTTATTGGAGGGAATTCTTTTCTATGTAGCTTAAACTCATTCAAAATCTCTCCACCTAAAAAATTGAAGTCTAATTCAAAATATAGTACCAAAAATTCAACCCCATTTAAAATACATCCCAAAAAATTTGTAGCCACCTTCAAAATATCACTCAACAAAAGATTTTAACCACGTTCAAACTAAAATTGCATTACACCCAGAGAATTTAGTCCCCTAAATTTTAGTTTCCTCCAAAATTTAGTTATTTCCATGTTTAGCCCCTCCCTAAAATTTTAAATTAAAATTTATTTCTCTTTAGGGAATTTAGTTCCCCAAAAATTTTTAATTTCCACTAAAATTTAGTTCTGTGCAGATTTAGTTTCCTTCAAAATTCAAAATTTAAGTTCCCCGCAAAAGTTTTTCCATCGATTTAGTTCCCCCAAAATTTAAAATTTTAATTTCATCTTAAAATTAGTTCACTCTAAATTTATTTCCCCATAAAATTTTAAGGTTTCCCCCCAAAATAACTCTCATCATAATCAATGATTTCGTAAGGTTAAATCTTAATTGTCTTTCTATCCACCTCTTTGTCATAGTCAGTAAACACATCCCTCATTTTCATTATAGATGTTATCGGTGTCTATGCTTGAACTCTTCATTTGTGGTGATGTAATTTCAAATTTGCTGACTTCCCCTTAACACTTACAGAAATTTCTCCATATACAATGGGTCCTGCAAGTACTTGAGCTAATCCTGGTGGCATCCCTCTATATCTCTTCTTCCCGAAAAAAATCAAAGAGTGTCTCTTCCTTCTTATCTGCCTTCCTTGTCTTTGCATCCTCCTTTGAGTTTTGTATATTCATAACCTCTCGACCTTGGATGTAAAATGATCATAAATTTGTCTCTGCATTACAGTGACTATGTAAAAGAAAAAAACATGAAACTGATTTCTATCTTGTGTTTTTCCAGTTAATTAAAGATCTATATTATTAGATAAGTTTGTGGAGAAATTAGACGATAAATACCTGAATACAATTATATGTTAATAGCCATACAATTTCATATTATAGAAGCGCAAATGCGTTAATATTGTATCATTGTTTTGAATACCATCCACTACATTGATAAAGTATCATTAAATTTTTATATTATTTGCATCCCAAAGGCTTCAAATCTCGGTTTTGGTCATGGTAATAGTCGAAGATTTGTAGTATTGATATCGGCAGCATCAGAAGTATCGGGTAGTATTGGAAGTATCTGACTTCATGTATTGGATGCCTTAGCTCAAAATAGTTGTTATATTTGCATATTCTCATCTTGAGTGTTTCATTTATTTATGGATCATTTAATCATTCAGAATTTATTTTCTATTTTTAACCTGTTCAATCATGTGCTAATATTTTAAACTACAAAATGAGCTTTTGAACGACATTATATGGGATAAAGTATAATTTCAAATAGTAATTAAGACATTAAATCTTCTCTTACATAAGTTCTTATTAATCAATATCGATGATATCAACCAGTTTCTGAGGTACCATATCGGTATACTTGACGAGCAATATGTATCAATATAGGTGTAAGATCACAACAGCATACAAAATGAATTATGCAGCAGAGCAATTCTATGTTCACCAAATTTTATCATTACAGTCAACAAAAACATGGAAATAAATAAGGGATTAGCCTCTGATGATATCTGATATTGAAATTAGTATAGATTCAATTATTTGAGTAACTGATTGCTGAATTTAAAAAAATCTTAACTTTGATTGACATACCAAACTTTGGAAAGACACCAAAATTACCAAAATTACCAGAAATTTTTATGTCAATTTTTATTTGTCCAGTAGAGAGCAGATTTCTTAAAGTTTTTTATTTATTCATATCAAGTTTATAGGTGATGCATGTTATACAGAAACTGAAATAGAAAGTAAAAAATTCTGAGAAGAAATCTCAGTGTATTATTATTCATCCAAAACTCAATACATTATTCCGAGCAGAGAGGGAAAAAGGGACTTTCAAGACAAACAAAAGGACAATTTTAATTATAGCTTATAAGCTAAGATTCAAATCGAGTTCATGCAACTTTGACGATGAATCATTCGATCCAATAGCGCTTGGCCGGTCAAGGGGAGCGGCAAGAGTAGTAGTATGATTTACAGTACTATGTAGCTTCTTAATGCTATCTTAACTTTGATTGACAGACCAAACTTACGAAAGACACCAAAATTATCAAAATTACCCGAAATTTTTATGTCAATTTTTATTTGTCCCGTAGAGAGCAAATTTCTTAAAGTTTTTTATTTATTCATATCAAGTTTATAGGTGATGCATGTTATACAGAAACTAAAATAGAAAGTTGAAAATTCAGAGAAGAAATCTCAGTGTATTATTATTCATCCAAAACTCAATATATTATTCCGAGCAGAAAGGGAAAAAAGGGACTTTCAAGACAAACAAAAGGACGATTTTAATTATAGCTTATAAGCTAATATTCAAATTGAGTTCATGCAACTTTGACGATGAATCATTCGATCCAATAGCGCTTGGCCGGTCAAGGGGAGCGGCAAGAGTAGTAGTGTGATTTACAGTACTATGTAGCTTCTTAATGCTAAGCTGCGGGGCTCGTGCCATTGCAAGTACCTCTCGGATCCTTTGCCGGTAAGCATCATAGACGATCGAAATCACACACATGCCAAACAGAGTCATGTCCATGCAATGCGTACACATGCCGATTAGCTTGTGGTGTTGGAAGGCTCCCTTGTTAGGATTATGAGCCCTGCTAGGCTGCAAGACACGCTTCTTCCCAATGGCCTTCTCGGGCACATGAGCCATCTGGTTCACATCGAGCTTATTCTTGCAATACCTGCTTGGAAATGTCGACGGACTGTAGGTCATTGCCAGTGCTCCGACAGGGATTTATGGCACATCCATGGGTCGAGATCCATTAATCGAGGAATATTTTTTTAAATCGTTCTTGATTTTAATGTTGGCTTCTGGTTCTTTATTATTGTGCGTGGTATATAAAGGCATGGTAACTGGAAAGGACATGGGGAGTGAGTTTATATAGAGAAGGAGAGAGCTTTATGAGGGTTGACGTGGATCGCTAATGTGGCATTTGATTGGACAGATAGTATTAAAGCTTGGCTTTGAAAAATAGACTTCTTTAGATTAGGTTGATGCGTATCACCAAAATGTTCCCCTAAAATTTTCACAAACCATCATCCTTATTACGGTCCGTATTTTTCCTAGTTTGGTTTTATGGATTTTAATGAATTTTCCTACTAATTATTATTATTTTCCGTTTCTTTTTCCCTTTTCTTGTCTTCCCTTTTCTTTCTTTTCTTTTCATTCTTCTTTTGATTAGGCATGCAGCCCAGCCCGTCTTCTTTTCTTCTCCCCTCTTTTCTTTCTTTTTTTCTCCTAAAAGCCCGGCCGATTAGCTATACCCTTTTCTTTTTCTTAGAACCCCAAACCCAACTCATGAGACCCGACCCACTCTCACTTACCCTCAACTCTCTCGTTCTTATCCTCTGTCTCTCGCGGCGTCTCTCAATCCAACACCGCCGCCTCTTTAATATGATGAGTTTGACTCAAATTGAAACTCTGATTCCTATGCAGGAACAGATCACTCTTCTACACTTCTACTCCTCTATTTAAGAGTTGGAATTTCTAGGGTTTTCCTATGCGAAAATTATTTTCTTTCTTAAAAATCTTTCGGTTTTGATCGATTGGCTTCTTGGAGATTTTTGGTTGATTTCTAAGCTTTTTGCTGGGAGTTATTTGCGCGAGTTCAGTGAACATTAGACTAAATTTTTAGTTGTTTTTTTGTTGAAATTGAGGGAGATGATGATTCATGAGGCTTATTGAAGGGGGTTTTCCTCCGATGATGTGTCTTGACACCCCATCCTAGGGTTACAGCGACCCTCACCGTTGTATGGTGTTTCTTATTTATTTTCTTGTGTTCGGTTATTTCATTTTGGTTGCTGTTAGCTGTCGATATGGATGAGAATGGGCATGCCCAAGGCCCAATTAAGATCCCTAGCTGTCGATGTGAAGGCTCGGCCGTGGGATTGGTCGGTGTTGGATGTATGTCGACGGGTACTAACCGACGTTGGCGTTGGGTTCTTGGGTTCTTCCTGTTGATGTCGGTCCTGGGAGCTGCTTGCGGCTTCCTGGGCTCGGCTGACATGTTCTTGGGTAGTTCTTTTGATCTTGTGTGCTTGCCGATATGTTGAGCTATTCCGTCTTGTGTGCTTGTATGCAGTGTTCTAAATATCGGATATCGGTCGCGTATCGGCCTAGGAAATTTGATATCGGATTGCGGATATCGGGGATATATTGGGGATATTGACCAAATATCGGAATGTTATGTCGGAGGCTTAAAATGATGATATATTATAGCATAAATATATCTTAGAAGATATAAACTATACTAACTCAAATAAACATATATTTTGCTTAAACTTCTCTCGTTAAACATGATATCATATATATTGACTAAATATCAGAGTGTCATATCAGAGACTTAAAATGATATCAAATAAAAGCTTAGATGTATCTAAGAAAATATAAACAATAGAATGTGTTGTTTAAAGTACCCAAAACTGTAATGATCCCAGAGGCAAAAAACTATTCCCCTCAAGTGAGCAGATTGATACTCCAGTCCTCATTATTCCACCTCTTCCACACTTTTTTTGCTTGCAGTCAAATTAGTAAGTAAATCTGTTGCAACTTGCAACTCTAAAATAAAATACATTTATTTGACAGAGTGCACCCATTTATGCAGATGGCAATTGTGGCAAAACAAATATGATAAACGGAAAAACTGAAAAAAAAACTGAAAAATAAAAAACATCCAATATGTATAAGTCTACTGTAAAAATGTAAAAATCAAAATTAAAAAATCAGAAAAGAAAAAAAGGAAAAAAGGAAAAAGGGTAAAGAATACTAAACTTGATCGAAAAATCCTCCCTTGCGAAGATCGAACGCCATATGTCGAAGCTCAATCAACTAAAAAACCCAAAACTGGAAGGACGAAAAATCAAAAAAATGAAAAAAAAATGGAAAAAAAAGGAAAAAATGGAACGACTACTTAACTTGATCAGAAAACCCTCTTTTGCAACGATTGAATGCAGTATGTCGAAGCTCAATCGACAAAAACCCCAAAACTGAAAAAATGAAAAAAGGACCGAATACTTACCTTGATCGGAAAACCCTCTCTTGCAAGGATTGAACACCGGACGGCGAACCGCGATCGACTTCCACCAGAAAATTTCAATTGATGGGGCTGATTGAAGCAGCTTGAGGAGTAGAGCGGCTTGAGTAGCTGAGCGTTGATTAGGGCAAACTCGCAATTTTCTCCCCAAAACCCCGATGGCCTTATGTTTTAACTAATGGATTTGGGTCGGGTCGGATCCAATTTTCAGTGGACCGACCCGCTAACCGAACTTTAAAACAATGAATAGCGGCCGATATTCCAAAAGAAAATATCGGCCGCAATATCGGCCCAAACCAGATATATCGGTGATATTTCCTCAAATATCAGAAACCGCATTAAAACAACCTATATCGTATCGGCCCAGTGATAATTCCGATATTGCGGCCGATATATCGGATATTGGACCGATATTTAGAACACAGCTTGCATGTTTGTTGTCTTGTTTGCTGCCTGTTTGCTGTCGTGTTTGACGTTCTGTTTGTTGTTATGTGTGTTGCCTGTTTACTATTTTGTTTACCCTGGGCGCTGTTCAGGTTTTCATTGTTGGGCTGATTCTATTACTGGGCTGGATTTTATTAAATTAATGATAAAATTGTTATGGGCTTAAATTGGTTATTTCGTATATGCAATTATTGGTCTGAGCAACCCCTCTAGACAGGTAGGCCACAAACCATTAGAGTGCCAAGAAATGTCAATTTTATTATTTCCTATTATCGTTGGTTTTAAATTGTTCTCTTCAATATTATTGGATTTAACATCTAAATAGATATATGCCCTTGAAACATGAAATTGAACATATTGCATGTCTAGAACTTGGACTGTTATTAGATCAACTAAATTATGTTAATTAAGGGCTATGCAATATGAACATGAAATAATGTTTATGGACATGTTTCTTACACATGACATGATACCCTGGACATAGTTTTCTGCATAACTTCTTAATTACGTAATTTAAGGACTAGAGACGTGGACATAACACTTGACATAACTAAAATTAGAACAACCATACTTGACATGACATCACGAGTTTTGAGGAAACTTATAATTGAGAGTGCGGGAGCGATTGGAGTCATACTTACGGTCCATATCTGGGAGGATCTTCTTTTCCTGTCTCCCTTTGTTTTAAGATCTTGAGTCTCTACATGTTTTTTCAGTTTTGGACTCAGCCCGGATTCGCACATTGGTCCAAGGTGGACTTCATGTTACACATCGTACTCTCCATTATAAGTCATGTCACAAACTGTTAGCTGATAAACCTTCACCGTCGTTACATTGTGTTAGGTTGTACCTTTTGCTTTCCGTTGCAAGCTTGTTAATTCATGCATGATAAATTAACGGAATATTTAGTATAGATTTAATCTACTTTTATTAATATTGGTTCAATTATTATTGTTTCCGATAGGAAACAAGCAGACTGGCAAGGAGGCACGACAGCACGTCTGAGTTTCCCGTAGAGGACAGTTTTGAGATCAGGATCTAATAGGAGAATATCTGCATCTTTCAATTATTTATTTTCTTTTAATGTGTTGATAGTCGAAAGATTGTAGTTTCTTCTCTGCTTCAGACATTGTACCTCGTTGAAGAATGAAATAAAGGATATTTTCATTTTTACAATATTTCCCGTTTATTCCTATAGTATTATCACAGGTACATGTATGACCTGCATAATTATTGAAATTGTATCAGCACCCGAACCTGGGCGTTACAAGTGATGGCCCATGCAGATCCGCACAACCACATTGTGAACAGTATGGAGTAAGCAGGAAATATATATATATATAATACTCTACCGTACTGACATTCCTCTTTGAAATACAGAATGTCGAAGACATACAATCATCGCAGACGTCTAGCTGGAAACACTTCAACCATTATTAACGAGGACATGACATGGAAACAAGGCGATGGGAGCAGATCTGACACCATCAACATAGTTAGCAACAATACTGAACCTCCTTCGTTGGAGCACCCGACACCGAAGGATATCATGTGGGGTATTTATGGTTTGCAGCAGTAGCATGCTGACATGATTAAGCAAGTCCTACTGAAAGATTAACGAGCTGAGGAGGTGTTCGACAGTTCTGAGCACTATGCCTGAAGACTTTTTAGTAGGACGGGTGGTCCTCTAAGGCAAAGGAGTGGCTGAGTAAAACCGTTGACAATTTACATGCCGCACAGATTTCAGGGACATGTGGGTGGACATGGCAAAGTTGCAGCTAATAAAGGGCGTTAGGATCTGGCGGAATGTAGAGGCAGCTCGCTTGGGACTGCTACTTGAAATGACTTTTAGCTCTGGTCTTCAATGCAAAGTACTTCCCACCACAACCTGTCACAATATGCCATTATTGCAACAAGCCTGGGCACTTCAAACCAGCATGCCGACTCTTCCTGAATTTGTGCCTCATCTGCGGTGTGAAGGATCACAACGATAGAAATTGTCCGCAGATGGGACAGAGACCAGCGGCCTAGCATAGACTACTACACCAGCTCCAGCAAGGAACGCTCAGTGTATGCCTTCAATTCCACCTCAGCAGAAAGTATACCAACAGGCAAGGCCTCATGCTCTACCACCCAGATGCTAGCTTTTATCATGACTGTAGAAGAGGCCGAGGCCACATACCAATTTATCACTGCTACAGATTTACAATTTACGTCTTTTCGTTTTATATGCTAGTTCATGTATACTTAGACTTAGTTCATGTATACTTAGACTTAGTGTTTTGTGACCTTGGGTATCATGCTAGTAGCTAGTAGACTTATCCTTGCCCTATTTGCCCCGAGAGCTTCCCACTGCTTCATGTCTCAGCAACTTGTTGACCATCACACTCTCCCTGTTTCACCCATTGCATCTTGTTGAGATGTGAACACAGGTAGCGGAGTGCTACAGACAACTGACGCATATTTTTCTTGCCCCGTAGTTATTTGTGGACTCGAGTTTCATCCGAACTCTATCGCCATCGACATGCTGAGTTTCAACGCCATCTTCGAGATGGATGTGTTGGCGTCACACTACGCTACTATCGACTACTGCAAGGGAAGAGTGGTGTTCGAGATGCTTGATCAACAAAGGTTCGAATTTGTCAGGATGGAAAGACCACTTAGGTTAAAAGCTAGACCGACGCTGGCAGTTGTGGGTGTCGTAAATGCTAAGCCGAACAAGCCAGAGATTATGCGAGAATTTATGGACATGTTCCCAGTTGATCTTACTGGATTACTCCAGGACCGCGACATCGAGTTCTTGATTGAGTTAGTACCGTAAGCTCAGCCATATTCTAGACAACCGTATAGTATGGCACCACCCGTGTGTGAGAAAGTTCGAACTCAATTACATGATCTTTTGCAGAAGGGATGGATATGACCGCTCCGATACTATTGGTGAAGGATGGATCTAGACGGATGTACGTTAACTACAGAGAATTGAACAAGGTTACGGGGTGAAGAATAAGTATCCCCTAACCAACATCGACGACATATTTGATCAGCTTGGGGGGATCGGACGTCTTTTCGAAGTTGGATCTGAGGAGCGGCTACCATTAGTTGAGGGTTAAGAAGGAGGATGTGCATGAGATGGAATTCAATACTAGAAATGGACACTACGACCACCTGGTGATGCCGTTTGGTGTGAACCGGCGGTTTTCATGAATCCCATGAACCAGGTATTGTATGAGTTTCTAGATAAGGTTGTAGTGGTCAATCTTGATGACATACTATTTTATTTGAAGGATGCACAGGAGCATGCATGACATTTGAGGATGGTGCTAGAGACCTTAAGACGAAATCAATTATATGCCAAGTTCAGCAAGTGTGAGTTCTGGCTGAACAATGTTGGTTTTCTATGTCAAGCAATGTCGGAAGAAGGAATTTTTGCGAACCAGGAGAAGATTGCATCCATTCGAACTAGCCAGTCCCTAAGACAATACCTGAGATTTGGAGTTTCTTGGAACTAGTTGGCTACTACATGAGATTTAGACGAGACTTTACGAACATTGCGGAGCCCATGACCCGATTAACAATGAAAGATGTGATGTACGTTTGAACGAAGACTTGTGACAACGCATTCTAGGAGCTTAATAAAAGGTTAACGACTGCGCTGATAGTAGTTATTCAAGATCGCACAGGAGGTTTTGATGTGTTCTGCGAGGAGGTTTTGATGTGTTCTGTGATGCGTCTGACAAGGGCCTTGGTTGCGTACTTCATCAGCACGGACGAGAAGTAGCATATGCATCGAGATAGTTGAAGAACCATAAGAACTACCCACTCATGATCTTGAGTTGACGGTGGTTATTTTTACCTTGAGGATTTGGAGACATTTTCTACTTGGAGAGTATATGAAGATATACACGGATCAGAAGAGCTTGAAGTACCTCTTCACGTAAAAGTAACTGAACATGCGAACAACGACGATAGATTGAGCTTATGACGGACTACAACGTTGACCTTCGGCACCATCCTGAGCCGTCTTCCAGCTATGATGACGCTTACGACACAGTGGAGACTACATCAGAAGATTTGCGAGATGGAGATAGATGTGGTACTACCCGAATTGGCTTCTTCGTTGAGGAACCTTCAGATACAGTCGACATTTGGTAGACATGATTAAGGCTGCACAGGTGGATGGTCCAAAGCTTCGGCGGATTAGAAACTTGGTGATGGCAGGACAGAGGCCGTAATTTCATGTACAAGCGGATGGGTCATTGAGATACGACAACAGATTGTGTGCCGTCAGGAGATATCAGAGAACTATTGAAGAACGCTCCTAGTTCTCATTACTCAATCCATCCAGGCAGAACTTAAGATATATAAGGATTTGAGACATCATTACTGGTGGCATGGATGAATAGGAGCGTAGCGCGGAGTGTGGCTAAGTGCATAATGTGCCAGCAAGTGAAGACTAAACATTACCGCGTTGTTGGATTGTTACAGCATTTGCTTATTTCCAAGTGGAAATTGCAACACATTACGATGGCCTTCGTGACTAGTCTGCCTAAGAATAAGAAGCAGAATTACATTGTCTGTGTGATTGTTGATCGGTTGACCAAATCAGCACATTTTATTCCTTTCAGAGTTGGCCAGTTTACATACTCTTGCCAAGAAGTACATGGAATAGATTGTGTAACTGCATGAGGTTCCTGTGAGCATAGTTTCAGACATGGATACTTGTCTCACTTTTGGAAGAGTTTCAGGAGAAGTTGGGCGCTCAGTTGAATTTCAACACAACATATCAGCCTCAGACGGACAGACAATCGAAGCACACGATACATATTCTGGAGGACATGTGCGCTCGTATGTAAGATTTCAAGGCGTCGTGAGAGGACCACCTACACTCCATGGAGTTTGCATACAACAACAGCCATCAAGCTAGTATCGGTATGTCACTTTTGCAGCACTATATGGACCATTGAATTGGGACGATGTGGGAGTTGTTTGGACCCTAGATTATTGTGGAAGCAGTTGACGTGGTATGGACTATCAGAGAGAGGTTGTAGATAGCGCATGATAGATACAAACATTGGGCAAATTCGAAGCAGTGGCATTTGGAGTTTCAGTCAAGAGACCGTGTCTTTTTGAAGCTTTCTCCCAACAAAGGTATGATTCAGTTTGATCGTAGAGGGAAGCTTAGTCCACGTTAAATTGGGCCCTTCAACGTGCTCAAGCGTTTGGAAGAAGTAGCATACAAGCTTGCACTATCTCCATCTTTAGAAGGGGTGCATAATGCATTCCATATATCCCATTTGCGAAAGTATGCAAGGGATCTGACGCATGTGGTTAACCATTCAAATATCACAGTATGATCAGACTAGAGCTATGAGGAGTAGCCCGTGGAGATTATCGATCAACAAAAGTTTCTCATGAACAAGATTGTTGACTTGGTTAAGATGAAGTGGCATCGCGATTCACCAGGATATGCTAGTTAGTAGCGAGAGGAGATGAAGGAACAATATCCATATATATTTGTCGAATTTAAACCCTCCTGAATTCTGAAGACGGAATTTCCTTGAAGGTTGGTAGGATGTAATTGTCCATATTTTACTTAGTTTGCTTTTATGGATTTTAATGAATTATTTCCCAATATTATTATTATTCTTTTCTTTTTCCCTTTTCATTTCTTCCTTTTTTTACTTTTCTTTCTTCTTTGGTTTAAGCCCGCAGCCCAGCCCATCATCTTCTTTTCTCCTCCTCTCTTTTCTATCTCCTTAAAGCCCGGCCCATTAACTATTCCCTTTTTTCTTAGAACCCCAAACCCAACTAATGAGACCCGACCCACTCTTACTTACCCTCAACTCTCTCACTCTTATCCTCTGTCTCTCGCAGCATCATCAAGCGGTCGACAGCTGCGAGCGAAACCTTAACTCAATCTGACATCGCCACCCCACTAATACGATAAGTTTGAGTCGAATTGAAACTCTGATTCATATGCATGAACATATTACTCATCTATTTAAGCATTGGAATTTCCACGGTTTTACTATTTACGCCTTGCCTCTACAGTGACTTTCCTTGGCCTAGCCCCCTGCCGTGACTTCTTACGGGTTTCATGCACGTGTCGTGACTTGCTCTGGGGTTCTGCCCCTTCTGTGACCTCCTCTTGGGCCTTTCCCAGTTAATGTGACTCTGTTTGAAGCTTTTGCCCTCTTTTTTGACTGAGCTTGGTGTTGTTGGTGTTGTTTTTGGCAGAGTGTGGAGTTGGACTTGTTGGGTGTTGGTTGTAGGGTGTGCAATGATGTTGGCTTGCTGTTTTGGTGATACCATGGTTAGTGTTTGTATTTGGCTTGGTTGTTGTGACCATGGGTGTTTGGTGATGGCTTGGTGTTGGCCGTAAGTTGGGTGTTGGCGAGTGTTGTTGTGTTGAGGTTAGACTTGGGCTTTGCCCTTCTTACTTTGTGGACCCATGGGCTTTGCCCTATCGTTGGACTTGGGCTTTGACCTTCTTACTTTGTGGGCCCATGGGCATTGCCACGTTTAGGCCATAAGCCATGTTGGGATTACAGGCTTTTGCCCTATTGACGGTTCAATATCGGATTTACCATTGGCATAAACTCATGTAAACTATTAGAATCCACGAAACATGAATATACTTGAATCATATAGCACACCAACCATATTAGTTAGTTTTGATGTGAATCGTAGACTTGTTTAGAGACCTTATTTCATGATGCATGTTTAACCAAACAAATATTGGCACTTTAGAACATCACTTTCACTACACTGCTATTGTAGAACGAGATGGATTTGGAAAACTTTGTGGAGATTTTGCGAAAGAATTGATAAATTAGGGTTTCTTAGCCTATCACCAAGGGAATTAGGGTTTCTTGGCTTCTAACTAAGGACCGAGGCTTCTCACCAAGAAGGAAACCTTTCTAACATTTGGGTAATTTCTATTGATCTCTTCATTGATTATAACAAACAAATCTAGGGCCTTTATATAAGCTTACAACTTTTCCTGACCCAATTCAACTCGGGACTCAAAAAGAAAAAGAAAATACAAATAAAAATACAAAAATCAAATCCTAATCAAACACAAAAATCTAGTCCAAGTCAAATACAAAAGGTATAATGGTCCGTATTTTCCAAGTGAATTTTAGTGGATTTATTCTAATTTCTTTCTTTCTTTCTTCTTCTCTCTTTTCTATCTTTTCCTTTACTTTTTCCGTTTCCCCTCCTTTTCTTTTATTTTTACTTGGCCCACAACCCTTTTTCTTTTCTTTCTTCTTTTCTTCCTTTAATTAAGCACGGCCCACTATCCCTTTACCTCTTCTGACTTGACCGACCCGACCCTCTCGCAGCGCTCTCCCTCTATCTCTGTCTCAAGGCGAAACACAGTCGACAACCGACAAAACCTTAACCCTGATCGGATGTAATCGACGCCTGATCGAAGCCGACCATCGCTCTAAAAGTCCCTCTTGGATTGGGTTTCCTATTCTCCTACGTTTTCTCTCTTACTCTTCTATTTAAAGATCTTAAGTGCTAGTGTTTTATTATGTCAAAAATTGTTTTCATATCTTTAAATTTTTCGGCTTTGATCGATCGACTCCTGGGGATTTCCAGTTGATTTCTGGGCTTTTTTCTTGAGATTTTGTGCGACTTCGATAAACGGTAGATTTGATCTTGCTAAACTTCTAGTTATTTATTTTGTTGGAATTGTTGAGGATGGAGATGATAATTTATGAGATTCTTGAATGGTGTTCTTACTCTGATGAATGTCCTTTGCACCCTAACCCTAGGGTTACGGCAACCCTCGCTGATGTTCGGTGTTTCGTGTTTATTTTTCTATTCGGTTATTTTATTTTGGGTTGATGTTAGCCGCCGGGGTAGAAGGGCTCTGTTGTGGGTTGTTCTTAGATGGTTGTTGCTCTGCCGTGGTTTGTTTGGGCCTTGGTGGTTGTGGTTCCACTATGTTTGATGTTCTTGATGTATGTGTGCTTTCTGTCTAGGTGCTTGATGTTCTTGTTTTTTACTTGTTCTTACTGTTACGTCTTGATCTTCTTGCTATTGGGTGCTTAGTGGTCTTCCAGTTGTTGTTGACCCTAGAGGCTGCTTGCGGCTTCTTAGGCTTGGATGTGACTGTGACTATGTGTTACTAGACTTTCGTAGCCTGTTCTGGGGTGCCTTGAGCTTGCCGACCTGTTCTGTGTTCTTGCCGACCTGTTCTGATGTTCTGTTCATAAGCTTGCCGACTTGTTCAGTCCTTATGTTGGGTTGACTGCTTGCTGCTGGGATGTTTTGTCTGTGTTGGGCTGGCTGTTTGTGTTATTCTGTCTGTGTAATATTAGGCTTCTCTTTGGGCCTACTTTTGGTCGTGACTCATGGGCTTACTGTTGGGTCTTTTGGATTCTGTTATGTTAATAGGCTGGACTTTGTTAACTTGGTGATATAATTGTTGTGGGCTTACGTTGGGTTATTTTATGTACGCAATCGCTTGGTCTAAGCAATCCCTCTAGGCAGGTAGAATGCAATCCTCTAGTATGCCAAGCATGAATCTGATCTTATGCATCAATTTTTATTATCTCTTTTTATTTTAAATCGTGGTTTTAAATCGTTTTCTAAATATTATTCGTTTTAGTAAAGAGTACTAAAAATAACTATTAAATAGATAAATGCCTCTGAAATGTGAATTTGGCCATATTGCATGACTAGAACATTGGACTGTTATTTTATCTGGCCATTTTGAAAATGACTGTTAAAAAGATAAATGCCTCTGAAATGTGAATCTGGCCATTTTGCATGACGATAACATTGTATTGTTATTTTATCTCCACTAAATTATGTTAATTAAGGGCTAAGCAACGTGAACATGATATAATTGCTTATAGACTTGATACTTGTACCTCTATCATGACATGCTACTACTAAGATGTGGAATTTCTGCATAGCATATTAATTAAGTAATTTAGGGACTAGAGACATGAACACTTCTGAACTGTTGACATGACAACTAAAGTTATAATAACTATCTATTATACATTTGACAGTGTTTTTTGAATCTTAGTGCTGACTAGGACAAGTGAGGGGGATAAAAAGTGACTGAGATTTAATCTTAGAGAATGAACTGTTAAGATTAGAGTTTGTGAAAAAATTGGGAGGGAAACTTTGTTTTTGGCAAGATAACGTGAGGGGGGACCACGTTGGGAATCTAAAAAATTTAAAGTTAAAACGTTTCAAATATCACTTATTTATTTATACAGGGTTTTTGTCACAGGACTCAATGGTGAGCACGGGAGCCTAGGCGGCAGCGCGGGAGTCCAAGCATCACAGGCGCGGGAGTCCAAGCGTCGGTCTTGGGAACACAATATGTGAGCACGGTTCCCGTTCTTGAATGTTTTGCCATGCTTGCTGGTGACCTTGATGTATTGAGCTTCATGGTAGATCTGCTGCAAAGCAAACTGCTAGGATTGTTGTTGAGCTTACTACCGTGATTTCAGATTTGAGCTGGAGATCATTTCGCCCAAATTAATTGAAGCCAAGCTGTGGATTTTTTCTCTCTCTCTTTTGATGGCAAGTATTTGCACAGCGTAGTGATCGCGACTCTTGTGGATTTGATGGGGTCGGCGACGTTCTACTCAGCTGGGTATCCTACGAGCGGGGTATCGTTGGAGATCAATGTTTCTCACCTCGGCGCTGCCTTTGTTGGTGTGAGTACTGTTATCTGACTGCCCAATTTGCTGAATTTTGTTAATTTTTGCACAGTTATTGATTTTGGGGATTGTTGTTTTGTGGGTTGTTTCGATTTATTGGGAGGTAAGGATACTGAATTGTAATCAGATTTGTAGCACTGCCTCGATGATGAATCCATAACTCTCAAGTTAACGGATAAGTGTTGAGCGATCTATTTAAGGTTACCTATCAATCTGCTGTTTGTAGACCTCATCACGCTGTAATTCCGTCCCGACTTTGTACTTATCAAAGCTAAATTACAACTTTGTCTTAAACAAGGAGAATTGGGTTGTAACTATTATTTAATTTGGGTTGTTTAGAATTCGGTCCCCCAAAAATGGGTTATTCAAAAAGAGTCCCCCAAATCATGGTATTTACTATTGTATCCCCAAATTATTTGAATCACTCATAAAGAGTCTTTTTGGACGGAATCTGTTAAAAAGCTTAACTCGGTCTTATTTCATACAGGTATTTGTTTCGTCTTCTTATTTGGTTTGATCTGTTAAATGTTGTTGGGGATTGCGTGGATTCTTACAGGAAGGGAGCTTACCCTGCGGTGGGAATTTGCGATCAGTTTGTCGATGGCCTCTACATCGTGCAGAGGAAGCTCTGATGGGAAAATTTGATGGATAAGCATGATCATGTAATTTTTGTAAAGTTCATGGATCTCTTGGAATTTTTGTAAAGTTCTCTTCTTTAGGGGTGTCTTTTGCTCTTAAGTCTTAAGTTTGAATTCAGGTAATTAGAATTTTTCTCTTAAGTCTTTTGCTCTTAAGTCTTAAGTCTGTGATATTTTGCTTATAAGCATATAGGGATATATGCAAGTCTTAAGTAAATAGGGATATAAGCAAAATATGGTCTGCGATATAAGCACATATGAATATCCTCTGTGAATGTTTGGTCTGGAAAATATGTAACTTCATTTTTATCTACAGTGTCCATGAATGTTTGGTCTGGAAAATATGCAACTTCTTTTGGTCTTTTGCTCTTAAGTCTGAAAATGTAACATAGGAATTTTTCTGTTGCTTTGCTTTGATGAAGAAAACCTAAATGAGTAGATAATTCATATGAATTCATGTGTCAAACACTTGTGACTTATGTTTTTTGTTGTATCAACATGCTAAGTCCATGTTTGTTATCACAGGAGTGATCCATGTTTATTATCACAGTGATATTTGCAGCATATCAACTATTTGCCCTATTTGTTCTTAATTTGCTAGAAACTGATATGCATATCTTTCAGTCGAAATGTGAAGAATGAAACACCAAAATAGTATAAACAATAATCAATACTAAATTCATCAAAATAAGCAGCATGACACTGGACTAAGGTGTAATAGGCTAATAGCAGCATGACACTGGACTGAAAAGCAAAACTAAATGGATGTTAATCCTGATGTAATAGAATTTTTCTCTGAAGTCTTTTGCTCTTAAGTCTTTGTAATTCATTAAGAATTTTTCATTTATTTAGTAATTCGTTAAGAAAAACTCAGGCAAGCAAAGGAATCAAGATTCAAATGAGTCCTTCCTTAGCCTCATGCATGTCTCAGAGGAATCTTGGTTTGCTATTTGATTTCACTTTTTCTCCAAAAATAATGCATCATATTTTTTGAAAATTGATGCAAATAACTTGATTTCGTCAGTCATATCGATTACCCCTTTCGTATTTTTTCCTATTGTATTCAGGCAAGCAAAGTATAGTTGCAAGATACTACAAGAAGTAAGAAAAGCCTTATCATTATAACATTCTAACCATGGAAGCCAAGCTCAAGTCATCCGTCAGGAACAGCTTCAAGTGGATCAAGACCAAGTTCACTGATATCTGCCAACGCTCCTAAAACTAGGGCTGTTGACGAACGAGCTTGAACGAGCTTGAACAGGGAGCATGGTTTTGTTCATGAACAAAATCCATGTTCAAGCTCTGTTCGTTTACTAACCGAGCTCTAAAAACATGTTCAAGCTTGTTCGTTAAGCTTACCGAACGAACGTAAATGAACGTAAACGAACATTTACCGAGCTTGTTCACGAGTAGTTAATCGAACGTTCTGTTCGTTAACAAGACTTATCGAGCTTGTTCGTGAACATGTTCAGGAACATGTTCGTGAACACAAATCAATCTTGTTCATGAACATATTTTCAAACAAACAAACGAATGTCAATTTTTAAATCAGGAATAATAATATTTAAACATTATTGCCAATGACTAAATCAATTAAATAAAAGGATTAAATATTTGCAAGACAAAAATAAACAAATCCAGCATAATAGCTCCATATATACCATTACAAGCATCTATTCCAAGCATAATAAAAAAAATATAGTATTTGTCTAAATGTACTATTTTCGGTACATGTTCGTTCACGAACACTTAACGAGCTTGTTCATGAACATCACATAACGAGCTTGTTCACGAACACTTAACGAGCTTGTTCATGAACATAAATGAACGAACACGGTTATGTTCAAGCTCTGTTCGTTTACTAACCGAGCTCTAAAAATCTGTTCAAGCTTGTTCATTAAGCTTCCTAAACGAACGTAAACGAACATGTACCGAGCTTGTTCACGAGTAGTTCGTCGAACGTTCTGTTCGCCAACAGCCCTACCTAAAACTACAAGACCATAGTGATATGGCTCTCCCTTCCCCTCCTCTTTGAATCCCAGCTCATAAATGCAAATTTGAGCCAGTTAAAGTGCACGTGTGTGGTTGTTTTTATAGAAATATATGCATCATGCGAGATGTATCAATACATGAATGGTTTGTGTACTCTTCGTGGACATGGGCTAAGCCTGTTGCTTTATATGAAACAGGATGGAGGTTTGGTTGAACTTTGATGGTGCATGGAGTTAAATACATGCAGTCTTTTAGTCCAGTAGCCGATGGTTCTTTAATGATCCCAATAGGAAAATTGTTTCATTATTGGAGATCTATAACTCCTTATCGTTTTAATATCAGATATAAGAATGAAATCATGGGCATCTCAGTGATCAATAAACTGTTAATAACTCTTTATGTTTCGCGCCGAAGGCGCCCGCTAAAATTTTTGCGCTAATTTGTTCCGCGCCAAAGGCACTAATTTTTTACGCTAATTTGTTCCGCGTCAAAGCCGCGGGCGCCAAATTTGTTCTTCGACGCCGAATTTGTTGTTCCGCGTGGAATGCGCCTGTGCCGAATTTGTTGTTTCGCGCTGAAGGCGCCGCGCCGCAAAATACTTTTACGCTAATTATTGTTCTTTTAAATTTTGGTTGTAGAAATAATTTTTTGGGGAACAAATTTCGCGGGGGAAAATGTTAAATGAATCGTGCCCGCGGTCACGTTTTATTTAAGATTTTCCCTCGCGAAATCTTTGTTCCACAAAAAATTATTTCCCTCGCGACATATATTAAAACACAAAGGTTTTTGAATTCTAGGTCTGACTGGGACAAGCTGATGTCATGCTGATGTATAAAGAGATTGATAGAAGAATGGCTAGGATTTAATCTTGGTAAAAGAAGGGTTGCGATGAGTGTTTGGAAAACCAACCACTTTTTTCCTTTTGTTTTCAAACCCCCTACAATCACTACATTTGCGCCGAAGGCGCCCGCGCCGAAGGCGCCCGCGCCGAAGGCGCCCGCGCCGAAGGCGCCCGCGCCGAAGGCGCCCGCGCCGAAGGCGCCCGCGCCGAAGGCGCCCGCGCCGAAGGCGCCCGCGCCGAAGGCGCCCGCGCCGAAGGCGCCCGCTAAATTTTTTTAAACTAATTTGTTGTTCCGCGCCGAAGGCACCCACTAAATGTTTTTACACTAATTTATTGTTCCGCGCCGAATTTTTTGTTTCATGCCAAATGCGTCCATGTCACTAAATATTTTTACGCAAATTTGTTGTTCCTCGCAATTTTGACCATGGAAATAATTTTTTGGGGAACAAAGATTTTGCGGGGAAAAATCTTAATTGAACCGTGCCCGCGGGCACGGGTTATGACTAGTACACTCATATAACTCACGGAGTTTTGGGAAACTTTATTGAGAGTGCAAGAGCGATTGAACCCATGCTTTCGGCCCGTATATGGGATGTTTCTCTTTTCTTGTCTTCTCGTCCTAAGGATCCTGGTCCCTCATCTGTTTCTTTGTTCTTGGACTTGGCCTGGGGTCGCATCCCGTGGTACAAGATGGACTTCATGTTACACATTGTACTCTCCATTATTAGTCACATCACAAACTGTTAGATCGTATGTTTCCTTTTACCTATTATTAAATTGTACATAGATTAGTACATCTCTATTTTAGGTTGTCAATTGTATACATGTTACTTCCTGCAAGATAAATAAACTGAATATTTAGTATATATTTAATCTACTTTACTTAATAGTGGTACAATGTTTATTGTCTCAGCTAGGTGACGAACATTTTTACGAGGCAACACAGTATAAGGAGTCTGAGTTTCCAATGTAGAACATAGAGTTTGAGCTTCATGACCTAGTAGTAGAGTATAATGCAGTTTTAGTATATATTTCTTTTTAATCTTTAATAATTGAGAGATTGTAGTTTTCTTTTCTGCATTAGACATTATACCCTCGTTCAAGAAAGAATAAATGGTATTTCTATTTTTATAATATCTCATGTTCTATTTCTATATTGTTTTCATTGGTACTTGTAGGACCTACAAATACTTGAAATTGTAATGGCACTCGAATCTGAGACGTTACAAAAACCCAAAAATAAAATAAAGTCAAAATAAAAGAAAAAGAAAATTAGACCCAATTGGTCCCTCATTATTCTCACCGGCTTGAAAACTTCACCTGTGAATGACGACAAGAGTAACATAGAATGGTTGAAATCGATAGTCCCTTGTAGTTCGAGAAGATGTGTCCACGAATTTAAAGTGTAACGGGATGTAAATTGGTGGATGAATGCCTTCCAAACACTTCTCCCAATTCACCAAAAATAGAAAAGCATATAGAATATGTTTGCTAGTCATGGGTGGCGGATCTGGTATAACAAACTCGATGTGCTCAATCGGATTCAGTGGCACTTCCGTCTTCGACTATGGTACATACTCAACAAATGGCTCAAGATAAGATTTTGCTTCATATTGCGGTATTAGCTAAAATTATGGCTTTGACTCTGACTTTGGCTCAGACTCAAGCTCTTGCGGGGACTTCAATACTAGCTCAGGCTCCAATTCAAATTCAAGCACTTGCTCTGACTCCAATGCTGGCTTGGGCTTGGGCTTGGGCTTGGGCTTGGGCTTGGGCTCAAGGTCGGGCTCGGGCTCTAACTCAGTCTCAACATCTGGCTAGGTCGCTTGTTCGACCTTCAAAGAACTCATCATAATTAGCTCATTGGAGTTTAACACATTTTGCTGAATAACTCAAATCTTGGGCTGGTAAGATTTCAGTACAATTCGCTTCCCTTTAAATTCGAATGTGTGTATATTTGATCTTTCAGAACTCGTCACATCTAGGTTGTACAACCAATGTCTTATTATCAAAAAATGTGTTGCATCCATGGGTATAACATTGCACCAAATGTAATCATGATAACACGCAAACTGGAGAGTGACTAAACATTGCTTGGTAACAAAATAAGCGGTCTTATCAATCCAACTGATGCTATACGGTTGTGGGTGAGGCTCAGTTGTTAGACCCATTCTTTCAAAGATTGACTTGGCGATAACATTAACATAGCTACATTCATCAATTATTAATTTGAATGTCTTATCACGTACCTTGATGTAAGTATGAAAAATACTAATCTTTAATCAATCTTTCGCATCCTCAAGTTTTATGAGGAGATGCCTAATGATATTGACATAAGTACCAGATTCACATATATCTTCATAGCATCAGGGGGACTTTCAGTTGCATAAACTTCTTCAATCATTCCTTTGGATTATACCACATGGAAGATGAACAAGTGTGGGACGACGACAAACATAGGCAGTGGCTGAGTTATGTTTTGGGGCGACATGGACAGTAAATTTATTTTTTTCTTCTTTTCTTCTTTCCTTTTTCTATTTTTTCTTGAACTTTTTATACCTCTCCTTTTTTATTTTTTTTCCTTTTGTTAATCTCTCGTCTGGATTGTTTCCATTTTTTGATTTTTTTATCTATCTTTTTATTTTTAAATCTCTTTTTTAATCCTTTTTTGATTTTCTTTTTATCTCATTTTCAAAAAAATCAAATCTAAGTGGAAGAAAGGAAACAAAAAAGGAAAAAGGAGGTTTCTTTTTATGATAGAAAAATGAGGGAAAAAATTAGGGTTTTTTTAAAATTCTAAAGATAAGAAGATGACGAAAAAGAAAAAAGAAAAGAAAAGGTAAGATTTTTTTGAACTTTGATATAAAATCTAACTAAAAGGATAAAAGAAAATTTTTATAAAGAAAACAGATTTTTTTGAGAAAAGAAAGACAAGACAAACCAGATTTTGGCTCTGATACCAAATTGATATAAAACGAGATGGATTTAAGGAATTTTGTAGTGATTCTGGAAAAAGAATTGATAAATTAAGGTTTCTTAGCTTCTCATCAAGGGAATTAGGGTTTTTTGACTTCTCAGCAAGACTTCCGAGGTTTATCATCAAGGAAGGTAACATTTCTTAGGTTTGGGTAAATTTCGATTGATCTCTTCATTGATTAAAACAACCCAATCTAGGGCCTTTATATAGGCCTACAACTTTTCCTAACCCAATTCAACTTGGGACTCCAAAAGAAAAAGGAAATACAAATAAAAATACAAAAATTAAATCCTTATCAAACACAAAATCTAGTCCAAGTCAAATCAAAAACCAAAAAATAAAATAAAAAAGAAAATTGGACTCAATTGGCCCCTACCAACTATTGTGACACAGAGATGTTCACTTTGACAAACAATTGGCACTTCAAACTTACTGGGTTTTTGGTAAATCATATTAGAGTGTGCAGAAGCGATTGGAGCCATGCTTCTGATTATATGCCCGCATCAGTTGTTTCGGTCGGGTCTCATCACGCATCGGATAGCCTCCTACTAGTATCGTCGGACATAATTTTTGAGACCGGGTATCTGTTCTGGACTTAGAACCCCTCATATTGTTCTTTTTGGGCTGGGCACGGGTGTTCGACTCCGTGGTACATGATAGACTCCAGATTGCTATTGTGCTCTCCAATAGAATTCACGGCCTAGGATTGGTATAACTGCTAGATCCATTGTCATGTAACTCTAAACTGTCTTGCATGCATGTATTTATGCAGGTGTTTTCTGCTCTTATTTTTAGTTATGCTCATGTGAACTGTTTAATTTCAAATCTAAAATTACTGTGATTTACCACTGATTACTAGCGGCTCTCTGTTTTATTGCACCGTCAGGTGCTGAGCCGGAACTAGAGAAGGCCCTAGCATTTGAGGATACTGACATTACTCTGGAGAGCACAGATTTCTGATTATGAGTTTATGAGTGTATCTCTGATGTATCTTTTAATGTATTTTGACAGTATATAGTGTGGTGTATCTATCTTTGTAATTCTTGTGTATTAATGAATTTCCATATGAGCATTTTTACATATCTATCATGACTTAGATTGTTTTCACACATGTTATGTAGGTAGACATCTATTACATGTGTATACACAGGTGTATGGTATGCATGTACAAGCATGTAATTATATAGACATACATATGTAATTAAGTATATATGTGCGAGCGTGTAGCAATAGAAGAAATGTGGGGATCAGATACCCAAGGAGAAAAGTCCTCCACTACCCATCAAAGAAGCACTCTTCACATTTAATTGGATGATTAACCCCGTTCATTTTAAAGTTCATATTCCCATCCCCCCACCCCCCCCCCCCCCCCCCCCCCCCCCCCCCCCCCCCCCCCGATCTAGTGAACCCCAAGCTTTTTGCTCAGTGACCTAAAAGTGAAAAAAGTTCTTATTACTATGAAACCATAAAATTTGCGATGATTTGATGTATATGAAAACCATATGTGAACACCAATTTTTGTTGTATCTATGTTTTTGACATGTACAATGTTGATCACCCAAAAAATTGTGAAGACTTTGAAGTTTTTAACTTGTGACAAAGAAGGAACTTTCTCCTTGTGTAATAAACCTCTAATTTTTCATATAACAAATATGAGGGTAAGCAACCGAAGGAGGATATCCTAAGCCCAGTCAGAGAATCCACTCTCAAACTAAGCTTTGTAAGAACATCATGGTGGGCCATCATGTGGATTATCTGAATCGTTCATCTTCATCTATGACAAATAGCCTACTAAGGAGAAAATCAAATGATTTCAAACTTGTTTTGCTATGCATCAAACAAGATAAATAATATAAACAAAATGTAAGCATAAGACATGTTTGATGACTAAGTATTCATCTAGCTAAAAACCAAATACAAAATGTCAACACAGTAATATGCCAGCCTCCTCTACATATGTGAAAGAAACATTTGGTTCTTTCTTTTAAGCACTACCCCATTTGTTTTTATTTGGTCAAAGAAATTGTGTTTAATCGGATAGTAATAGTTCATAACTACTTTGACAAAACAGATATACCAAAATGATGCTCTGAAAAAAAAACCAGTTAGATGACGGTCAACACATACTTATATTCACATGTAAAAGCTCTATTCTGAAACAACTTCAGAACATGAGGGGTCCCATTTGTAATTCTGCAAAAAAGGTATGAAAAATAAATCATTTCTGTAAAAATTGAAGCAAACTTCAGCAACAATTAACATTATAAAAGGTCACCTAGCAAGCATTGGAGGAATAGGCGTTCCGGGAACCATTGCCAAACTTGATGCGGAAAAGTCGATGCCTTTGCTAATAACAGAAGGAATAAGGAAGTCCTGTTCACATGTCACATGGCATTAGTGATCATAGAGCCAAGAAATCAATGCAAGTAAAAGCCAACGAAATGTCTCCTAGAACATTAAAATATAGTATAGCATAATTGACATATATAGTTTGACGGATCATCTTTAATAGACATCTGATATCATTGGAATCCACATCTTCCTCAAGTTTCTCTACCAATTTAAATGAAACTGTATTATAGATTCATGCTCTCATGCTAAGAAGCAGCAACAGGGACACAGACATGGACACAAGACACGGATGCAACACATAGGGATATGTGACACAGGACAATTTCTTAGAAAGCAGGGCCCGCTGACGCAACGACAATGTGTGCGCATGTGTGTGTGTGTGGACATGTCCATGCATAAAAAAGCCCAAACACATCTTTCTACCAAACAATGACATACAATGATTCCAACAAATCACATAAGTTTATAACTTTGCAATAAGTAATAATACGTGGCTATGACACTTTATATGAAGTAGCTGCGCTGAATATATTCCAAACTATAGATCAAAACATATCTAAACTCATCATAGTTTTATACAAGTCAAAATAACGACCTTTTACACATTGATATATAGATGCAAGCATATAAACATTCTAAATACCTAATAACATGTAATGGGAAAAAAGAAGTGCATGATTTATACAACACGAGTCCATGATGTTTTCAAAAAGTGTTCTTAGAAGTGCCCAATATCTATCTGATAACCGTCCAAAAAAGTGTACACATCTGTATGGGTGTTGGGGGTATGCATGACAAGATTAACCATGCTACATAGTTCTCGTGTATAATTGTCAAACAAGCTCGCATGCATATTTTTCAGATAAACTTCCACGCATACCCAATCATATGGATACATATGACGAAAAGGCCTTGTTGCTTTCTGGGCATAGCCAGGATGGATGCTACAACGATAACAAATGGGCATGATGGGCTATCATAACAGATGCTACTCATCCCTTAATACTTTATCATTATCGATCTATCTTAAATCATCCATAGATAAAGGAGAAAATAGTTTACCAACTAAAAACGAGATATGGTAGAAGTACATAGACCTGGATGCATAAGTTTGAAGTTATCAAACAATAACTCCTTTAGTTGTATATGTTAACAGCAAGAAGATCGCGATGAAACAGAGTGTTATGTGGGAATACATATTAGGATGCAACTCTTCAGTGGAAACATCGAACCATCTAAGTTGGTTTGACGCATGAACATTACAAGCTTTTACATAATATATATACATGCACATGTACAAATGTGCATGTTGGCGATACATATGCATGTATGAATGGATGGATGGAGTGCAGACAGATGAACAGATACACTTATATATTTTAATCTAATCACTAATCAACAAGAATGTGTTGATTTAGCTCTTTGACAGTGGTATGATATAGAGATAGCTGGGAATCCCAATCACAAATCTTATCATCCTAACCCTAAAAGAAGTGTTGCTAGCATCCATCCTACCTTAAAGGACTTATGGCAAGGATATATCTTGCTTATAAATGATTTGCAGAGGCATTTGGCACAAACTGATAAAAGGGTTAAAACCGACCAAAAGAACTTAGTTGATTATTTGGTGAATCTTTCTCCCCTACGAATTATTCTCTATTGTGATACCTACTTGATTATAAATGTCTAGGATGATGATGTTATGATGGCATGTCCACCAGCATTATACTCTCATGTCATATAGATTCTTATTCCTTAAAAATTGATTGCCATGTTGTGAGATGGTCACTCACACACAGACTATGATGCTAGCATACAAATTAGAATGTATCTCTAACAAAATAATAAAAGACTGCACAAAGGTTCACATGATGACAGAAGTTGCATTAAATGTTTTCCCAAATAATGTCTCAAACTTAATAATTCTAAAGGCTAAAGCAAAATGAATGTAACATACCAAATTTGGAATTACATTATAAGCATCAGCTACTGCCGCCGAAATGCCCTACCAAAGAAAAGATTTTCCCATTTCAGTTTGTTAAATAAAAGAAAATTGTTCTGATATAGAATGGCCGTATCACAGAGTTAATAAATGTTAAATGTTGTTTTGTTTATTAAAAAATCACCACTGAAAAATCAAAGCAAAACAAACTCAACAAACTTAACAGGAAAGCATGGACATACAGAAACTATGAAAATAATAGAACTGGTTTACTACAATTTTTACAGACATACACACTGGAAGAGTTGGGGAGAAGGGGAGAAGAAATATGCCAAAAAGAACAATAACAAAAATTAATATATGATAATCAAAACACTTGAACAACTTGTAAAAGGTGATATAGCAAGCTTGCATGTAAGAACCATGATTTTAAAAATAACTCTAGCATAATAAAGTAGTGAGAGTGAAGGTGGTGTTCATAATAAAGAAATGGAGAAGATGAAGGGGGTGTTGGATGATATCGATTTAAAATCCAAAATTAATGTATTATAAGTAAAACCCCTTTAAAACAATTGTAAACTGAATAACAAGCTTGCAAGCAAGAACCATTGAACCGTAATTCTTTGAAATGCATGATAAACAAAGGCTCGACATCTCAGATCCGTTAGATGAGACCTGAATCTGTGATTTTAAGCTTTCAGTAGATCCTATACAATGTGTTGAAGAGTAACTATTCAACACCACAGCTTGTCCCAATGCTGGTAAAATGGTTCTCATCATTGCTCCAATCCGCAGATTGCGAATCTAGTAATGTAAATAGAATAAATATCAGATATAGACCTAAAAGACATGTTCATGAAAGAATTGAGATCATCTGCTACATGATTTTAACTGTATGCATCCCAGCATATAGAAGTAAAGATGGATAGATACAGACATTAGTGTGCATAGAAGCGTGCCAGAAAAATCAAAGCATTAATGGCTCCAAGAAGAATATCAAACTGATGAAAAAGCATCATATACTCATCTCTGAGTATGGGTGCTTATACAGATCTGATATTACATGTGGCACACATGCTCCACACAGCACAGAGTCAACATTGAAACAAATGGTATAGGAAACTGATGGGAATCGAGATGCCAAGAAAGCCCAAGTGCGAGCTTCATTAATTACTTCATATCGTCTTTACTCGTGGAGTCTTTGAATTAATTTCTTTTTTAGCTTTTTCTCCAACGTTCTTCCAAACATTTTTTTTATCTTTTGACTATCCAGGTGCATTAATGCAAACCAATTTTTACGCAATATGGTATTGATAACAGTACAATATATATAGTAGTTTTCAGGTGCGAAAATTCTAGTATTGATAACAGTACAATATATATAGTAGTTTTCAGGTGCGAAAATTCTAAAATTAGAATTTTCGCACCATGCGAAAACAATTTTAATTTTTTCATTAAAAAATTTCAAAAAATATTTCTGAGGATTAATCCATACAATGATATACCTCAGGGAAAATAATGGGTGAACCATATGGGAATTTGAACACCGATCCACCCGTTACGAATTTAACGGTCTCAGAACGTGCGAATTTGTTGTAATGCCTTGATCGAAGGCCAAATAACATTATTTTTCAACCATTTTTAAGGGGTGTATAACATAAAATGAAGGTTTAAAAAAATTTGTGAAAAAAATTTCAAAAAACACATAAAAAAGTTTTCGCACGGTGCGAAATGTTCGCATTTGAAGATTTACCTATATATATGAGGATGGTAAAATAACCTCCAAAAAATAACCACAAAACCCCCCTCTAGCAAAAAAAATCTATGCTCCCCAATTTTTTCGGAAGATCCGAACCGTTCAACTTGATATCCACCCTCTATAACACTGACCCACAAATTTTCAGCCCGATCCCATGTGTTTTGCTTGTTCATCCATCCGACCCAAATTTAACAGTTTCGCATGAACAGAACTTTTGCGAAGAGTTGATGAACGGACAAAACACATAAGATCGGGCTGAAAATTGGTGGGTTAGTGTTTTAGAGGGTGGAGATCAAGATGAACGGTTCGGATCTTCCGAAAAAATAGAGGAGCATACACTTTTTTCTAGTGGGTTATTTTGGGGTTATTTTTGGGGTTATTTGATCCCTACTATATATATATATATATATATATATATATATATATATATATATATATGTTAACTAGGATACATTCGGATGGATCAAACATGCGGATCCATCCAATTGGAATTTAAAATTAGATAATGTAAATAGAAAATCCGACCGTTGGATGTGATCTAACTTGTCTAAACTACCTCCAACCAAAATTTCAACTAATTTGGACATGTTTTGCCAATGCATCAAATGGTTGCAAAATTAGCCGATTTTATGACTATTCAAAAACATTGATTTTGCAACCACTTGATACATGGGCAAAACATGTCCAAATTAGTAGAAATTTTGTTTGGATGTAGTTTAGACATGTTAGATCACATCCAACGGTCGGATTTTTACATTATCTAATTTTAAATTCCAATTGGATGGATCCGCATGTTTGATCCATCCGAATGGATCCTAGTCAACCTATATATATATATATATATATATATATATATATATATATATATATATATATATATATATATATATATATAATCCATCCAGGTTTCTAACCTATTGGCCAGTTATTTTGTGGGTGATTTTGCCAAACAACAAGGTAGTTTGGCCTACTTTCGTAAAACTACCTTGCACTATTTTAAACGTGCAAAACTAACATATACTTTTGAGATTTCAATTATTCCCTGATGACATGATAACAGAAAAGGTAAAAGATAACAAATCCCCCCTCCTTTTTGTGATGTCTTTCTCTTTCCAACGAAAGAATCTCAAATAAAAAATCCAACCTTCATTTTATATTTTCCTCTCATCATCTGCATCACCATCTTCTTCTTCTTTATTAAACACATTAAACCATCATCAAGCAATTTAACAATCCAAAAGAAGAGTAAATAAAAGAAAATCAGATGACCTTCTCTTCCTTTTCTTCATCTTCATCATCTTCCTTTTCTTCTACTTCATCCTCTTTTGTATCTCATGTGATTTGATTTATCATCAATGAATGGGTTTGGGGGTTCTATTTTATGAAAAGAAGTGTCACCTCCCACAACCTTCGACCCAACTCTTTGTCTTCATCCTCTGCCCAATTTTATGAGAAAGAGTAGGAGTGCCATATCATTTTTTCTTTTATTTTATTTTCCTTTCTTTTCCTTTTTATGGCTATGTGTAGAAGAATTAATTCATGAAATAGTTGAAGAGTGTGCATTAGAAATTTGGAACACATTTAACTAATCATATGAGGATGGAATGCACTTGCATACAACACTTGGGGGAAATTTCTTTAGATAAAAGGTAGTTTTATGAAAATATTCCTTGTGTCAAAGCTCAAAAGTAAACATCTTTCACAACAAAAATTGAACCCCGAAAAACATACCACAACAACCACAATGCCCTAAATATAAGTTATTTTTTTTGAAACAAAATCAAAGTAGACAATAGTTTTGTCACTTTTGTGAAGCGGTATATAAAGCATAGAGTTTTTTGAATAAAGGTAAACCATACGGTATTTTTGAAAAGTAAGTATAAAGCTTAAGGTAATTTAAGAAAACAATAAAAAATAAAATAAGTTTTAATCGAAATAATTAAATAAAAGTTATTATATTAAATCATATAATTTTATAAAAATAATTTCAATATGAAAGATTTCACTCACATCGATCTCAAAATAAATTTATGAATGTTAGTTAATTTTTGTAAATTTTTATGAGCTTTTAAAAAATTTATAATATTTTAAATCATGAAAAGGGCGTTTTTAGCAATAAGAATTATCATATTGAATCACATAATTTTATAAAAATAATTATCCACTTATAAGACATTTTTGAACATTTTTGCAAATTTTATAATATTCTTAAAAATGAAAATGTACAGTTTTTGCCATTTCTACAAAATTTATGAGTTTTCTGCAAGGTCATGTGTTACTACAGGACTTTTGGTTTTAGAAGTTAAGTAAAATTTTAAAGGGCTAAATGAAATCGTAACCTAAAACCATTTTAATAAAAGAAATGCATTTTAATTTGTCTTCATAAGTCCCTGATATTTTAGGAATTGTTTTTGAATTTTTAATCATGAAAAGAGATCCTTTATGCCATTTCTGTAAAGTTTACGGGTCTCTGTAAGTTCATGGGTTTCTAGAAGACTTTAGGGTTAGAAGTTAATAACGTAAAATGTAAAGGAGCTAAATGTAATATTAACTTTAAAACATTTTAAAATGAGGGAGAAGGGCATTTTTGACATTGAAATGTAACGTGCTAGCACATTATCAGACATCAATTAGTTTTATAAATCCTTGAAAGCACGGTGTAGTTTTACAAGTTTAAAGTAGTTCAGGGTAGTTTTATGAAAACGTGGTAAATATAGGCTAGTTTTGCGAAACTCGGCCTTATTTTGCTAATGAGAATGAAACATTACTTCCATGTTATATTGCAACTGATACGTATTTTATGTGCAAATTACAATTGAAAAGGTGTCAAATCCTATTAACCCTTCTCTTCCTTTCACTTTTCACTTTTCACTTTTCACTTTTCTCTTTTCTCTTTTCATGTTTTGCATTGAACCTTAACAAAACTAACCTCAATATCCAAGCCACGTCCTGGTCTCTCTGTTCTAACCAGATACTATCCATCCATTAAATCCCTGCAGCAGTCATCTGTTTGATCAAGATAATCAACTTAAAACAGCCCTAAGTCAATCCGGTAACCCTCCACGATATTGATCAACCTTTACAACTCAATTTCATCTCAAAATTCTTCCCTCATATCCTAAACCTGCATATCAACAGAAGTAAATCTGCCAGTTGATGCTGCATTAAAAAACTGTGTTTACAAAACATCCATGTTAGTGAACATAGTATCTATTTAACTGGACTGCATTAAAGTGGACTTTTTAAACACTAGTTACCAATCAATGGAAAGCAATGACGACAATCTGCCAGATGTGTCAAAGTAAAATATCAAAGTGATTTAGATAGCTTTATGAATGTTGAACAGAAATACTTATACCAAATGCAATTTTGTAGGCATTGCCAGGTGGGAAATTGAGTATGATGCCCGTTAAAATGGTCTGAGTGTACTGAAGCCGTGTTCAACATCATCTCCAACCTATTATTGTCATACTCATAGTCACAAAATTAGGGCACTTCTTTGAAAAATGTGTGAAAATTTGCGGATTCACTAAGTGGTAAACAAATTCACGAATGGCTGTTTATTCGGCCAATTATGATGTAAATGGGAATATTTCAAAAAAAATTACCACCCAGTGCATATACCAATGGTCAAACTCGGGATTTATCACAACAAATCTAATGACTATTCCAATAAGCTACCATGATGTTGTGTTAAAAGACAATCTAATTCAGTTATATACAGTGTTTACATAGATTTTGCCCACTTCCCTGCTTTGTTGGCCGCCTCATTTTTAGCAAACAATTTCCAAAATTTCCAAATCTTTCCCACTTACAAACTTCTCAAACTTGCCAAATTGTTCCCAACGCTGAACTTGTGACTATTGTTATATGCAAGGTCAGCTTTTCTTCCATCAATGCTGATTTGATTCAGAACAAGTTAATATCATGTCCTACATTATTTTGAATTCAATGTAGCAAGCACAAGTTCATTATATGGAGGCTCTAGCCAAGAATTTTTATTAATATAGAATTTAGATTTCTAGTCATATTTTATTATTTTTAAGTATTTTAACTTTATTATGAGAGGTAAGAATTGTTTGTTCTCTGTTCACAGGAGGTGTTGTGTTATTGAGTGAAAATTCCAGTAAATGATGTTGTCAAGTCTTTGTTTTAGCTTTTTCCCCTCCCTTGAAGCCTTAACCTTGAATTCCAATAAAACTAGCCACCATCATCTTATCCAAACCCCAATTCCCATCAAATCCTCAAAAATCTAGTCTGAAAAAAGCAGGAATCCAAGATAGCGGAAAGGAAATACATGCATATCGAGAGAAAGTGGGACAATCAGGCATAATCCTAGACAGATTTTCTTTTTCATATCACCTTCTATTCATGTTTTTCATTTCCCATCCCGATATCTCACAAATCAAGGTCTAAGAACTTAGTTTTGGTTTCGGTTTTGGTCACTTGAAAAAAAAATTGGTTTCAAAAAGCCCAGTTAGTTTCATCGATTTAGGTTTAAGTTTCAGTTTCAAATTTATCTAGTCAGCTTATTTTATTAACATTAGGGGCTTTTGTGGAGGCTTTATTTTTATAATGGATTTATCTAATCACATTGTGGATTAATCATTCCGCAAGTTTAACAAAATTGTAAGTTTATTTTATTATCAGTTTTTTAACATTGCGGAGAGTAAATTTCAGTAACAATTCATTAACCTTTTCATTTGGCTTATAAACTTTTTTTGTTTGAGCCGCAGCCCTCCAAGGCCTAGCCGTGGGATATATTTATATTCCACTGCAAATGATCTCTCTTTTTCTCTCTCGATGTCTTGAAGCGACATTCTACAACGACGATCTCGCATTGCATCGATGACGACAAAAATTAAAGACAACAGCGATATATGTCTCTCTCAGATCTGCTAGAACACTGAAGACGAAGCTGATGATCTCTCTCGCTCAACGGAAGACAACAACGACAACACAGATCACTGCGTTTAAATTTGACGAAGACGGCATTGACGAAAGATGAACACTAAAGACAATAACAGTGATCTTTAAATTATCTGTCCGATGGAAGCTCGATCTTGTCGGAGGAATGTCAGATTTCACCCCTTCAGGTCAAAACATCATGTTATTCTTCATGTTCTTCTTTTTTGCCATTTTTATATTCAAATTGAAATTTTTAGTAGTCTTTTAGTATACAAATTGCTATTTTTGTTCTTTTTCCTTGCTCTTTTACATGTTCGTCGTCGAGGTAGATCTCGGTTTTGGCTAAAATTGACTAGAACTATCCAAAACTATCCGAAAATAGCTGAAAACGCCTAGATAAAAAAAATTGGCTCTTCGAAACCCAAAACGCAACAGCCAAAACCAATTGGTTTCGATCGAAACCTCAAATCATCTCTAAAACTTTGTATTTCCCTTCTCTATAATCTTTTGTCTATATTGTCCATTTAATTGTTTCTGTATGAAGTTGTCTTTTTTAGAACATCAATTACTCGAGTATCCAGTTTCTATGAATCTAAACCCTTCTCAATGACAGCGTTTCAAATAATACTATTTTCATTTCAACCAAAATATGTGACCAATTAGCAATGAGATGTAAGTCCAAGGAAACATGCATTGGGAATAGATATAGCCAAAGGGTATCACTCAATGGTTAAGGGATACTGTCAAGAATAATAGTCAAGAATAATAGTCCTATATTGAAAAAATCGAAAGAAGTTAATGTTCATTAATTAGAAATTAGGATTCTACACATTAGCTTAAGTTTTAGGATGATATAGCTTCAATTACAATTTATGCATTCACTAACATCATCGGTGGTGAGCTCCCTCTCATTCGTGTTCTTATTCTAACATGGTATCAAAGCCAAAGGCCTCGTATGAATTTTGTCAACTGATTCATGCGCAAATATTGCATCGAGAGCTTCAATGCAAAATGTAAAATGATGTAATTTTTATTTATGTTTTCATTAGTATGTTAAGGCCTTAGTTGAAGCTCTCTTACATTTAGAAATTTCTTAAATATGTATTTCAAAATGTTTTGAAAAGCTTTCAAAAGATTTCTTAAGTTTTTTATGTCAAAACCCTCATTTATAGGCCAACTAGTCAACTAGACCGGCGCCTAATCCCAGTCGACTACGTGTAACACAGAATTAATAGGCTTAACAGCAAGTCAAGCTAGTCGACGAGAGGTGAAGAACTAGTCGACTAGAAAAGACTGAGCACAAAACAGCTTCTGCACTTGGCTAGTCGACTATAGTTCCATTACAAGTCGACTAGCTGATACCGATGTGAGGCAGTCAACTCTAATCGACTAGTATTAGTCGTTGGGCCTATAATGTTAAGATTTTAATTAGACATTTTTTACCGTTGGAGTGAGAATTTAGCCAATTTGTCTTGACAGATTTTTAATGCAAAATTTTCTAGCTTATTTTGAAAAGAGAAAAATAGTTTTAGTGCTAAGAAGTTTTCAAAAGAAATCCGCTTTCTTTGGCCAAGCTTTCCAAAAGTTTAAATTTTTTTGCCACTTCTTGATCTTCTAAAAGCTTCAAATTCTATCTTTTAAAGATCAAGTTCTCCTATAGCTGCATCACATGCATAAAAGCTTCAACTCCGGTTATAGGTAATTGTATCAAAGCAATATACAAATAAAATCCTCTTAGGAAGAGATGGTAATAAAATCCTCTTTCATGAGATGTTGAAAATCTTTTTGAGAATGTGTTTTGTAAAATCCTCTTGGAAAAAGGTAATGGTATTCTTCCATTGAAGGAAGTTGATAACGGAAAGAAAGTGGGACTTGGTACTGGACGCAAGTCACATGGGGACTGAACCAATATAAACTCTCTGCTGTGCTTTCTATGTTATTACTTTCGATGTACTTAACTTTATATTTGTAAGAGTACTGACTGAGATCAAATTAGGTAACTCTAATTGTAATCATAGATTAAAATTTCTAGAGAAGATTATAAATTTCATAACCACTATTGACCCTCATCTAGTGTTCAACTTGCTATATCAAGATCTAATATTGTGGTATCAGAGCCAAGGCATTGAAAGATAGTGTCAACAAACAGTTTCCCTAAAGAACAATCCACTTCGTGCCCTCTCTTACCGGATTAAATTACGGGAGTTGGGAGAATCACATCAAGATCTATATTACATATGACTTGTGGACCATGGTGGAGACCCTTTACGAAGCACCAACAAAGCTGGGCACTACGTGGACCAAGCATGAGAAAGAACAAGATGTATTGAACGCCAAAGCAGGAACATGTTCTATTGTATCATTAACAACACGAAGTGCAACCGGGTGTCACTAGCAACCATCGCACATGATATATGAAAGATTCTTGATGTAACCCTAGTTAAAACTTCAAAATTTTCTCTTTATGCTCACAGGTGCGAATCCTTCTAACTGAATGATGGAGAATCAATTATGGAGATGTACACCAGTTTCACGAAAATCATAAACACTCTTATGAGGCTATATAAGAGTTACTCTCAAAGCGAGCATGTAAGTAAGATGATACGTTTCAGATCTGGATTTAGGATAAAATGTGATTTTTATGGGTTTTGGAGTGAAAGATGTGATTTTTATGAGAAAAGTGGGATTTTTATAGGTAAGGAAGAGATTTGGGGAAGAAATGTGGGATTTTTCTTGATGTAGAAACTGAAAATACAAAAAAATAACTGACCTCGATTTGGAAGAGGCCTTTCTCTTAGCTTTCGATTCGAGATGAAAGTATAAGATCTCCCGGTGTCACCTTGGACAATGTTTCTCACAAGAATAATCAAGTATACCACATTCCTAGCCGGCCCTAGCTATAAATAAATGACAAATTACATATCTGCAGAATTTACGAAAAAACCCTGCCTTAAAATCCAAACTTTTCTAAAATGCCCTTGTCGGGCCACAAAATCCAAAACGCATCATTACTCCCCCAACGAAGAACCGCCTTGTCCTCAAGGTGGTGCGTGAAGTGCGTGAATGGGCTATTCCAAATGCTGGTGCTCTTGATCCTCCTCACCAGCCTCTAGCTCTATCACGTCACATCCATCCTCCTCGTCATTCACGATCAATATCTGCAGGGTACGGTCTCCACACCTGTGCCCCGAAAAGAAATTTTCGTCACACTTGAAGCATAATCCACTGGCATGATTTTCTCGTATCTTAGCCTCTGGCATCTGCCATATATGTCACATGGTCGTGCCGCAACACCCTTCTCCTTACTGGCTGCTGCCCCACCTATGGCTGCTACCCCGTGGTTGCCTTCTACCCCATACAGATTCCTGCCCCCGCAAAGCAGGACCTCCCCACGCCCCTCAGGCTCTCCTCTCCTCAACCAACATGTCCTCTACCATCAGTGCTAGGCGCATCCTATCAATCAAGTCTACGGGCTTTTTGATCCTCACCTCTGATCTAATGACGGGCTTCAGGCCCTTCATAAAGCATCCCTGCAGAGATTCTCCTGACACCTGTGGACTCGGCCTGATAACATCTCAAACTTCTAGATGTACTCCCTCACCGTGCCCTCATGCCGCAGAGCATACAACTTCTCAAATGTATCGCCTGTCTGCACCTCCTTGAAACGGTCCAGTAGGCGCGATGTGAAATCCACCCAAGATAGGAAAGGCTGCTGATGCTATGCCCATCGGTACAACGACAGTGCCTCTCCCTCCAAGCAAACACACACTGCCCTCGGCCACTATGCCTCCTGAACCCTCGACACCTCAAAGTATCATTCGACCTTGTATATCCATCCATCTGGGTCCTCCGCCTCAAAAATAGGTAGCTTCAGCTTCCTGACCCTACTCTCTGCGATGACTCCTCCATGTGCTCATCTCTTCTGCTGATAGTCGTGGATGTTGGGGGTATAGGTAGATCATAACCATAGTCTCCGACTGGGTATCCATCTCCATTCCAAGCAGCTTCTTCCAAATCAGCCCCTCCTCCGTCCACGAAGTCCCATCGGTCATCCTCGTAATATCTGTCATAGTCCTCAAACTTTGCCTTACACCTTGAAAGCTCTCCCCGTAGAAATCAGTGCCAAATTCATTCCAAGAACCCCGAATCCATCGTCGAAACCTCCTCGCTGCCCCATTCATCCTCGCGTGGCCACCGAAAACTCCAAAATTGCCTGTCGGTCCAGATGTTGCTGCCTGGGGGCCCTGACGGGCTGCTTTGGGACCCTGCGGGGCCCTGGCAGGCCGCCAGGGCCTGTCGGCTGCCCTATGGCTATCGTTGGTATTGTCCAGCCCCCTGTTCGCCTCCCCGATTGTCGAAGATCCATTGTTGCGTCTCCGTGCCTTCATTGAAATCATGATCCTCGTCGTCAGTCACCAGATCTGCATCCGAAAGAAGCCCTTTGCAAAAGAAATCAACTTTCTCCGTCCCCTTCGCTAAGGGCTTGGTGAAGCCCTGGCGGGCCGCCAGGGGCCCGCGCGGCTCCTGGCGGGCCGCCAGGGCCTGTCAGCTGTCGTTGGAGTTGTCTAACCCCATGTTTGCCTCCCTGGTTGTCGTAGATCACTTGTTGTGTCTCCTCGCCTTCGTTGAAATCATGATTATCGTCATCTGTCACAAGACTGCATCCGAAAGAATCCCTTCGCGAAAGGGATCACCTTTCTCCTTCCCCTTCACTAAAGTTCTCGCCTTTTGCTCTGTATCTAAAGTTTCGGTCTGACTTGAGTCAACTTCTTCGAAAACGCATCAAACATCTGATTTACGGTTTCCACGAATAGCGTGAGCTTCCGATTCGTCTTGGCCCCCTTGATCTTCAATCTTCTTTGTAAGGTCTCTTGTAAGGTCTTGGATAGCGCCTTCCATCTTCTCCATCTTCTTCTCCATCGCGTCCATCTTATATTTGGATCTCGTAGCCGCCATGGATCGACGTGCTCTGATACAAATTGATATGTTTCAGATCTGTATTTAGGATAAAAATGTGATTTTTATATGTTTTGGTGTGAAAGAAGGGATTTTTATAGGAAAGGATCGATTTTTATGGGTAAGGAAGAGATTTGGGGAAGAAAAGTGGGATTTTTATTGATGTAGAAACTGAAAATACAAAAGATAACTAGCCTCGATTCGAGAAGAGGCCTTTCTCCTAGCTTTCGATTCGAGATGAAAGCCTAAGATCTCACGGGTGGACAATTTTCTCACAAGAATAATCAAGCATACCACATCCCTAGCCGGCCCTAGCTATAAATAAAAGACAAATTACAGATTTTTAGAATTTACGAAAAAACCCCTTAAAATCCAAATTTTCCTAAAATGCCCTTGCCCACAAAATCCAGAATGCATCATAAGATTCTCTGTTGTATTACACCTGAGTAGAAGAGAAAGAAGACAGCCATAGAGAAAGTGAATGATCCTTCCAAACTCACCTTGGAAGATCTCATCGGCAACTTCATGGCATACAAGCTCTAATTGCAAAATATATATATATAAAGCAAGATAAGAAGAAGGAACTTGCTTTCAAAGCTACCTCGGAAACAGAGGATTCAGAAGATGAAGTTGAAGAGCAACTAGCTCATATAACAAAGGGTTTCAGAAAGATCTTCAAATCAAGTAAACTCAAATCCAAAAAACGTAGATCATCTAATAAGTCTATTATTTGTTATGGATATAATAAGCCATGGCATATGAAGAAAGATTGTTCAATAGCAAAGCTCAAATGTAAGAGTAGAAAAATGAAGGAAGCCAGAGGAAAAAAGCAATTGTCGATTGGGATCAGATCCAAATGAATCATCATCCAATGACTAATGACTCAACTGATTATAAAGAAGAAAAAAGGAGGGAGTACAGATGTGCTTCATCGAACTGGAGGATAACAAAGTAAATTCTACCTCGGACACTAGTAGTGATGATGATGATGATCGTGATTGTAAAGAGGAATTTCACAAGCATCATGTGCAATATAAGAAACCCCTAAAAGACCTATTAATTGTTACGAAGAAACATAAAAATGTTCTAACATTAATTATACTGAAAAGCTAATTAAATTAGAAAAGAAAAATAAAGAATTTAAAGATGAAATTGTTAGATTAAAAATGAAACAATCTCAGGAGATTTAGTTAATATAAATAAATATTTAGAGAGAAAATGTATAACATTTAAAATGGAAAATGATGATTTAAAAGAAGAAAACAAACTTTTTAAAAATGAAAGTAAAAACCTAAACAATAGGATTAATGAACTAGATAAGAATACTTAAGATTTGTATAAGAATGTTGAAAATATTAATAAAGAAAAAGAAAACTTAAACAATTTATTAAAAACTCAACAACCAACTGATAACAAGTTTGGCTTAGGGTATAATAAGAATAGTAATGAAGTTCGACATAAACCTAAGCAAAATCATGCATACTTATATAAAAACTTCTCCAAGAAAACAATATATAAAAATCCAGAACAATATAGGTTTAAATAGATAATAAAAGTTTGGATATCTAAAAATGGCTCAATCTAAATGAAGAATAATTATGGTAACCATTTTATGGAAAATATTCACATGTCTAAAACTATAAATATATAAACAATGGGAATTCAAAACCCAAATGGGTTTGATTTCTAATTAAATGACAATCTTTTGAAACCATCAAGGTACCACAAACCATAAAGCAAATCCTATGGGTACCTTAGAAAAGAAAAGATTAATAATAATTAGATAAAATTTACATATAACAAGTATTGTACATAAATGTAGTGAAATTTCATTTATTTTACTTTCTATGGATATTAATCGACTAGGATATATACTGTAGTCGACTAATCCAATTCTCCCTTAAAACAGCTTTTAGTTTCAAGGAAATAGTCGACCAGAGAAGCTTCATTAGTTGACTAATCTCATGACTAGTCAATTAACTGAAAGCCCCTAGTCGACTAGTGACACTGATTACTGGCAGATTCTGGTGTTTAAAATAATTCAGTTTTATATTAGTTTTCTTATAATAATTGGGTTCATATTAAATTGTTTTGAACCCATTATGTTCAGGTATCCATGTTTATATGTTTATCATAGAAATCAAGTTAAATAGAATTAGTTTTAATTAAATATAATTTGATAGTCTTGAATAAGATTAGATTAATCTTGAATTGAATTGATCCAACTCCAACGACCCAAAAGATATGATACCAAAATTTCTTGTTTATTTTTAGGTATCCCTAAAGGATTGAAGCTACCACATACAACACCATGATTCAAGAAGAAGAAAATGCACAAATTCAGGGGGTGGTGTAAAACTTGATATGCAATTTTAAACGGGGGAGCTCAATAAGTTGCAAGTATATTTAACAATTAGTATTATGATTTTTAACATTGTGGTATCATGTATCCATTAGTGTCACATTCATTCAAAAGGATGCATATAAAAATAATGTATCATTTGGTTTCAATATGTGATCTCTCTTTAATCTTGGTATCATGATGATTGAGATATTGAGTCACATACACTTACAAGAACACTCTTGTTGACTCATGTCATGCTTTATAAGAAAAAGAGGGAGTAATTTGCACGTTTAATGGAAGGGATAGAGAATGCTTAATCTATATTATTCTTACTTTGAATCATTAAGAGGGATAGAGTTTTTGGTAACATTACTTAGATAACATACATAATGACAAAGGGAGATGTAGACTTTAGCATCATATCCTTTTTAATAATGACAAAAGGGGGAGAGGAGTTAAATGTCATGCATAATAATATGTGCATGTTCAACAATTACTTGCATTTATGTTTAGCACATTTATTGATGCACATTGGTGTGTGTATTAGCTAACATTTTACTAACATGTTATGTTACAAAAAGAGTAAGTATTTATCATATTATTAGGTATTCATATTTGTCATCATCAAAAGGATGAGAATGTTAGGATATTGGGTCACCCCATGTGTATTTTGATGATGAGCAAACATGTTATCTAATAATATGAGTGTAGGTATGACAACATAAAGCAAATCAAAGAGCTCTCAAAGCTTTTGTGAGTTTAACGAGACATGATTGTCAAGTGAAGTAAGACAAAGAGTATAAAGATCCAAGATTGTATCAAAAGCTTCACTGCAATGTAAAATGATGTAAATTTCATTTATGTCTTGATTAGAATGTTAAGACCTTCGTTGAAGCTCACAACACTTAGAAATTTCTTAAAAGTTTTTCAAAATATTTAGAGAAACATTCAAAATATTTCTTACGTTTTTTAGGTCAAAACATCATTTATAGATGAACTAATTCACTAGACTAACACCCAATAGACTAGGTGTAATACGGAATTCATAGGCTAGAGCAAGTCAAGTTGCTCGACTAGAATAGATGAACTAGCCGACTAGAAAAGACAGCACAGCTTCTGCACTTGGCTAGTTTTCTAGAGTTCAATTACTAGTTGATTAGTTGTTGACCATCCGAGTAGGAAGTCAACTTTAGTCGACTAGTACTAGCCGTTGGGCATATAACGATGAGATTTTAACTTGCCATTTTTTATCGTTAGAGTGACATGTTGGACAATCTGTCTTGATCAAAATGTACCCTATATATAGAAGGTAGTTTAAATTTTTAATGCAATTGAAAAGAGAAAAATACTTTTTGTACTAAAAAAATTCAAAAGAATTTTTTTAAAAGAAAATTACCAAAAAATTCTTTCAAAAGAAACACTCTTTTCTTTGGCCAAGCTTTCTAAAAGTTTTTTTAATTTTTCTTTGGCCGCTTCCTTAATCTTCCAATAGCTTCAAATTCCATCTTTTAAAGATCATCTTATAGCTACATCATATACACAAGAGCTTTAACTCCGGCTATTGGTAAATTGTATCAAAGCATTGTAAGTATAAAATCCTCTTGAGAAGATGCGGCCATGAAATTATTAATTGTGTTGTGTTGGAAATCCTCTTGTGAGGAGGTGTTTTATCAAAATCCTCTTGTGAAGATGTGGTTGAAATATTCTTCCATTGAAGGAAGTTGATAGTTGAAAGCCAAGTGAGACAAGGTAATGGACGTAGGTTATGGGATGATTAAACTAGTATAAACTCTCTGTGTTTGCTTTGTGCTTGAATTGTCTCTTGCATTGTTTTATTTCTGCTATGCTTAACTTTAAATTTACAAGATGTTGATTAAAATTAAATTAAGTAACCCTAATTATAATCTTAGTTAGAAATTTCTAGAGAAGATTATAAACTTCATAAACCATATTTACCTCCTCTCTAAATTTTTTGCTTGTCAACTTAGGATCCAACAAAAAGGCCTAATATCCAAACTCAAGTTTGAAGCGGTATTAAGAAAAATAGTCACACATCGAAAAATTGAAAGAAGTTGGCATCCATAAATTAGGAATTGAGCATATTCCACCCATTGGCTTAATTTTTGTGGTTAGATATGGCTTTAGTTACCATTTACGGTTTCACTAACATCATTAGTTGTGAACCCCTCTCGGCCTTGTTCTTGTTCTATCATATACAAATATAAAGTATTCACTTTCTATTAGAAAAATTGGTGGCCATATAGTTTAAACTTGTGCTCTTATAATGCTACCTGTTTTTTGTAGGCCATGTAGCAGAGGGTAAAAGAAGCTGATATGTGATGTTAGAGTTGATAGCATCAGCACATTATCACAAGTCTCTTGACTACATAACTTAATGTCAGGATCGCCCACACACACTATACATTTTTCTAAACCACGTTAAAGTTTAGATGTTCTTATCAAGTAAGATGAAGAGGGAGGTGTCAATGATAAGTTGTGTTGGAGTTAACATATGCTATTAGATTTAGAAATGCTACCAATCAGGTTTATCTGTACATGAATAGAGAAAGAATGCCAAAAGAAAGAAACATGTTTCAAAATATTGAAAATAGTCATCTCACCAAAGTTCGAACAACAAACTTCATCTCCATTTCTCTGCAACATCGCATAAGACTTACAACAATATTTTTCCTTCGTACAGCACTTCCACTGCCTGTTTCCGCACTGACAAAAAGGATACATGCAAATCATTTGATCATTCAAATATATTCAAACTAAACTAAAGATAGAACATCCTGACAGACAGGACTGTACTCACCACTACCACTACTACCACCATCCACAACAACAACAATAACAACAACAAGAAGAAGAAGAAATTCCCATGTTCAACATTCAGATGCAAGTGGAAAGAGGCAACCTGAATCTACTACACATTAGTCATGAAACCTCAACATTGAATGTATTATTGCATCCAAACCGAGCAGAGCGGTTAAAATATTCATCTGTCAATACCTGAATGGGCTTGGTTTTTTTGTGTATTCTTGCAAATGTTTGGAATATTACAAGATCACTCAGTTTGTATAAAACCAACATCTATGAATCGATTCCACAACAATTATTACATATTAACAAAAATATAAAGATCAGGTTATACCAGAACTTCATATTATGTTAGCATACACATATTTCTTGCTAAATCATAGTTCCATTCCTATTAATATGATCTGGGCATTGTTCTCTGCAACTGGAATATAGAATCCAATATCTAATTTATTCAGCAAAGTTGTCGGTGTTATCAGGTTCTGACATGCTCAGACAATTCCCCTAAATCCACTGAATTAATAATTGAATCCTTCAAGCATATTGTTTTCTTAAGGATTGCCAACATAAACAGTCATCCACTACATATACTAGTTGCAAAAAAATGTATTTCAAATTGTCTCCAAATTCTCAGTAAATGCTCATTTCTGAGGGAAAAACAGTGACAAAAATCAAAGCTTACTGAAACCAGATTTGTATGGTTAATGCACAGAAAGGAATTGAAGCTTAACCAATATTTGTATATACATGGTTAGAAAAATCATATGCTTTGAGTTTAAAGGAATCGGTGCCCTTTAAGTACAAGCGTATGAAATTAAAACAGGTTAAGTATTCAAAGCACCACACAAAGTGTGGTTATCCAAGGATTAGTATAAATAACAAAAATTAGCGCCAAGTTTCCCAGCATTTTCATGCAAAGGATGTAACTGCTGGCAAGGAATGTGGATTAATATTATGTGAATCATACTAGAATTAAACAGCACAAATCTCTACTCTATGAAAATAAATTGAGCAAAATTACATATGATGCAAACGCGGAACCTAATTACAAGAAACAGAAGTTAGATCAAGATTCGGCCAATTCATTAAGATTGTGCACGAAGAAATTTTTATTAAAAAAGGATATTAGCATGTAGCCCAACAAGAAGGGCATACGTCCATAGATAATGAGCATGGATAATACATCCATTGTGTGCTATGATTTGTAAACACGTACATGGGGTGTCACCATGAGTGTCCAAAATCCAGACAGGAAGAGAAGACAGGAAGAGACGACTGTATGTATGTGTTATTGAATGCATGTTATCTAACACATATAAATATATTATATTTATGTTGGACCATAAACGAAAGAACATAAATTAACAAAATGATTGAAGAAATAATTAGCTTTTGCCAAAGGGTGATGTAGAACATGAACAATTTATGGATTTGTGGGGAATTTGGGGAAGAATAAGATAACAGGTTTCCTTGGCTTCTCGCCAAGGATTTTAACGCTTCACACCAAGGAGAACCTTTCACGGGTTTTAGGGGATTTTTAATCTCAAGCTTTCATTAATTCAAAACAAACAAGTCTATGGCCTAATATAACCATACAGCACATCAACTCTCCTATTCTATCCGATGTGGTACTAAACTCACGCAAAGAAAGAAAACAAAATAAAATAGAAGATCACAAAACCCAACTCTAAATCAAGTCTCCGTTGCGCTCGTGCCCAACCATAACGAACTGGGCTGAGGATCGTGTCATCTTCTGCATGTGTAGACCCCCTTGTGGGCCTCCCTCATTGACTCCATGACCCCTTCGAGGAGCCCTGGGGTCCTGTCGCTATCGCCTTTAGAGGGGCCGGCTAGGGCCGCATGCCTCTCGGTTGTGCTCCTCCGCCTCTGGGTCGCTGCTATGACCCTCTTATCTTCCAAATCCCTTACTACATGCTTCCCATTGTCCAAAGGTGACGCCTTTGTCGCTGTTTTAGGGTTTATGTTGCCTCCGTTCAATTTCGTCGAGATCTCCCCAAGTTGGAAGATGATTTTTGTTAGAGCGTCGCTATGTTAATCCAATTTCGACTCCACCTTTGTGAATCGTTCATCATGTGCCGCTAGGGTTTCCTTTATGCTAGTGATCTCTCCCATCAATTTCTCCTCCACTACATCGATCCTATCTTTGGATCGTGTATTCGTCGCCATGGATCGACGTGCTCTAATACCAAAATGATAGTAACTAAAGAGAACCTGAAATTTTATTGATTAAATTTAAAATAAAATAAGATACGGGCTATAATTAAAGGGGTAACCTCCCTCCCAAGATGCCAATTAATAAGGGACGTCCGCACCTTCCTGAAGAACTAAGAGATCTCTTCTCTCAATCACAATTATGAAATTTTGCATAACTAGGGCCGGCCAGCTATCCCCTATTTATAATCATTTAATTAAATGTCTAATTACCTAAATACCCATATTTATAAAACAACACAACACCCTCGAAATAGGCCCTCTGGGCCGGATCTAACATTGTAACCCTATGCCAAGGAGCCGACTTTGGAGAATTAGACTACCCCTATTAATAAAACAACACAAAACACCCCCGAAATAGGCCCCCTGGGCCGGATCTAACATTATAACCATATGCTAAGAAGCCGACTTTGGAGAATTAGACTTTCTTCTCGAATAGAAAGTTAGGAGATCTCCCATCTCGAATCGGAGCTTATCTTTGTTTTGTCCATATCTGAAAGCAATATAAAATTTCCTCTTTTCTCTTGTTTCTCCACTAAAATCCATATTTTTCCACAAACAAGCCATAGGATCTATCAAAGTGGTATCAGAGCGGTCGATCCATGGCGAACACGAGGTCGAAAGATAAGGTCGAAGTGTTGGAAGAGAAGTTGGCGAAGATTGAAGGCGAGATCCATGACGCGATTAAGAACACCAACGAGCAAAGCGTGTTTGATAGAAAGTTTACGCTACTCATGGAAACAATGAACCAAAGGTTTGATGATTTGACGAAGAAGACGGATCCCCAACAAGTCGAAACCTTAGATCTGGAGAAAAAGGCGAAGGCTATTGTTAGAGGCCTAGTGTGAAATGTGTCTCTAACAAATGGTGTCAGAGCAAGCACCATGCTACGACCCTTGCTGCGGAAGGGGTGACCTGGGGAAGGAGTGACCTAAGAGGGTACGACCTGATAAAGGCTAGAGTGGGCCACTTAGAGTGGGCACCCCAGAGTGGGCCGCCGTTGACGGTGGTTGTTGGAAGCGAAAGGGGTGACTGGGCGACCTAAAAGGGGACGACCTGGGGAAGCCAGAGTAGGCCACTTAGAGTGGGCACTCCAGAGTAGGCCGACATGGACAGCGGTTGTCGGAAGCGTGGTGGTATGTTACAATCACATTAGTCCCACATCTGAAGTGAAAAAAAGAAAAAGAAAACTTTAAGTATTAGAGGGCCTCTCCACCTAACACCAATTGGTTTTGGATTGGATGCTAGCTAATACTTAACAATTGAGGTGTGAGCCCAATCTTATCGGCCTAGTAGAGATGGGTCCTTAGCAAGGCTATTGTCAGATGCCTAGCATGGGATGTGTCTCTAACAAATGGGCTATTATTAGATGCCTAGTGTGGAATGTGTCTCTAACAGTGGTCAACCCCTTTAAAATTTTCTGGGTAGGGGTCCGTTCCGGTAGGAACATTACATCTGCCTACCATTTTCATAGAGAATCAACTACATGAAAAATTAGGATTGAAAAGTCTTTACTATAAGAAATCTAACATGGACAAGTTGAAGAGCCAAAACAGAATTGCATGGAAGAAAAAACAAGAGAGCACTGTTACAGTGGCCCAAATGAATATTTCCACATTATTTTCATAAAGACGATTCTAGATGAAAAATTAGAATAACAGTTCTATTATAAGGAAATCTGAGGCACAAACAAGCTAAAGAGCAAATCATAATCGCATGGGGGAAAAGAAGCAAGAGAGCACTACAATAGCACAGATAAATATTTCCACATCATAGCTAGTGCTAATGTGCCGACACCTGGACACATTTGGCTAATATCAACCAACCAGTTCGTAAACTGTCTAATCAACCTAGTTACAAGACGTTTCCAGGTACACATAGAGCCACTTTTAGCATGAGAACAACCAAGAAAGAGTCACAAGCTTCTACACTTTTCATGTTGTTGTTGAAGCATACAATGGGATAGATAAATGTAATCTGAATGGAAGTTATAACTTATAACTAATGTATGCCGTCATAATATTAACAGATAGGCAGAAGGTCCGCGGAAATAATTACAGAAATACCTTATCTGCCTGAGAGCATAGAATAAATTCTTTATAGTGAGAGGACGAGGCGGAGCAAGTAACCGTTGTGTCTGCCGACATTCCTGGGCAACATCACCTTTAGAGGGCACAGAAATATCAGTATGTATGTATACACACATATAAAAATGGGAAAAGGCTAGCCTAGGAGGAAAACCATCCTATGCCATCGTCAAAAACTCCAATCTCTATCCATTTTTTGGGTGATCAGCACCGTTCATTTTTTATCTTCACATTCTAAACCTCCAATAGACTAAAAGATCATATAAACCCAATGTGTTTTACTCGTTCATTAAGTCGTTGCAAAGAGGTCTATCATTGTGAAATCGCTAAATTTACAGCAAATGATTGAACCAACAAAATCCCCCAAAATCCCCTGGACTCGTTAGATATTTTGTGCTTTAAGGTTTTGCAATGTGAAGATTAAAATGATCGATGCCAATCATCTAAAAATGGTGGAGAATGAAGTTTTGATGTTTACAAAGGTTTTTCCTCCCCGGCTAGCTGACACACATATTGCTTATAGATATATATGAGAAACATAGCCGTAAGCTACTCACACGTATATAAATGTATGTGCGTGTGTCTGTAGAAAGTATGATATCGATGATTATAAGGATGCATTCCTACCGAGATCGCCAATTGAATTATACATTTCTTTGATTCTAGACCTGCTAGTCCCACATGCCTCTTCCAATGCAGCTATGACCAAACTGCCTCCAATATTCAATTCCTAGCTTAAGAGGCATGGTACAGCTATATATTAGAATTTCGCAGACAAAAATTCTTCACTGAAAACCAAGAAAAGAAATAGATGCTTTAACATCAACATAAAAGTCAAAGCTTATAATTAGTACAGTATCCAAATTTTTCTTGTTAGCAGATATGCGCAATAGTCAAACAATGAAAGTTCAATCAAAAACTTCACTTATGTTAACAGCTTTAATTCCAGCTTTTAACCAACATAAAAATAAAAGAAAAGAACAAGAATAAACATTTATTTAAAAACCCAACCTCATGTTGTATAAGCAAATCATACAATATGCAAAGTCTATTTAACTAGTGAGTAAATAAGTTATCGAGCATACTCTCCACCGGGGTTTTAAAAATTAGTGAATACCAAGATGTTTCGCTCGTATCGAATTAGATTTTAAGTATGACAGTATCGTTGATATTAACTAATAACAACCAATACAAAATGATTTTCGAAGTTTGACGTGACAGAATTTGACATTATGACTTATTCCATGTAAAGGTGTAAAGAACTGTGTTCAAAGTCAAGGTTCGAAAAATGAGGGGACAGAATTTGAAACGTACTGACCATTTCAGATCAAATATCTTACAAACAGAGCTCTCTTTAAAAGGACATGTATGGGGACGTTTTGGTTAACATGCAACCTTTAAAATGAAAACAAAAGGAAATTGAACTAATTCATTTTGATAATATTTTAAGGCACCCATTGACAAAGTGGTTAGGCGAAAGATGGGATGTAACGACTGGAATAATCCATGGAATGAGGAAGCATTTGCTAGAGATGCTAAAGATGAAGTTGTACTTGCAACCAATTCCAGAGGTTGAGATTAGACAACCGATATCTGATCTGATGCTTTCAACACAGCGTGTGATGCTTATGATAAAGTCAACACCATTGCTGCAAATCACCAGTCAATACCAAGACCGAACAAAGAATTCAAGTTATTACACTGTACTCTAGTGATCCATAGCAAGATAGAGTTGAGCAGTGTAAATTAATTAACAGGTATGTTTGAGTCGGACATTTATGCATGACTTTGATTAATATAAGAATTTTTTGTGCACATCTATTATACAAATGATGCATTTGTCCTAGTTGGGAGGGGAAATATGACTAGACAATTGTCCCATCACCTCACCCTCCACCTCACCCAAATCTCACCCACAACCCCACTTAATTACATGTTTGTCATCCCCTCAAAAAAAACACCAACCCCACTTAATTACATGTTTGCCATTCGCCCCAAAAAAACCCACTTATTTACGTGCTTGTCACCCCACGATTTTTTGCATTTTGACCTCCGGACTTTGCACTTTTTGCCCCCCGACGATACCGACACGCACACCCACATTTCTCGCTCCTTTTCGGTTGCGTGCGTGCACCGCATCCTCTTCGCATGGTTTTTTTTTTGCTCTGTGCACCGTGTGCACGGGTAATTTCTAGAATTGTTTACTATGATAGGATTACATTAAAAATATCGCTTGTTTGGAAAGACTTTGGGTTGATCGGACAAGGAAGATGTGCAGGTCCTGCTCATAAGAAGGGTATATCACAGATCATGACAAACATTTCGTGTTGCAACGCTTTCTTTTTAAGGTTATTTGCATTTCTTTTGCAGGGGTAGTCAGCGTTCATTTCTTAGATATGGGGCCTTCCTTGGGTTACAAAACTTCAAGGTTTTTCTATTTGAAAAAAAGATTCTGGTCATGCTGGCCTATAAATGGCTGTAAGGATCTTGCATTGGATATATTAGTTCCATCTTCACATGGTTAATAAAGTTCTCTTATTACGTATGTCAAAGATGTTTACTGCCATGGTTTTCTACGTCACATGGTTTTCTGTCGTATTTTCTAGCTTGCTTCCGTGTGTGGTTTCTACTCTCAGAAGCAAGAGTATATCATAAAACAGAAAGAAGAAAGAAAAACCATATGATTTCAACAGACCTAATACCATATGCATTTACCCTCTTCAATCCGTTGCACTCCACTTCCCACTTTATCATATTTTATTCGGTTTTTTGATTCCCTTCTAATTCATGTAACTAGGCCTTAATTTATGACATCAGATGGGTATGCATACCACTGACACTCGCAAAGATGAACTCCGATCGGATAGACACCGTTGCTGTCATGGTGAATGATGGACATAATTCAAGCCAACCATCAATATGATCTTTTGTACGATATGCATAGTGTTGCAGTTCTAATAAAGCAAAGGTCAAATTTGTTCTACAAAGAGAGCAAGTCAACCTTTTCAAATTGAGAAGCATTCTTGTGTTATAAACTTTGGTCGTGTCAAGTACTCTATGGTCAGCACATATAAAGGGCATTACACACTCATATCTTGATTAGAATTCAATCGAAAATGCCACAAGCCAAAATGTGGACCCAATTGCAACTAGGAGCCAACTGCGCAATTTTCATAGCATTAGTGATCATTTTTTTGTTCATGGTTAAGAAATATGAGCACACACAGAATTCTAATGGTTTGTGCTTGGATACACAGATAAGTCCAAACATATTTAACTTTTCATTGTCCAAAGAAGGTAATATATTTTATCCCCTTAAAGTCTAGTATTTGATAGCATAAGAAAATCTCAGCACCACAGATTTTGTTACCAAACAACAAGTCACTATCCTAGATTTTTTTTAAAAATAGCCAATTTAATTAATTAAAGGGAAAAATAAAACCCCATGAAAGTTTACCGTGAGAACATGTGAGAACATCCAACTTCATCCTATAACGCACATGGAGAAAAGGGTTGTTTCTTAGGTACTTATAGGTTCACATGATCCCTCTTATGTATTTAATGCATGTGGCATCTTGAAATTGAGACCTACACAATTATAGTATGTTCTCACATGACCGCGCCTTATGTTCTCACTTGGAATCTAGTCTTTAGTTCTTAAACAATTTATATATGTCACTTCCAAAACGTGAAATGAAATTCCAAATAGCTATTCTGTAATGTGTTATTCCCATGACTGAGAATGACCCGTCCAAGTTCCAACCGCTATTTCTTTTAGAATGTTAGCCAATTGTAACAGAATGCACCTTTAAAACACCATCTTCTTGTATATAATATTGCTGGCATCGGCTTCAAAAATGTTGAACATGTCCCTACTTACTAATTTTCTGACTGTGTGTTACCAGGACAGTAAATGTTTACACTTTTGCCGTCGCTTGGACACCAGTGTCACACATATCAGAAAGGCTCGTGTAAAAATAATTTTAAAAAGAGAATCAGGTATCACCGTATTAAAAGAGGGAAATAATTAGAAAGAAGAGGGAAATAATTAGAAAGAAGAGAAAAAAGAATATACAGAAAGAATATGTGCACATGGGAGGAACAGATGAAAGGAAAGTTAATATGTGTTATTTTTAATTAGTCCCAGAGTCATCCAAGCCCGTATCATGCTCTTCTTCTTGAACTGTCAAATTCATGGTAGGTCAACAAGCTCCGCTAATTATGATGTTATATATGTAGGCCTGAATGTGTGTGTATAAGTATGTATGCATGCATGCATGCATGATAATGTCATGTATCCTACAATTTAAAATTTGTCATGTTGGACACTATAGCCTATAGGATGATCGGACACTTGACAACTGTGTCTCATGTCCAAGTAACACTGTTTTGACTAGGTTGACTAGAGGTTTATATCAAACAAAAGTGCTGATTTGACCACCGTAGGTCTTTATTCCCCTTTTACATGCATTGCATGTGAACAAATTTCAGTTGAAAGTAAATTTCCTGAGAAGATACCAAAACTTCTGAGCTCACCCCCAGAATCAGTTCTTAGACAAAAATATACTGATTTAATAATGAAAATAGCTATATCAAGGAATAGATCCTCTAGTTCAATTAGCCGGAGGAGATATTGTGCTTTCAAAAAAACTAGATACTCACCATATTTTCATGGTCAGCGGCAATTTTATGTGTGCATAGATAGACAGCAGCCAGCACGTCATTTGGTGACAAGGCAAGCAAGCTGCATCAGAGAAGAGTTAGTGCAAGTAAACATTATGCCCATATATACATAGAACACAATCTTCGGAGGTGGAAAGAAATAGGAACAATGAGATAACAAGCATTGACATGATGCAGAGTAGCCAACCTTCTGAACATGTTGCATAACATGGCAGTGGTTTTTATTTTTCCTTTTTCTCTCTCCACCAAATCAAAAGTCCGTGCCAGGTGCACATAGGGAGCAGGTTCTCCAGCCTTCCAACATGCTGCCATAAAATCTAATTTCATGATACATATTGCAAATAATAATAATAATAATAATAACACAAGACTGCTTTCTGCCAGGCATCAATGACAAAAAGCAATACAAACCATGCTCAACTGGAGAGTACTTTTCAATTGGAAATGATACATTAATTATGCTCGTCTCATCGGCTGAATTTCCATGTGCAAATAAAGAGGGCAAGTTTTTTGTTTCTTGAGAACTGCTTGTCTTCTCAGTACAACTATTTATATGTCCAGCACAAGTCCCCGCTTTAACACTAGAAGGTGTTGACAACTCATCATCACCAAATACATTACTTAAAATGTTGTAATACATATCAACTGCCATGCCAACATCTCCTTTCACCTTCTCAATTAAGGAGACAGCAGTCTTCCTTGCAATACCATTATCTATTATCTGAAGAAACTGATCAACCTCTTTATTGTATGTCTTGACAGCGTCAACTACTACAGACATCTTACCATCGGTCTCCTGACCAGCGACGACCTTGAGATCATCGTCATGAGAAGAATTGGGTACAATGTTTCCAAAGAATTTAGTAATTGTGTATTGTTTACATCCAGCATTTTCTGACGATGAAGAAGTTTTTGCCTTCTTTTTAGCCTTGTTTCCCATGCTTGCACCCCTTTTCTTTGCCACACTAGATTTTGGTGTACCAAGCTTTGTGTTAATGGATTTCTTACCTAATTTTATGAACTTACTACCAGATTTATGTGTCTCTTCCCCACAGTTCGTAACAGGAAAAGAAGAAAAATCATTCTGTGAACTTGTCTCAGAGCTAGGATTAGTAACTGGAGGGACGCAGGCATTTGCTTTCTGGTAGAACTCAATCTCATGTTCAAAGAACTCTGAAACTGCTTCAACAATATCACCATTGGAGCCTTTTAGCAAACCTAAAATCTGATCTTCCGTTACCCATAATGGCAAGGAATCACGGAGCTCCCTTTTTGCTTCCTCCAGGTTCTCAATATTCAAGTCTTCGGTACAAGGTTCCATCTGTGACTGCAATAAATTGTCCTCTTCTGCTGCATCCTCCATTTGACACGTGCTAAGGGCCACATCATTACCAGCCAGTAGATCAGCATTCCTTACCTTCTTGCCGAAAACCATCAAAAAATCTTGCTTGTTTGCAGTTTCATCGACTAACCCTTGAAAATGTTTCTGCAAAGCTATCACATTCTTGCCATCATTTTTCTCGACATCTACTCCCACAGTCGGAATTACACGTTTTGGCCTCAAGAACCTCACATACTCTCTGAGCTCTTCATAGCTTGAATGTTCGCTATAAGGAACAAGATGGATCTCAAGTTTATCCTTAACCCTCACAGCAAACCCCTCCTTCTTTGTTTCATACATCCACCCAGTGGAAACAAAACCGACCGCCTTTGAATATCCCCTCTCCAACATAATTTCTTTCATTTTAATGAAATTGGGTCGGAAGTAAGGCCAGGTCTCACCCAATAAGTTCCAACCAATCACATGTATACTACTAGCTGAAGCATCTTCAGTGAAAACATTGGCATCCCCAAAGCCTAAAGCAGACAAGACCTCCATCTTCCTACCATCAACATACAACAAACACTTGAACCTCCGTGAAATCTCAAGCAAAATTCTCTCCTTCCCAACAACATAAGTAGCAATTAAGAACAAAACAGGCTCCTCCTGTCCCTCATTCTGACCCTTAATTCTTTCAATCGTACTCAAAACATAAGATATTGATTCCTCTTGGGACGGAAACACAAACTTTGGTTTACAATAAGTGGTATCCAAAAAAACAGCATCAGAACCAACATACTGACATAAAATTGGATTTTTCTTCATCAAATCACTAAATCGAAAGTCCCCAGTATGAATATATCTCTCAAATTTCTGACCATCCGATCCACGGACCTTGAACAAGAACTGGACAGCGCCAGGACAGTGATTGGCGTCCACAGCCGTGACCTCGCACCCATCAACCTCAACAGTAACATTAAGGTCAATTGAGACGACAAATAAAGGAGAGACCTTCAGGGTTTGGATCACAAGCTTGGCGGTTATCTCGGAGCAGAAGATGATGCCTTTCGCCCAATTAGGGCTTAATCCAGTGTAGTGATCCGAGTGGAAATGGGTAAGGAAGTACGATACCGAGAAATCCCCGGCGTATTTGAACCCGTCAACGACGAAGTTGGTGTTGGGGATGAGTTTGGTTTGGAGAAAATCAGGGGGAATTGGGTGAAGAGGAAAGTTTTGGGAGAGAAGAGAGAAAGCCTGTGGAACTTGGGTTTGGGCGGAGATATTGGAGTATGAATTGAAAGAAGAGAGGAATAATGGACGGGAATCCAGTGTTAGGGTTTTGGCGGTAGATGATGGAATAGTGGCCATGGAGACGTTAGGGTTAGGGTTTGAGACGGTAACATTCAGGGTTTTAGACGAGAGGAGGGAAATAGGACGTGGCGCCAATTGGGAATGGAGACGGTTAGAACGGTTTCTCCAAGTTTAAGGGGCATTGTGCCTTTTGGGTCAATGACTGTCAAAGCCTTTTGGGTCACTGACTGATCTGTTGCGAAAAACTTTTTGTGGTTGACTGTACGTCCTATTTATAGCAACAACCAAAAAACAGATATAGAGTTTATGTAGGAAAAAAATTATAATCTTTTTACAGGATATGATAATTCCTACATGGACATATGATGTACCTACATAATACCATTCATAACCCTCCCATTTATCCAGCTATATGTGTGAACTCTACTCATGAATACTTCGAGATTCTGATTATCCTGTAAGTATCACTAGGTGTGGATACTTCGTGATCCATAGTAAATGAAACCTCGGCAAAACCTTTGTCTATGAAAAATCCAGTGGGAAAAAATCAAAACTAAGGAAAAAGAGTACAATTCTCTTTTTCCTCCATTGATATGTACAAGATCTTAGGCTCGCAGATCGTTTAAGAATTTTACATCAATCATATTTACAACATTCCGAAAAAAGTATGTACAAATCACAGATATCAACATTCTTTGCAGCGGCTGAATCCAAAAAAAGCTCTGGAGAGGTAAGCTTTGTCTTGTCGTCTCCAATGTGGTCTCTTCAAAACTGGAGTAAGCATGCGACATGGTCTTCAAACTATGTGGTCAGCTCCAAATCAACAATCTTTGACGCAGTCATCATTGGGATGTGATGTGCCACTAGGCGCAACCAAACACGCTCTCGGATTGTTTCAAGAATGACAAGGATCTCGAAATGATAGGATGATGTTGCCTTTATAGTTTGCTTTACAGATCTACATGAGATTGTCATCCCACCATACGTAAACATGTAACCAGATTGTAACCAGATTGTGACTACTCATTATGGGTGTAACGACCGGTATTTTCTAGGCGTATTATTTGTGTGTGCCCGTATTTTCGTTTGGACCATCCGGATATTTTTGTGCGTGAATTCTTTTGTGCGTCGACACGAGCGCGTATCCGCTTTTCGTTTTACCGTACCAACATTTATTGACTATCAATTTTTAACAAATTACCTTAACTTAATTATCTCGCTAATTACAAAATTTCTAATCACCGTTAACCTCACTAATTACTTCATTTATTTTAATAATCACATTTTATTTAATTACTAAATTACTTTAACTTATTATTATTGGCTGAAAATCAAATCACTAATTTACTAAATTAATTTTTACCCTAATTAAATTATCCCTAATTCAAACATTGATTAAACTTTGCCATTGGATGAAAACATTTCCCCTAACTAATTAAACCCTATTGACTCCACCTCCATCTGTTGGTGAGATCCAACATACCTCATCAAACCCCCCACCTCCAGCTACTTCATTCATGCTACCCCCTTACTGTTATTATAACAGTAACCCAACAACGACGGAGGAAACGCTAACAGTCATCATCTTCCTCCTCTTTCCCCCCTGCCAACAATTCTCCCCATGTAAAATCGTTCTGCAAACCCAAATCCATTCCCCAATCTGTTCTTCGTCTTTCCCAAACCCTCAACCAAATCAAACCCAACAACTTCAAATCGAAATCAAACTTCAGCCCCCAAAATCAATCCACAAACACAATCAAACCCATCAAATTCTTTTTCCCCAAATCATCAAATCAGCCCAAAATCACAAATCACAAAATTTCAGCAATTGAAACTTGAGGGATAGAATTCAGATCTGAAATACAATTTCAGATCTAGAAACGAGATCAAACTTCATCAGAAAATTCCCTCTTCTTTTCTCCGTCGACTGGAGACCACCACCAACCCAAGCCACGCGCCGGCCGGAGAGCCCTCCCCCAGCCCTAGCCGCCGCCCTGTGCGCCGCCGCCGCAGCCTCGTCCGCCCACGCCGGAGCTCCCCTTGGCCGCCGCCTGCGTCGGAGATCCGCCAGCGCGCGCCTCCAGCTCGACGACGTCGCTGGGAACCACCGGCCGCCGCTTTGAGAAGCCGCGCGACGCCCTAGCCGCCGGACCACCTCCTTGCGCCGCCGTCCGCTGGGACCCCCTCTCTCTCCGCGTGAAGGTGAGAGGCCATCCACCATTGATTTGCAAGACCCCTTATTCGATTGCTTGCTGCAAACATAGACTTAAAAAAAAGGAAATAAAGAAAGGGACAGCCAAGAAACAGATAGAGGAAGCAATAGAAAGAGTTAAAAAAACAAAAGGAGTTAAGAATGGCAGAGAGGAGCAAATAGAGTCGGAGATAGAGATAAGAGAGTACGGGAGTTGTATTAAAATATAATGTTAGAGGGAAGGGTATTATTATATTGTAGAGTAGTTGGAGTAGATGTGATATTTAATATAATGTCAACCATAAAATCTTAACCTCATGTTAAACTAGCTTAGTAAAGTTAATTAGCAGGGTGTTATTATTATTAATTTGAATATTAACTAGTTAAGTGTTAGTAATTTCATCATAGTAGTAGTTGTAATTAATGATAGGTTAATAACATTTAATAAAATGAGGCGTATCATATTAGTGTAACACAACATAGACATCACTCTAGCCGGAGAACCTGATAATTAGGCGAACCCAATTCGGGTGTTATTTTAATATTGCACGCATTTCATAGAAATCTAATTCAGTGATTTGTTTAACCAAAACAGCGAACCGGACTCACCGTAACGTAACGCTCGAACCTACGACAACCGACACCACAGGAAACAGGCAAGTGATACTTGCCAGTAATTATTTAGGCCGTGTTTTAGGCCAATTTGTAAAATTGTGTAAAAGAGACTAGGCGGTGAAATGATAGTCGCCTAGACGCCCTATTTGATCTAGTTTGACAACGAAACTAGATCCGACACTTTTTACCTGTTTCCATTCATGCTGCCATGTCACGTTTACTTTCAATTAACTGTACGCACTTTAACTGCTCATTACATGTCATGCATCAAATTGTTCTATCGTGATTGCGTAGCACACGCTACAATAATTGTAACTATTGAGGCTAGGCACCTGCTTTGCGGGCACAACCCTATGCCAATAACACTTCCTGGCTCGTGATCCAGAAGCGAGCACAGTGATGTTGGGAAACCAACGCTCGATACACGTGGAGGGGTAGGGTTAAGCGATCACTTGAGCGTAGAAGTGTGCCCGTACATCCACTTCAGCCAAAAGGCGTAAACCCTGTGCACATCGTGAATACAAGTTAATCGTGAAATCGTGAAATCGTGATTTGTAGCTTTCTGCTACGACGTGCTTAATTATTTTCATCTTGTTAATTTAATTGTTGCACTCTTTTAATGTCATGCCATATCATCATTGTAGAACTGCTAGTTGCATTATTTTATTTGTATCCTTGCACAAAAGTTCTCCGCTTCCCTTGGGAGACTTTTGCTGACATGTGCCCTTTTCTCTTTGGGTGTCACATGTCAGGCTTTGAGACAGAGCAGGTTGTTGAGGACGAGCAGTTCGTTGACGCTGAGTTCGAGGTCCCTGCAGAGACCGAGTTCGAGGACACGGGTGACCAGTCCTAGACTCGTTTGGAGTCTCCCCTTAGTTGTTACCTTTCCTTAGTTGCTGTTAGGTTTCGGTGCGTAGCACCTAGCTCTCTTTGTTTTGTATGGCCATGCTTTAGGCCTATTGTTCAGACTCGTACTTTTGCGACTATTCTGTGATGTAATATTTGTTGGATGTTGTTGGTGGATATTTTTCTTATCTGCTTTATTATTGTTGTTGTTTCGTCGCAATGCAAGGACCTGCTACCTTTCGAAATTTTTACAGACGCTTATCAGACTGCAGCTTCACAGCTCCACGTCTGAGCGGACCTTCTCACGTCTCGCCTTCCATATTAGGGAAGCGGGGCGTGACAGGTTTTAGTGGTGGCCCATGCAGGTCTTCTCTTTGCATCTGTGAAATATCGGAACAACAATGATGATAACAACATCCATTTAAATATTCATAACATTCGAGTCATGATTAAGTCTAATCTGAGCATTTTCTTGTCTTAGATGGCCGGTAGACGCATTACTCGAGGAGCTGGTAGTGGACCTGGAGCTGGTGGTGGAGCAGGACGTGTTGCAGATGCTGATAGAGAACCCACCACGGCTGAGATGATGAGAATGATGCATCAGATGATGCAGGTTCAGCAGGGCATGCTTCAGAATGCCCCTCGCTTCGAGCCGGGAGCGAAGCAGTTTCGGGAGCTGGGCCCGTCATATTTTACTGGGTCAGAAGGATCATTAGCTGCAGATGAATGGATGAAGAACACAGAGGATAACCTGCTTCTCTCGAAAGTTAACCCGGCTGGATGGGTTGACTTAGTGAAGAAGCAACTGAAGGACAATGCCCGCAGTTGGTGGGAGTCAGAAGAGCAGATGTTGGCAAAGCCTATCCCCTGGGCCACTTTCAAGGCGAGATTTAATGATGAGTATTTCCCTCGAGCTGCCAAGAGGGAGCTGATGCAGCAGTTTATCAATCTGAAGCAAGGGAATCTGACGGTGGACCAGTACCACCAATAGTTCATGAGACTGAGTCGCTTTGCACCGAAGATGGTGGAGACTGCTGAGGATCGAGCTCAGAAATTCTTACAAGGTTTATCTTTGGAGCTGCAGAGTCTGATTTCCTCTTCGGACTTGGATTCTTACCAGAAGTTGTTGATAGCTGCCAAGAGGCAGGAGCTGATTGCCAATCAGAGGAGAGGGCAGTATTCAGGTGCTGGGAAGAGGCCTATGGAGCAGGCCAGAACTATGGTTAGGCCTGGGTTCAAGCCTAATCAGTCCGTGCAGTTTAAGAGGCCAGGTGGGCCTACTCCGAAGTTGTGCCATTTTTGTGGCAAGGCTGGTCATGTGAAGGAGCAGTGTAGGAGATTCTTGGGCCAGTGCTTAGTTTGTGGTGACGCTACGCATGCATTGAAGGACTGTCCGAGAACTAAGCAACTGTGGAAGGTACCAGATGGAGTTCAGCAGCAGAGAGCTCCAGTGGCTGCTGGACGTGGAGCACCTCTCATTCCCCAGAAGCAGGCTTTCCAGCAGGCTGTTCAGCCTAAGAGGCAAGCCTTCACGATGACTGCAGTAGAGGTAGAGACTGAGGACGGAGTTATCGCAGGTAACTTCTATACTAGTCCTCCTTATTTATGCATTATATTTGATTAGTTGTATCCATGTTAATTTAGTTGCATATTACCCTTAGGTGTCATCTTAGTTTCATCTCACCCGGCCTTGACCCTGTTCGATTCTGGAGCTTCCATGTGCATCCTATCTCGGAAGTTCGTAGTCGAACACTCGATACCCACCTATACACTTCCCAAGTGTTGGAACATTACAACTGGGAATGGTGTAGTGAAGGTTGCACTGGGATGTAAAGCGTGCCCGTTGGTGATTAGTGGACACGAACTGTATGCTAATTTCATCGTCCACGACCTACCCAACTTTGATGCTATTCTTGGCATTGATTGGTTAGGAGCTTTTTATGCCACGATCGACTGTCACCGGAAGAAAGTGGTGTTCGAACTTCCCGACCATCCAGTGTTCGAGTTTGTCGGCGGAGGACGTTCGCTTGGACATGTCAAGTTCCGAGCCCAGCCTTACCGATTGACCGTTGCATCTATGATTGCTGAGCCAGAGAAGCCTGCAGTAGTGAGAGACTTCGAAGACGTCTTCCCTGAAGACATTTCTGGACTGCCGCCCGATCGAGCATTGGAGTTTGGCATCGATCTTATGCCAGGAGCTAAACCAATTTCAAAGGCACCGTACCGTATGGCTCCTGCAGAACTAGAAGAGTTGAGGAAGCAGTTGGATGAACTACTACAGAAGGGTTTCATTCATCCCAGCGTATCTCCCTGGGGTGCACCCGTCTTGCTAGTGAAGAAGAAAGATGGCTCGAGAAGAATGTGTATTGATTATCGAGAGTTGAATCAGATCACAGTGAAGAACAAGTACCCGCTACCCCGTATTGATGATATCTTCGACCAGCTTGGTGGATCGAGGGTATTTTCAAAGTTGGATCTCCGGAGCGGATACCATCAAGTCAGAGTCAAGAAGGAAGATGTACTCAAGACCGCTTTTCGGACTAAGTACGGGCATTATGAGTTTGTTGTCATGCCGTTCGGTGTGACCAACGCTCGTGCTGTGTTCATGAATCTCATGAACCTTATCTTTTATGACTTCCTTGACAAGTTCGTAGTGATCTTCATAGACGACATCTTGGTGTACTCGAAGAGCGAGGAGGAGCATGCAGAACATCTGAAGATAGTGTTGGAGACGCTCCGTCACCATAGACTGTATGCCAAGTGTTGGATACAATGATCTAGGATTTATGGTTTGATGATGACAAACAGTTGTGAACTATCTGATGTGCGTGTTAAGTATTTGCAGGAGTGGCAAGGACGTAAATATCCAAATGATGGCTAACTCAAAGAGATGGGGGAATTGCTATACATATAGCAATTGGACTTGATAAATTGGATTTGGTCAAAGGGGTAGAGATGAGGGGAGATCAATTCAAATCAAGTCCATCCAATGATGATTAATTCACATCTCCTTGAGATTTGATGAAATCTTGATGAGATCGCTATACCAATACAAATATAAATAGATAGAGTTTTAGAAATGCTCAGTAATGGTATTGTAGTCGTCTCTGTCAATAGGCGCAGGTCAGATATGTATCTGACGTGATGTAGTCGTCTCCGCAACTCGTGCAACTCAAGTTGCGGCTCTCCTTACAACTTGCGGCCTTTCGTATCCGTTTGTAATCTTGTTGCCTTCTCCTTGATCTCACAATTAATGTTGCAGCTTGGCAATGGATCAACTTTGCTGATGGCACTTGGAAGAATGGGTCAGATTGCAATGATGGCACTTTCAGACTTGTCCTGCGGTCGGCAACTAGGATGCTGAGGCAATTAGGTTGATGTGGAAGTTGGGCTCGGCTGGCAATGCAATGAACTTGTGTCTGAACCTTGCGTCCTTTTCAAAACAGAACTAAATCACATCATATCCCTTAGATTTTTCAGTTAATAGTCATCCTGCATTCACTTTCCAATATTCATAAATAGTATCTCCAAAAGTACGACATAGTCTAATATTCGTGGAAGTGAAAGTAGGTGTAGAAATCATATTATCAATTCATCGAACTTGGCATGGCTATTAAGAAATGAAACATACGCATTTAGACATGATAATAATACTACAATTTCTACAAGGATATGATCATCATTCATTTATATCACTAAAACGATGCAAAGAGAAAGATATGCATTAAGCTCCAATTTTTTTTTTTTAGATTTTTTTTGGATGCATGAAGTACTAAAGCAAACATGAGATGCAATCACACAAACAAAAAAAGATCATGCACACATAGCAATGCACCTACTAACACACAAACAAAGAAAAGTCACGCACACAAAAAGCTATGAAGGTATGCAATAAGTTCAAAGAGAAAGATATACCTTCGCGTCGCCATTTGACTAAGGAGCTAAAATAATGAGACTCTCAATTTATTGCTCCTCGCCAAATGGCGACGCGAAGGTATATCTTTCTCTTTGAACTTATTGCATACCTTCATAGCTTTTTGTGTGCGTGACTTTTCTTTGTTTGTGTGTTAGTAGGTGCATTGCTATGTGTGCATGATCTTTTTTTGTTTGTGTGATTGCATCTCATGTTTGCTTTAGTACTTCATGCATCCAAAAAAAAATTGGAGCTTAATGCATATCTTTCTCTTTGCATCGTTTTAGTGATATAAATGAATGATGATCATATCCTTGTAGAAATTGTAGTATTATTATCATGTCTAAATGCGTATGTTTCATTTCTTAATAGCCATGCCAAGTTCGATGAATTGATAATATGATTTCTACACCTACTTTCACTTCCACGAATATTAGACTATGTCGTACTTTTGGAGATACTATTTATGAATATTGGAAAGTGAATGCAGGATGACTATTAACTGAAAAATCTAAGGGATATGATGTGATTTAGTTCTGTTTTGAAAAGGACGCAAGGTTCAGACACAAGTTCATTGCATTGCCAGCCGAGCCCAACTTCCACATCAACCTAATTGCCTCAGCATCCTAGTTGCCGACCGCAGGACAAGTCTGAAAGTGCCATCATTGCAATCTGACCCATTCTTCCAAGTGCCATCAGCAAAGTTGATCCATTGCCAAGCTGCAACATTAATTGTGAGATCAAGGAGAAAGCAACAAGATTGGAAGATGACTTATATAGAGAGCCCTAGGTCTTAGGTCGGCAAGGGAGTTCTCTAGGAAATAGGGATTTGATGCAATCTTTAATTGGTGTTTGAAATATGAATTTGTATGGTAATAGATCTCATCAAGATTTCATCAAATCTCAAGGAGATGTGAATTTGTATTGGTATAGCGATCTCTGTAGGGGAAACTTTACCTGTTTATGTTACTTTTGGAGACCTGACGACTTGGGAGTCGTCACGGAGGGAGAGCATCTGACTAGATTGATAGTGTAGAGCACATGGTGTGCGTACAAGCTAGGTGAGGGTAGATTTGGGGTCTTGACTCATTGTAGCTGTACAGGTTTACATATCTATCTAGTATTTGCTTTCGGGGGCTGGAGTAGGTCGTGGGGACGACCGAACCAGGGTATATCTGTGCGTATTCTGTGATTGCTATTTTATTGCCTTGTCTGTGCTTATAACTGCGTGAGATTTCTCGTGGGTTGCACGAGAATTTTTATTAGCCTATTCACCCCCCCTCTAGGCTACGATCCAGATCCAACAAGTGGTATCAGAGCCAGTTTAGAGGATCTAGTCTAGATTTTTAGATGACCATGAATATATCTGATTGTGCTTTCGCTGAAGGTCAGTCTATAGCCCGTCCCCCAAAATTTAATGGTGTAGACTTTGCTTATTGGAAGGCTAGGATGAAAATATATCTAGTGTCTGTAGATTATGATGTGTGGGATATTGTTGAAAATGGTTATAGTCTGCCCACTATTAAAATTGAAGACACTGTTATAATTAAGCCTAAAGACAAGTGGGATTTAGCAGATAAGAAACTTTATACTCTTAACGGTAAAGCTATGAATGCTCTTATATGCTCTCTTGATAAATCTGAATTTAATCGTATCTCACATTGTCTAACTGCGCAGGAAATCTGGCATACTCTGGAGGTGACACACGAGGGAACATCGCAAGTGAAGGAATCCAGACTTGCGTTGCTGAGCACAGAATACGAGAGCTTCCGCATGCTACCAACAGAATCTGTGAAAGAGATGTTTGCGAGGTTCACGGAGATTGTCTACAAATCCAGTTCCCTCGGTAAGCCATACTCTAGCCATGAACAGGTACGAAAGATCTTAAGGGCGCTACCAAGCTCGTTCAGGCCTAAAGTCACCGCTATTCAAGAAGCTAAGGACTTATCAATAATGAAAGTGGAGGACTTGATAGGCAACCTAATGTCACACGAGCTTGAGTTGCAGAGTATAGAAGCCAGAGAGAAACCTGAAGAGAAGACCAAAGCTACCACACCATTAGCTCTTCAAGCTAACGACGACGATCTTGATGAAGAGCAAGCTTTAATGGTCAGAAACTTCAGGAGATACATTCAGACTGATCAAGGAAGAGCTGAGATGGGAAAAAGGTTTATTCGTTCTAATAATTCTAATTTTGGTAGAAATTCCTATGATCAGAAAGATATTAATAGAAGTGAATGTTTTAAATGCAGGAAGAAAGGGCACCACATAAAAGATTGCCCACAACAACACACAGCTCAAGTCGCAAAAGGAAAAACGAAAGTGCTGACGTGGGACATGGATAGCGAAGCTGAGGAGGAGGATGAGGAACATGAAGCCCACTCCTGCATGGCATTAATGGCCAAACACAATGAGGTAGTATCTCCCACTAAAGCTGAATTGTTAGAAATCTTGAAAGGAATGCAAAATACTATTAATGAGCTAGAAGCTGATGTGGATAGTTATAGAAATGATAACTTTGATATGCAACAATCTGAGTATGACATGTCTAAGGAAATTGAAAAACTGAAAACTGAAATTGTTGCATGTAATACTACAATTGACATGTTAAATAAGGAGAAAGCTAGCTTGCCTGAAAAAATATATTGTCTTTCATGTCCCTCTTTATTAAAGGATATTAGCATGTATAAACTAGATAAGATAAAGCTTGAAGTTGAAAATGAATTGCTTTCTGAAAAGATTAACATGCTAAATCTTGAACTTAAAGAAAAAATGAGGGATTTTGAAAAGAAAGAAGAGGAAAACAAGCAAGCTTTCATTAGTAAATGCACTGTGCTTGTGAACGAAAATGCTCATTTGAAATCCAAAGTCGCTAGTTTAGAATTGTCATTAAAGAAATTTTCTATTGGAAAACAAAATTTGGACATTATTCTTGGAAATCAACTTTATGGCAATAATAGGCGAGGACTAGGATATGATCTTAAAAATGTTGAAAAATCTAAATATAGAAAAGTTCACATTGAAACAACAAAAGTTGGAAATTCTCATGCTAAGTGCTTTACATGTGGATGTGTTGGTCATACTTCATATCATTGCAAATATAGGAACAAAAACATTAAGTTCAAACAAATATGGGTTCCTAAATCTTTGATGACTAACGTGAGTGGACCTTGTTGGATTCCAAGGTCACACACGACACCTCTTTTGTAGGTGGGACGGAAATTTGGCGAGGAGCAATAAATTGAGAGTCTCATTATTTTAGCTCCTTAGTCAAATGGCGACGCGAAGGTATATCTTTCTCTTTGAACTTATTGCATACCTTCATAGCTTTTTGTGTGCGTGACTTTTCTTTGTTTGTGTGTTAGTAGGTGCATTGCTATGTGTGCATGATCTTTTTTGTTTGTGTGATTGCATCTCATGTTTGCTTTAGTACTTCATGCATCCAAAAAAAAAAATTGGAGCTTAATGCATATCTTTCTCTTTGCATCGTTTTAGTGATATAAATGAATGATGATCATATCCTTGTAGAAATTGTAGTATTATTATCATGTCTAAATGCGTATGTTTCATTTCTTAATAGCCATGCCAAGTTCGATGAATTGATAATATGATTTCTACACCTACTTTCACTTCCACGAATATTAGACTATGTCGTACTTTTGGAGATACTATTTATGAATATTGGAAAGTGAATGCAGGATGACTATTAACTGAAAAATCTAAGGGATATGATGTGATTTGCCATGAATAAAAATTGAGCACAAAACAAATGAAATGAATGTGAAAAAAAATATTGAAAATTGCTCCGTATGAAAAATGGATACAATTCATGGCAAATACACTACCCACGAGTATCCAACATAAGCTTTACGGGTAATCTTTAGCGTTGGTGTTTTTACTCGTCAAGCAATGTCACCCCCACATCTAAGAGTCCTTTTAGGCTATGTTTTGGGGTGTGATACCTTGAACTCCTTTTTAATGAGGTGGGAAAAATCAATCCTAGGTGATATGAAGTTATTTGGAAAATGATGGATTGGTTGTGGTTGAAATTTGTAAAAGTATCTCCCTTTGTACCTCTATGTTTAATAATTGCACTTACACGATGGTGTTGAATTCTAAATATTATTATCGTTGGATTTGAAGTGCTAATTATAGAATGACAACATGCAAATGCTAGTTGTAGTTAATAATACTCTCTTTTTGCATGTGATATGTTTTAATCTTCATGAATACTCTTTTGATGATGACAAAGGGGGAGAAAAGTGTTGAAAGATTTGTGGTATCAATGTTGGTTTAAAATACGGTATTATTGATTGAAGGGGGAGCATTGAAAATACATGAATATGGGGAGCTTGGAAAAAGGGGGAGCATGCTAATATATTGTGCATGCTAGAAATATATTGTAATTGCTTGCGTGTGTGCCTGAACATCATATATTATTTTGCGTCATGATGATATTGTTGCAAATCGTTAAGTGCAAATCTTTGTTGGTTTGTCATCATCAAAAGGGGGAGATTGTTGGATACAATGATCTAGGATTTATGGTTTGATGATGACAAACAGTTGTGAACTATCTGATGTGCGTGTTAAGTATTTGCAGGAGTGGCAAGGACGTAAATATCCAAATGATGGCTAACTCAAAGAGATGGGGGAATTGCTATACATATAGCAATTGGACTTGATCAATTGGATTTGGTCAAAGGGGTAGAGATGAGGGGAGATCAATTCAAATCAAGTCCATCCAATGATGATTAATTCACATCTCCTTGAGATTTGATGAAATCTTGATGAGATCTATTACCATACAAATTCATATTTCAAACACCAATTAAAGATTGCATCAAATCCCTATTTCCTAGAGAACTCCCTTGCCGACCTAAGACCTAGGGCTCTCTATATAAGTCATCTTCCAAGGGGATCCAGAGGGAGGCGGCCAGTATTAAATTCCAAAGAAAAACTTGCGGATACCAATAATCTTCCTCAACCCAAATAGCATCAAGCCGCATCTGAATCTCAGGCGCTGATCCATCCCTTGTGCAAAGCCATCTTCATCACCTCCATGTGCTTGATGCAGTTGTGGGCCAAAGGAGAAGTCAACATTGTCGCACGCAACAAAGGACTGCAACCCTCCTTTGTAAAGCCCTCTCAGCCGAAAAAAGTTGTCCAAGGGGCAAAGGCAATCACCTTTGCTACTTCCCAGGTGAAAAGACTCTAGCAAACACAAAAATAAACAAAGGGGATTTGTGTTGTTTTCATTTTTTTTTTTGCAGGGGACAACTGCACAAAGATCCGAACCTATCCCCTAAAACTAGGATGCATGCTGTAAATGGAAAGTAGAGGGGCCGGCCTAAATCTACTCTCCTCTCTCCAATGTGTATTGCTTGCAAAAGAGAGTGAGCAAGTTAGATAAATATTAAAGAAAGAGAGAAGAATCACCATATGCCATGTCAATCACCTGACACATACACTTGATAAAAATTTGTTTTTTTAAGAGCAGGAGCATGTGATGACCACTTAAATTAATTGGTTATAAGCTATAAAAGTTTGTGGGTTCCTGGACGCAAGTGGAAGACAAACTGCAAAAGCAAATTGAGGTTAGTCCTTCCACTTAATTAATTAAAGGTTGCACTAATCTTTTCTTTTGTGAACAGCAGAGAAAAAGTTGCAGTTCTGTTTTGAAAAGGACGCAAGGTTCAGACACAAGTTCATTGCATTGCCAGCCGAGCCCAACTTCCACATCAACCTAATTGCCTCAGCATCCTAGTTGCCGACCGCAGGACAAGTCTGAAAGTGCCATCATTGCAATCTGACCCATTCTTCCAAGTGCCATCAGCAAAGTTGATCCATTGCCAAGCTGCAACATTAATTGTGAGATCAAGGAGAAGGCAACAAGATTACAAACGGATACGAAAGGCCGCAAGTTGTAAGGAGAGCCGTAACTTGAGTTGCACGAGTTGCGGAGACGACTACATCACGTCAGATACATATCTGACCTGCGCCTATTGACAGAGACGACTACAATACCATTACTGAGCATTTCTAAAACTCTATCTATTTATATTTGTATTGGTATAGCGATCTCTGTAGGGGAAACTTTACCTGTTTATGTTACTTTTGGAGACCTGACGACTTGGGAGTCGTCACGGAGGGAGAGCATCTGACTAGATTGATAGTGTAGAGCACATGGTGTGCGTACGAGCTAGGTGAGGGTAGATTTGGGGTCTTGACTCATTGTAGCTGTACAGGTTTACATATCTATCTAGTATTTGCTTTCGGGGGCTGGAGTAGGTCGTGGGGACGACCGAACCAGGGTATATCTGTGCGTATTCTGTGATTGCTATTTTATTGCCTTGTCTGTGCTTATAACTGCGTGAGATTTCTCGTGGGTTGCACGAGAATTTTTATTAGCCTATTCACCCCCCCTCTAGGCTACGATCCAGATCCAACACCAAGTACAGCAAATGCGAATTCTGGCTGGATAGAATTGCATTTCTTGGGCATGTAGTATCGGGAGCTGGTATCTCAGTGGATCCGGAAAAGGTCAAAGCAGTCAGTGAATGGCATGCACCTCGATCGGCATCGGACATCAGGAGTTTCCTTGGATTGGCTGGATACTACCGCAGATTTATCAAGGATTTCTCGAGGATAGCTGAGCCAATGACGAGATTGACGAGGAAGGATGTTAAGTTCAGTTGGTCAGACTCTTGTGAGCAAGCTTTTTCTACCTTGAAGGAGAGACTGACATCTGCACCAGTCTTAGCTATTCCGGACCGAAGCGGAGGCTTCGAGATTTTCTGCGACGCATCAGGCAAGGGACTTGGATGCGTTCTGCACCAGCACGGTCATGTGGTCGCTTATGCTTCGCGACAATTGAAGGTCTATGAGAAGAATTATCCGACCCACGACTTGGAGTTAGCTGCCGTCATCTTTGCTTTGAAAATTTGGCGACATTTCTTACTGAGTGAGAAAGTGAAAATCTTCACTGATCACAAAAGTTTGAAATATATATTCACCCAGAAGGAGCTGAATATGAGACAGCGTAGATGGTTGGAATTGATGGCAGACTACGACATTGATCTTCAGTATCATCCAGGGAAGGTGAATGTTGTACCGGATGCCTTGAGTCGACTGCCCGAAGTGATGATTCTCACAGCTCAGTGGAGATTGCAACAGGATCTGCGAAGGATGAATGTTGAAGCTGTACTACCGGGAGTCACATCATCGTTGATGAACATGCAGATTCAATCGACGATTGTGGATCGAATCAAGACTGCTCAAGATGGAGATGCTAAGTTGAAGAAGATCAGAGAACAAGTCGAAGCAGGACTTCGAACAGATTTTCTGATTCACGCGGATGGATCTTTGAGATATGGTAGTAGGATCTGCGTACCTGCCGGAGATATAAGAGAGGAGTTGATGAATGAGGCTCACAGTTCGCCTTATTCTATTCATCCTGGAGGTACTAAGATGTACAAGGATCTTCGTCAAAATTTCTGGTGGCATGGGATGAAGAGAAGTGTGGCACGGAGTGTTGCCAAGTGCCTCGTGTGTCAGCAAGTAAAGGCTAAACACCATCGCATTGCCGGATTACTACAACCTCTGCCGATTCCCGAGTGGAAGTGGCAGCACATCACGATGGACTTCGTGACTGGCTTACCTCGGAGCACCAAACAGAATGACGCGATCTGGGTCATCGTGGATCGATTGACCAAGTCCGCGCACTTTATACCTTTCCGAGTTGGGCAATCCACGGAGATATTAGCAAGGAAGTATATGGAGGTAATGACCTAACTCGTACCTTTATAATTTCCTTCTAGTACTAGTCGTGATGTGAATTATGTCATGTAGGAGATCGTGCGCTTACATGGAGTCCCTGTGAGCATTGTATCAGATCGTGATACGAGATTCACATCTCAATTCTGGAAGAGTCTACAGACCAATCTGGGTACCAGTCTGAAGTTCAGTACTGCGTATCACCCGCAGACGGATGGACAGTCGGAGCGCACTATTCAGATCTTGGAAGATATGTTGAGAGCTTGCATGTTGGATCTCAAGGGTTCGTGGGAGGATCATCTGCACCTGGTGGAGTTTTCCTACAACAACAGCTACCAGGCGAGCATTGGCATGTCGCCATTTGCTGCTCTCTACGGGAGGAAATGTCGATCGCCACTGAGTTGGGATGACGTAGGTGATAGAGAGCTCTTGGGGCCAGAGATGATAGTGGAAGCGGTTGATGTTGTGCGTGATATCAGGGACAAGCTTCGGATCGCCCAGGACCGTTATAAGCATTGGGCAGATGCCAAACGACGTCCTCTAGAGTTTCAGCCAGGAGATCATGTGTTCCTGAAGATCTCACCAAATCGAGGAGTGATTCGATTCGGAAAGCGAGGCAAGCTTAGTCCGAGATTTATTGGACCCTTCGATGTGTTGGAGCGAGTTGGAGAGGTAGCATATCGCTTAGCTTTGCCACCGTCCTTAGTGGGAGTACATGACATCTTTCATGTGTCCCAGCTGCGTCGTTACGTCAGCGACCCTTCTCATGCTGTGGATTACTCAGAGATCACAGTTCAACCTGATCTGACGTACGAACAGCAACCGGTGGAGATCTTAGATCGACGTCAGAAAGTTTTCAGGACCAAGACTGTTGATCTAGTCAGGGTGATGTGGCGTCGCGACTCGCCAGGAGAGTCAACCTGGGAGCGGGAAGATGAGATACTGGAGCGTTACCCATATTTGTTCCCTACTCTTTAGTGGATGAGAATTCCGAGGGCGGAATTTTTCTTAAGGTGGGTAGAATGTAACGACCGGTATTTTCTAGGCGTATTATTTGTGTGTGCCCGTATTTTCGTTTGGACCATCCGGATATTTTTGTGCGTGAATTCTTTTGTGCGTCGACACGAGCGCGTATCCGCTTTTCATTTTACCGTACCAACATTTATTGACTATCAATTTTTAACAAATTACCTTAACTTAATTATCTCGCTAATTACAAAATTTCTAATCACCGTTAACCTCACTAATTACTTCATTTATTTTAATAATCACATTTTATTTAATTACTAAATTACTTTAACTTATTATTATTGGCTGAAAATCAAATCACTAATTTACTAAATTAATTTTTACCCTAATTAAATTATCCCTAATTCAAACATTGATTAAACTTTGCCATTGGATGAAAACATTTCCCCTAACTAATTAAACCCTATTGACTCCACCTCCATCTGTTGGTGAGATCCAACATACCTCATCAAACCCCCCACCTCCAGCTACTTCATTCATGCTGCCCCCTTACTGTTATTATAACAGTAACCCAACAACGACGGAGGAAACGCCAACAGTCATCATCTTCCTCCTCTTTCCCCCCTGCCAACAATTCCCCCCCTGTAAAATCGTTCTGCAAACCCAAATCCATTTCCCAATCTGTTCTTCGTCTTTCCCAAACCCTCAACCAAATCAAACCCAACAACTTCAAATCGAAATCAAACTTCAGCCCCCAAAATCAATCCACAAACACAATCAAACCCATCAAATTCTTTTTCCCCAAATCATCAAATCAGCCCAAAATCACAAATCACAAAATTTCAGCAATTGAAACTTGAGGGATAGAATTCAGATCTGAAATACAATTTCAGATCTAGAAACGAGATCAAACTTCATCAGAAAATTCCCTCTTCTTTTCTCCGTCGACTGGAGACCACCACTAACCCAAGCCACGCGCCGGCCGGAGAGCCCTCCCCCAGCCCTAGCCGCCGCCCTGTGCGCCGCCGCCGCAGCCTCGTCCGCCCACGCCGGAGCTCCCCTTGGCCGCCGCCTGCGTCGGAGATCCGCCAGCGCGCGCCTCCAGCTCGACGACGTCGCTGGGAACCACCGGCCGCCGCTTTGAGAAGCCGCGCGACGCCCTAGCCGCCGGACCACCTCCTTGCGCCGCCGTCCGCTGGGACCCCCTCTCTCTCCGCGTGAAGGTGAGAGGCCATCCACCATTGATTTGCAAGACCCCTTATTCGATTGCTTGCTGCAAACATAGACTTAAAAAAAAGGAAATAAAGAAAGGGACAGCCAAGAAACAGATAGAGGAAGCAATAGAAAGAGTTAAAAAAAACAAAAGGAGTTAAGAATGGCAGAGAGGAGCAAATAGAGTCGGAGATAGAGATAAGAGAGTACGTGAGTTGTATTAAAATATAATGTTAGAGGGAAGGGTATTATTATATTGTAGAGTAGTTGGAGTAGATGTGATATTTAATATAATGTCAACCATAAAATCTTAACCTCATGTTAAACTAGCTTAGTAAAGTTAATTAGCAGGGTGTTATTATTATTAATTTGAATATTAACTAGTTAAGTGTTAGTAATTTCATCATAGTAGTAGTTGTAATTAATGATAGGTTAATAACATTTAATAAAATGAGGCGTATCATATTAGTGTAACACAATATAGACATCACTCTAGCCGGAGAACCTGATAATTAGGCGAACCCAATTCGGGTGTTATTTTAATATTGCACGCATTTCATAGAAATCTAATTCAGTGATTTGTTTAACCAAAACAGCGAACCGGACTCACCGTAACGTAACGCTCGAACCTACGACAACCGACACCACAGGAAACAGGCAAGTGATACTTGCCAGTAATTATTTAGGCCGTGTTTTAGGCCAATTTGTAAAATTGTGTAAAAGAGACTAGGCGGTGAAATGATAGTCGCCTAGACGCCCTATTTGATCTAGTTTGACAACGAAACTAGATCCGACACTTTTTACCTGTTTCCATTCATGCTGCCATGTCACGTTTACTTTCAATTAACTGTACGCACTTTAACTGCTCATTACATGTCATGCATCAAATTGTTCTATCGTGATTGCGTAGCACACGCTACAATAATTGTAACTATTGAGGCTAGGCACCTGCTTTGCGGGCACAACCCTATGCCAATAACACTTCCTGGCTCGTGATCCAGAAGCGAGCACAGTGATGTTGGGAAACCAACGCTCGATACACGTGGAGGGGTAGGGTTAAGCGATCACTTGAGCGTAGAAGTGTGCCCGTACATCCACTTCAGCCAAAAGGCGTAAACCCTGTGCACATCGTGAATACAAGTTAATCGTGAAATCGTGAAATCGTGATTTGTAGCTTTCTGCTACGACGTGCTTAATTATTTTCATCTTGTTAATTTAATTGTTGCACTCTTTTAATGTCATGCCATATCATCATTGTAGAACTGCTAGTAGCATTATTTTATTTGTATCCTTGCACAAAAGTTCTCCGCTTCCCTTGGGAGACTTTTGCTGACATGTGCCCTTTTCTCTTTGGGTGTCATATGTCAGGCTTTGAGATAGAGCAGGTTGTTGAGGACGAGCAGTTCGTTGACGCTGAGTTCGAGGTCCCTGCAGAGACCGAGTTCGAGGACACTGGTGAACAGTCCTAGACTCGTTTGGAGTCTCCCCTTAGTTGTTACCTTTCCTTAGTTGCTGTTAGGTTTCGGTGCGTAGCACCTAGCTCTCTTTGTTTTGTATGGCCATGCTTTAGGCCTATTGTTCAGACTCGTACTTTTGTGACTATTCTGTGATGTAATATTTGTTGGATGTTGTTGGTGGATATTTTTCTTATCTGCTTTATTATTGTTGTTGTTTCGTCGCAATGCAAGGACCTGCTACCTTTCGAAATTTTTACAGACGCTTATCAGACTGCAGCTTCACAGCTCCACGTCTGAGCGGACCTTCTCACGTCTCGCCTTCCATATTAGGGAAGCGGGGCGTGACAATAGGGGTTAGACCTGTAACCTGCATTTGCAAAACCAATCAAAGTGGATGATGATCATTTCTTATAATATAATCCCAATATATCGACCCTTGAAGGTAACGCAGAAAATGCTTAACTCTGGTCTAGTGTCACTTTGAAGGCGCAGCACTATTGTCATACCTTGTTTGTGCAATACGTGTATCTCCCTATACATATGAGTGTATGTGTAGTTGTTGTGTAACATTCTTATACATATGTGTGTATATGTTTGTGTATTAGTATATGCTTGCATATTGAGATGTGGTTATATGTATATATCTATCTATGTTTGTGTATTGGTGCATAATGCGGTGTGTAGTGTCTGTATATTGGTATATACATGCGGTGTGTGGTGTGGTATAGCTATAGCTATTTAGTACGTATATGAAGTGTGTATTCATGTGATGGCATGGTTGTAATTATCTAACCAAGTTGGAGGGCATTTGTGTAGGAGTGACCTATCAGATAAAGTTTAGCATAATGGGAGTTTTGTAGAATTTGCACAAGGGTATAGATATAAATGCTTGTCATTAGAGGGGTGTCTTCATAAATTTTCCATTTCGAAGGAATATTCCATGGCATATCCTATTCTTAAGAGAAAATACAAAGAAAAGAAGAAGAAAAGAAAAGAAGAGGAAAAAAATCTAGAAATCTCTTCCCTTTCTCTTTCTTTTTCTTCACTTTTTACTTTATTTTTCTCCTCCTTTTCTTTTCATTTTCGTTCTCCCCCTCCACCTATGTCTTTTGCTCATTTTTCTCAAGAGAAAATCACCCACTCGCCTCCTTTGGTAGCCTAGTCCAAGATAGTAACATGTGGGTTGTGTGGAGCTTAAAAAGAAGAAGTTTTCATGGGCAAGTTCGGAGCTTTTGGAGTTGAAGCATGGATGGAGCTTTCATGGAGTAAAGATGTGGTTTTTAAGGATGAAAGGAAGCTTATTGAGGTAGGGAACTGTTAAGGCCAAAATTGACCGAGGCAGTTGTCAAGCTGAAGTAGACACAAGATGTTGATTTGGAGCCTCGTCAGTGGTTAGAGTGGGACCCTTAGTTGGAAGAACCAGGGTCAAGTGATGGTAGTTGGAGATGATGTGACCTACGATCGACCTTCAGGCGATGATTATGTCGATCGTTCGAGGTTAGGAAGCTCGACGTCGTTCTTCGACATTGGACGATGAGCGTCGATCTGCACCACATGGACTTGTTAGGGGGGTCGGATTTGGGTTCCAACCCATATCCCCTCCGATGCTTAAGTTAATACAAAACTTAAAAAAGAGAAGGAGCTTGGTGCAGCTGAGATCGACCCATGGAGGTTCGTCTCAAGATTGGCGGCGCAAGCTCGAATATAAGAATGGTAAGATGAGAAGATAGAGTTCTATGTCTTAGACCTCGTACCTTGAAAATGGAACCCCTTTACCTTCATTCGTCGGTCTATTTATATGTAATTCCCCCTTGGTGATGCGTAACCATTCCTCATTGATTGGGGCACGATCTTCTCCGGGATTCGAGTTAACGGTTGCACATTTACTCGACCCCATTAATTTTCCCTTGAATGTCGGCACGAGACTGTCGAACGACCCATTCGTCTGACTCAGATGTACCCCGCGAAGAGTGCGGCGGATATTGGGTCGCGGACGCTAAACAGGTCGGGTATGCGGTTATCCATATTGGATTCGTACCCGTGCACTAACAATGGCCCCCATCATTTGCGCCTCAGAAATCGTGCTGACTGAGACCGAATGATGAGTAATCTCCTTAAATGCGCACGGTTTTCGAAACATCTGATTTGATTGGTGTCGCCAAAACCATTTCGCTTTTGGAGCGACCTTCGTCGTTTCTGGTGGTTAGCCTTGGACATGTGTCGTGCATCGAATGTTAGCCGGTTGTGTTTATTCATATATAAGAGAAAAATCGAGAAAAAGGTTGAGATCATTTTGCTTCATCCTCTTACTTGTTTCACCAGCTTGCTTCCAGCTTTACTTTTCTGGAGATCGCCTGTTCCTTCTCAAGGTATCTCCCTTCTTCGATTCAGCTTCTCTTTTAGGTTCGTCCGACATGTTTGCTCCGGTCGTATTCAAGGAGCCGACATATGAGGCGCTCGTGGTGCGCCTCTGACCCCCTCGATGCGTGGAAGTTCCTGGGAAGGGAAAAGGAGTTTAGATCGAGCCAAGCCTTCCCATTCACCGAAGCGATCGGGGGTCGAAGGTCCCCGAAGTCATCTTAGAGATGGCCCCGAGGTTTTCCCTCTATCTGACTGGCGAGGTTTGGCAAGGTTGCTTCTGTGATCCCTTTAGGGTTAGAGTGCCCATTCGGATGAGAGTGTGTTTCCCACGGAAAAGGGAAGTTAGGGTGTATCTCAAAGCCTTTGGCTTAGGACTCCGGTTCCCCCTTCACCCCTTCGTTGTGGGAGTTCTGTGCTCTTCGAAGCTTTCCATCTGAAGACTCGCTCCACAAGCTTTCCCCCCTAGTTGGCTTCATCGATTTTGTGCGAGCTTTATGGAGTTCGTCCAACTTTCGGGCTATTCGGGTATTTCTTTAGGATAATAGCCGACCCTCGCCGAGTGTGTTACCATATCGTTGCTCGCCCGGGTTCGAGGCTTATATACGACCTTCCAATTTTCGACCCTGGGTGGATGGATACCTTCGTGTTCGTCGTTCTTCCAGACCTGGGACCGTTGCTCAATGGCTGGAGCTCTCTGAATCATGAGCTTATGGTGGAGTCTCGGATGTCTTTGGAGCAGGTCAGCCTGGTTGTCGCCGGTTGAGGTCGCGGCAATGAAGTCTCTCTTGAGTCGACCGAGACAAGATAGGTCGATTCAGTATTTGTTGGATGATCATACGTTAAAGATCCTTCTATGGAGCCCGGGTAATGTATCTCGAATTTATGTCTTTATCTTCGCCACTCACGACAATTATGTTTGTTGCCTGCAGATATGACCAACAGAAGCCGATGCAGTGGCAGGTCCAGTTTGGACCGGGTCTGAAAAGAACAGCGGAAGAAGAAGAGGACGGTCGAAAGGTCGGGTGCCCGCGACGACCAATCGAGCGCACGCATCGAGGGATCTGGCTCTCGGTCACCTCTCCACGTCCACCAGAGATCTTCTTTCGAAGGGGGAGAGATTAGGCAGCCATCCAGGCCTACTTCCCGAGCTTCTTCGAGGGAGGCCTCCAGCCAGGCTCCCATACAGCCCCCTGTGCCCCTGGCTTCCGTTATGGTCGCAGAGCCGTAGGAGGTAGTCGATGTCGACACTGTCGATGCTGTTGAGCCGACTGAGTCGGTCGGCCGGAAGAGGGAGATGCCCTCCCACGGGGAGGAGGAACCTCTAAAGAGGAGGCGAGTGGAGGAGGAGGATCCCATGGGGAAAGGCAAAGGGGTCGCTCCTCTCGAGCCTCCGGATGTGGTGGAGACCCCTTTAGTGTCTCAGGCCTCCACAATGCTCCTTCTGGATCAGTGGCCTTGAGGTGACATCTTATCGCATGCTCCTTTGGTGGGCTCGATCCCGGGGAAGTTCGATTGAGCGTTGCTGCTCAATCGGCTCTCGTCTCGATCCTCAGGGCCGGTCCAATGTGAGTTTCACATGTCCCCCTTTTCCATTGGCAAGGAGGAGTCGGCCTTCAGGGACTTCAGGATGACCGCCAGGTTGGTGGAAAACTCGATCCTCCACAAGGACCTGGAGTTCCTGTAGAAGTTAGACCTCGAAAGGGTGGCCAACTTCTTCGTGGGGAGCAGATATCAGGTATGTCACTCGAGCCTTTGTTTGTCGTCGTCCAAGTCCGTCACTGTTTTTGACTAATCCTTGTCATGTTTGTAGATATCTGTTCTCCGGCCCGTACTGCATCGCCAGGCTGCCGACTTGATTGACAGAGGTCGGCAGGTGGCAGACAGCGGAGCACAAAGCGCTCAGCTTTGAGGCACGGACAAAGGAGGCGGAGGAGGCCTTGGGGAAGGCTCTCACAGACAAGGCTGCGGTCGAGTGGGAGGCGACAAAGACTAAGGACATCCTGTCGTCGCTATCGGGCCTCTACAAATCTACTGAGCTTCAGTGGCGGATGGAGAGGTCCCAACTTGAGGAGGAGCTCGACACTTACAAGAAGGAGATGATCGAGCTTCAGGCCAAAGTTTGCGACTCCGAGAGGTGGGCGGAAGCTTGCCAGGCGGAGAAGGCCGAGCTTCAGGCCAAAGTCGCGAGGCTCGAGGAGGCTACCGCGAAGGAGAAAACCGAGCTTACGTTGAAGCTCGCGAAAGCGATGGAAGCTTTTACCAGCGTCTTGGTGTCAGGAAGCGCTCCCCCTCCCTCTTAGGCGGCAGGCCTTAAATTTTGTAATTTTCTTTTATTTGAATGAATGAAAAATATTTTTTGCGACCCTTCTCCTTTATTCGCATTTGAATATCTATGTGTGTAAGGCCCCTCAACGACCCATCTTGAAATTTCATAGAAATCTTTAGGCAAGTTATGTCGTGGATAGGTTAGGCGCATTCAATCAACGAATGTAACCTTTTAAACCATGAATCTCGTTTCATTGGGTAGATGATCGGTCCATATTTTACACCTTTTTTCTGTATATTTGCATGCCATTTCGATTGCTCATATTGCGATTTTCAGGATTATTCGACGATATTCGTTATTTTTCACTATTTCCCGTTTTCGTCTGATTTCAGGAAATATGGAGCAATCGGGAGAAAAAATGAGCTCGAGGGACTTGCACGCGTATCGGAGTGTCGCCCATGGCCCTATCGATGAGCTAACGGTGCTGGATGATGAGCGGGAGAAGAAGGAGATCGATAGAATCGACGAGGAGGCAATGAGGAGAAGGAAAGATTCCAGAAGCAGGCCACTCAGCCGAGTCACTCTAGTCACTCGCCGAGTGAAGCATCGTACACGGCCGAGTACGATTGATACGAAGACATCTGCCTGACTTGAGTGCCGCAATGCACTCGACCGAGTGGTGAATTCCACTCGGCCGAGTAGAGAACTCCACTCGCCTGAGTGAGGTTAACTTCTGAAGGAAATCGAAGCAAACTCTCTGGAATTTTGGGAGTATAGCAGAAGACCCTACTCAGCCGAGTAGGAAGTCCACTCGTCCGAGTGAGGAATTCTACTCGGCCGAGTGACACGAGCGCCCAGATTTTCAGACAGCCTCTCACTCTTTTAAAATCTGCTATCATTCCAGTGGGCAAAATATTTTCTCATATTTTTTATGGATAGTAGACTTCATGATGGTTCCAACGTCGCCAACAACGTGCCAATCGGAGGTTGGATGAAATCTAGGGAATTTTTGCAAGTTGACACTGCAGTGCTAAAATTGCTACTCGGCCAAAGTGAGAATCTCACTTGGCCGAGTCAGCGTGGGCCCAGAACTTAAGTTACGGCCAGCGTGACTTTGGGCACAAATTTCAGAGGATTTTAGGGTTATTTGCAAGTATTTTGAGGTGACTATATTTAGGATTTGTAGCCGTCATTAGAGGGGAGTACCAATTTGTTTTCTTGGAGACTTTTTTTAGAGGTTAGACCATGCCCTAGGCCCCCTCTCAGATCTAAAAGCTTGTATTTGGATTGGAATTCTTCATGAAAACTAAGTATCTTTGTTATTGTTATTTGAATCTTTGATTTGATATATTTTTACATGCAAGCAATGTCTCTTATTGATTCCTATATCGTTATTGCTATGCTTGGTTGATCTTTGTTCTAGGGAATGGGATGAACCCTATGGATCTAATGCTAGATTTCTGATGAATGAATTTCTATGTTGCTAGAATTGATAGAAGGTTAGATTGTGATTTATTTACCACGGATAGCTAGGAATTTTCATTGATCTAGAGTTTGCAAGAGATTAGGCTCTGATCAATGGGAAGGTCTAGATATTCGATTTAGATTTATAATCGAGATTTACTTGGTTTGGTTTGCAAGATATTGGACCCAAGCTAGTATTTTTATTATAAGTCTATACACATATTCGTTTGCAAGAGATTGGACGAATACGAGCTATCACAATCTAGATCATAACTCGAGTTTGCACGAAAGTGGGCTCAAGTTGCGATTGGACGATGATGTCGATCTTAAAGCTAGTGGCTTAGATTAAAGTTTGCACAAGAGTGGGCTCTGATCTAGGTTGCTATAGACCTGCAATAGCGAGAGAGCGTGAGCTTGGTTCTCTATTTAGTTACGACTAGTTCACCTCAACCCAAGTCTAGTAATATTGAGATTCACAATTCACAGAGATGCATGACGATCAGTAATGGGGATTCCCTAGCCCCAGACATTTTTATAATATTGAGTTTTATCCAACATCTTTATCAGCGACACCGACATCCATCACCATTGTCATTACATCACATCATAACCATCTCCACCAATATACCTTCGTAGTAAAACCAACCTAAGATAGATTGGAGCCAACACCACCTCCTCGTGTTCGATACCCGCTCGCCACTACACCATGCGCTTGCAGTAAAACTACAATTGTTTTCCAGGTGTATATCCAGGAGCGATCAATTTTTTGGCGCCGTTGCCGGGGAGATGTTTCCCATTGGGTGCCAATTTATCACAATTAGGTTGATTAGACTACAAAAAAAATTAACAAAAGGAAATTTTCACCCCCGCCACCATTATTATCATTTCTATATTCTTTTGTGCGACTGATATTTTTCTTCAGGTATTTATCTTTGTTGATCAGGTGTTATAGATGATATTATGTGGACCACAGATTTTGATCAGAGTGCTCAGACGGGAGAATAATTTTTTGATGAGATGCATGCACACCAGGTAAAATTACAAGCCAGGATTGAAAAGAGCAGTCTTCAATTGGAATGGGTGAAAAGAGACCTTGAAATCAGTGCGCTCGTGCTTAAGGTTGCAATGATTTCCAAAGATATCAGTTCTGCTTCTTCATCTTATAGGCAATAAGCATCGCTAGTCATATTACCAGAGCCAGAATGTGCCGTCGTCGATCCCGCATCCTACGATACAATTATTGCATATGAAGAGTGGATGGGCGAAGCGGCAGTGGAGGAAGCAGAAATTGAGTCATATACACCGCTAGAGGAGGAGGCATTTCAAAAATTATTGGAGGGCCTCATAGAGTTAGCGAGGTTCACCGGTTCAGAGATCATTACAACAGGTGATGCATTTGAGCTACGATTTGCAGATTTTGTTATGAACCATGTTCCAGCTGCAAGAACAATTGAGGAGGACATCCATGTCAGTCTTGAGGGGGATAGACTATATTTTTGGATTGCTTGCAGGCATTCCCCTCCACATGATACATCCCCATAAGTTGACACACATGAGCAGCCAGCATCACCATTCCAAAAAGAGCCTACATTGATAGTTGATGAGAAGGCAAAAGTGCACCCTGTCGAGCCAGAGCATTACATTGAGGAGGCAGCACTTTGAGACGAGTGTAACTTCATTCAGATAAATCCAGAGTCTTGCCCACATGCAGTTGAGCTTCTGCAGCCACCTCTACCTTCCACTGAGGCTGTGATCATATGGACCACACATTTTTATATGTACCTAGATGAGATTCTTGTACGGCAGGCTGAGGACATTGATGCGTTCACCTCTGAGAAGACAACGGTACCAGGTACGGATGCAGCCACGTCTGATGAGAGAACTGCGATGAGACACTCAGGACGTGTTTGTTGGATCTGGATCCTAGCCTAGAGGGGGGGGGGGTGAATAGGCTTATAAAAATAATTCGTGCAACCCACGAATAATCACACGCAGTTATAGCACAACCAGAGTAACTAAAATGCAAACACAGAGTACACAGCAGATTTACACTGGTTCAGTCGTCCCAACGACCTACTCCAGCCCCCAAAGCAGAACTAGTATTGAATAGCGCAATAGGTACAAAGCCACAAGTTAGAGCACGCTCAGAGCACCCTCTACGTCTCTACACTCGCCAGGCTCTCAGTACCCCACACACAGTGTTTTCTCTCACTATCAATCCTAGTAAAGCTTTCTACCAGCTAGTCCCAAACTAGCTGGGTCCCACTTGTCTAGTCCCAACTAGACAAGTCCCAAAATAGTCCACAAAAAATGGTAAAAATTTCCCCTACAGAGAACGTTACACTAAGACACAATAAAGGAGTTTAGAGTTTAGAAATGCTCAGTTTGTGTCTGTGTAGGCATCTCTGTCAATCAGCACATCGTCAGCTCCAATCTGACGCAAACGGTGTCTCAATCCGACTCCTGGATATCAAGATATGCACTGGTCTGTGCGTAAAGCAATTTCAGTTCAATCCTCAATAAACTGCAGTCTGTGCACTCAGCAACTCCTTAAGAATAAAGCGGTCGGTGCGCAAGGAAACACAGTCAGCTCCCTTAAAAAAATACCCCGCCACGTCAGCTCCGATCGACGGCCTCGCTTTCGATTTAATTTTACGGGGAATCAATCTCAGCCGTTCGTTTTTAATCCCATGGTCTCAACACAGCTTCGTTTCGATTTCTCTCGCACTTAACACGATCCCCGCCACGTCAGCACATTTCCATTCTCATTTGCATGAGATTATTCTTGGCCGTTCGATTGGTTCTGAGGAGAGATCGCAGCCGTCGGTTCTTTTTCAAATCATGCAGCGGCGGCAGCGCTTCGAAATTCGTCTTCTCCGACGACAGCGGCGAGGCGATCTCTTACAGCGGCGACGTGGGCTTGATAGCGGTGGCGGTGGGTTTTCCTTGGCAGCGTCAACGTCGTCGTCTTCGTCTCGCGGTGACGGCGGACTCGATCTCAACAGCGGAAACTTCTTCGATCAGCAGCGGAGGTGAGCTCTTCGGAGGCGACGGCGATGATGGCGTCTTGAGGAGATCTTCTTCCAAGTCGATGGCGATCAGACGATGACGCAGCGGCGAGCTCCCTCAGATGGTGACATAGCGGCGAGCTCCCTCAGATGATGACGACGACGACGCTCAACAGCGGCTCTCGTCTCCTGCAGCTTCGTGCAGATGACGGCGGCAGCAGGCGCCTTCCTTTGCAGACGGCGACGATGTCTTCGTCACCGACGTGATCTTAGGCAGCTACGACGTCTTCGGTGGATTCTTCAGGCACTACTCTGGCGGTGCCATGAACTTGATGACGGCGTGGCCAGCGGCTTACGACGGCGACGTCTAGAAGGGCTGCAGCAACACGAAGCTTAGGTGGTGACTTCTTCGTCTCTGCAGCGACGACTTCTCCGACGTATACGTCGACGGCGACTTCCTCTTTGGTGGCGATATGTCAGCGGTGACTTAAGCTTTGATATGGTGATGGCGGCTTTCTTCGTTGTGGTCTCCCTGGGGGTCGATGGCTCTGATCAGAGTTGATTTTTGATGAAGTATAATAGTGGCAGCATTGGATATCCTTGATGCTTGCTTGGAGATTTTTTGATGAAGCTTTTGAGGGTGTACGGCTTTTGAGACTTTGGCTTCGAAAAACTTGGGAAGTAGTAGAGGGCCTCAAATAGGATGAAGCTCACTTTTCTCTTTGAATTATCTCCCTGAGTTTTTTTGTTTCAGCCGTAAAAACAATGTTGCCCTCCTTTTTGATTGTGTTGCCGTAATCCTTGTAGCCTCTGTCAATATTAATTTTTGTTGCCGTGCCCACCTTCAACCCTAGAAGATGGATATTTATAGGACAAGGGTGATAGGGTTGAGCCAACCGCTTCCAGATTTAACCCAATCAATATGAGGATTTGATTAGGTGTTTGAATAGGAAATGGGTAGACACAAATCCATCTAATTGATTTGATCAAATATTAAATTGATTTGAATCAATCCAATCTCCTAAGTCAGTTTGACTTGGTCCACATCTCTTCTCATGACTTGAATAAGTCCACTTTGCTCTCCATTGACCAAGTCAAGCTTCTTTGTCCACACACACTCCCTCTCTCCCAATATGCTATATGAATAGCAATTCCTCCAAATAGTGATCGCCAAGCCTGAAACACACTACGCACACACATTAGATATAACGACACGTTTGTCATCATCAAACCAAGATCCTAGATCGTTTCTTCTAACAATCTCCCCCTTTTGGTGATGACAAACCCGTAAAAGATTTGAGCAATAGATATGGGTGTGTGAAGTGTGTTGAAGGGTGTAATGCAATATGATGTATGGATGAGTCATTCAAGCATTACAAAGCATGCACAACAAATAGTAAATATAAAAGCATGCTCCCCCTTCTCTCAAGCTCCCCCTTCAACATTTATTCAAGTATTTTTCTCAAGCTCCCCCTTCAGAAAATAATACCAACAACAAACAACAATACCGACAACAAACAACACACAAATCTTAACAAACAGCACACAAATCTTTCTTTCTCTTTCTCCCCCTTTGTAATCACCAAAAGTGGATTAATGAAGTCAAAAAATATTCCATGAAAAAATAAACCATTATTAAATGTAGCGTGCAATTTGCATGAGTTTTCCACAAAATAGACAATCCAAGCTCATAGGATTTCATAACAAGACTTCTCCACCTTTGTGTAAGTGTAGTGATATAGACAATAAAGTACAAGAGGAGATTCAATTTTAGAAAATCAACCAAATCAATCCACATTTTCCAATTTTCATGAATATCACTAGGATTGATTTTTCCCACCTCATCAAAGATGAGTTCAAGTTACCGAATCCCAAAACATGGCCTAAAAGGACTTTTAAATGTGGGATGGCATTGCTTGACGAGTTATATACACCAACGCTAATGATTACCCATGTAGCACAAGTTGGATACTCGTGGGTTGTGTTTTAGCCATGAAGTGTATCCATTTTTCATACGGAGCAAATATCGTTTTTTTTCATTCTTTTGTGCTCAATTTTAATTCATGGCTAAACACATCATATCCCTTAGAAATTTCAGAAATTAATCATTCCTACATTCACTTTCCATTATTCTTCAAAAGAATCTTCAAAAGCACTAAAAAGTCAAATATCGTGAAAGTGCAAATGTAGGTGTAGAAGTCAAGTTCGAAACTTATGAGACATGTCATGGCTACTAAAAAGAATAACATCATGTTCATGTAGCTACAACAATAATGAATTGACTTCTACAAGGGATAGAATTGATCATTCATACAATATCACTCAAGAGATCCATAAGAGGATTCAATAAGCACAAATTTATATTTTTTTTTTTGATTTTTGATTTTTCAATTTTTTTTTGTTTTTTTTTCAGAAATAAAAACATAAAAAAAAAACATGTAAGCAAGCACACAAAACAAAATAAAAACAAGCACACAAGAAATCTATGAAGGTATGCAATGAAATGCAAAGAGGGATAAAAAATATACCTTCTCGTCGCTATTTGACGAAGGAGCTAAAAGAATGAGACATTGAATTTAACGCTCCTCGCCAAAACTCCATCACACCTACATGAAAGGTGTTAAGTGTGACCTTGGAATCCAACAAGGTCCACTAGTGTTAGCCAATATAGTTTTAGGAACCCACACTTGTTTAAACTTGATATTTGTATTCCTAAATTTACAATAATATGAAGTGTGGCCTACACTATCACAAGTAAAGCACTTTGCATATTTGTTCTTTGCAATAGAGGGTGCATTGTGGAATTTCTTGAATTTTGGCTTTTCGACATTTTTTACACCAAATCCAAGTCCTCTTCTATTATTGCCATATAATTGGTTCTCTAAAATATTATCCAACGATTGTTTTCCTATAGAGAATTTCTTAATGGCCAATTCAAGATTAGAGACTTTGGATTTTAACAATTTATTTTCTTCCACAAGCAATGTGCATTTACTTATAAAAGCTCTCTTGGTTTCCTCTTCATTCTTTTCAAATTCAATCATTTTCCTTTTAAAATCATTATCCAACATGCAGAATTTATCGTTAAGCTCTCTAATCACATAGTCTTTTTCAGTTTCGAGCTTAATCAAATCAAGTTTAAGCATGCTAATATTATTCATCAAGGAAGGGCAAGAGAGACAAGGTGCTTCATCATTAAAACTGGATTTTTCCTTTTTCAGAATATCAATAGTAGAGTCACGTGCAACAATATCAATTTTGAGTTTTTCAATCTCTTTAGACATTTCATATTCAGATTGTTGCATTTCAAAGTTCTCATTTTGATAATCATCTATAGTGGATTCAAGCTCTACTATTTTATCTTGCATTTCTTTACAAAGAGTAAGGAGTTCAGTTTTACTACCAGAAATTACCTCATCGTGTATTCCGATCAATGCCATGCATGAATGGGCTTCGTGTTCCTCCTCCTCGCTCTCAGCTTCGCTATCCATGTCCCAAGTAAGCACCTTGGATTTTCCCTTTTCTTTAGCTACCTGAGCTGTCTCATGTGGGCAATCCCTCATTCGATGTCCTCTTTTCTTGCATTTAAAACAAGTCATTCTATTAGTAGTATTCTGATCATAATTTTGCTTAGAAGACTGAAAAAGTTAGAGCGATTAATCCTGGGTGCCATTTCTGTTCTTCCTTGCTTGGTCTGAACAAACTTTCTGAAATTTCTGACCATTAGCGCTATGTCATCATCATCATCTTCACTTTCGTCAGCTTTCAGAGCAAGTGGCTTGGTAGCTTTTTCTTTTTCCTCAGGTTTCTCCCTTTCATTAATATTTTGCAATTCAAGCTCGTGGGACATTAAATTACCTATTAAGTCCTCCACCCTCATCTGTGACAGATCTTTCGCTTCTTGGATGGCAGTGACTTTAGGCCTGAAAGAGCTTGGCAGTGCTCTTAATATCTTTCTCACCTGCTCAAGGCTAGAATATGGCTTACCGAGCGAACTAGACTTGTAGACAATGTTGGTGAACCTCGCACACATTTCTGATATCGTCTCTGATGGTAGCATGCGAAAATCCCTCGTATTCCGTGCTTAGAAGTGCAAGTCTAGACTCCTTCACCTGTGACGTTCCCTCGTGCGTCACCTCCAAAGTATGCCATATTTCCTGCGCAGTTAGACAATGTGAGATACGATTGAATTCAGATTTATCTAATGCACAAATAAGAGCATTCATAGCTTTAGCATTAAGAGAATAAAGCTTCCAATCATTATCATCCTACTTATCATCAGGTTTAGGCATTTCAGTATTTTCAATTTTAATAACAGGTGATTTATAGCCTTTTTCAACAATTTGCCAAGCTTTATAATCAATAGAAATCAAGTAGATTCTCATACGATTTTTCCAATAAGCATAGTCTACTCCATTAAATCTAGGTGGTCGGGAGATAGACTGACCCTCAGCAAAAGCACTATCAATGTGGTCCATGGTCAAACTAGACTAGATCTACTAAACTGGCTCTGATACCACTTATTGGATCTGGATCCTAGCCTAGAGGGGGGGGGGGGGGTGTGAATAGGCTTATAAAAATAATTCGTGCAACCCACGAATAATCACATGCAGTTATAGCATAACCAGAGTAACTAAAATGCAGACACAGAGTACACAGCAGATTTACCCTGGTTCGGTCGTCCCAACGACCTACTCCATGTAGCGAATTTGGCGGTCCCTCAGGGCACAAAAACTCTAGTCCCGTCCTAAGTCGGACGGAACATAGACACAAAAACAATAGCAGCGGAAGAAAAACTAGTTAATCTAAATTAACATGCAGTTAAAACATTTTTAACTTATCCCTAAGGTCCAAGACCCTATGCCAAGATCTATGCCGACTTGGGATGGATCTGACCATCCCAAGAAGGATCTAGCCTACTGCGATTAAACTAAACTAATGCTAATAAAATACTTTAACCACATACCCGGAATCTCAGCCCTGGAGCAGGCGAGATGTTCCGCGCCGTCTTCCGAGCTGCTCCCATCCCACGCCGAGCCGCTCCTTGAACCGCTCCCTGAATCGCTCCTCGAACCGCTCCATATCCCGAGGCGATCAATCCCCGTGCCGCCGAGCCAACCACGCGCCGAAGAAAGTTTCACGCGAGTGAAACCTCCGCCTAGATTTCGGATCCAGAATCCGAACTCCTTCGTGGCTTTGCTAGAGCCCTCAGGAGTAAGGAAGAAATTTAGGTAGATGAGAAATATTAATTTAAGCTTAGATCCGAGCGTGCTCCAACATTTACGAGAGCCGCTCAGATCTAGAGCTTGGGACGAGTTTTGAGGAAGGGGGGAGACCCCTATTTATATAGGCGGCGGACTCTCCCCTTTTCTCAAAATCCGATGTGGGACTAAATAATGGGTTAATTAAAATCAAGTTAGTTTGCACTTCACAAAGTGCAAACTTCCATGAATTTTAACTCACTCACTGTTGAGCTTCAAGATTGATACAACCTATCAATACGACGAGCGTTCAACGGTGAACGCATAGGAAAAAACCGTTCGTCAATCGGAGTTCGTTTGACCCTCCAATTGAGTGTCCAAAGATCAGCCTAAACACACCCAAAACACAAAACTGCAGCCGTCACAAAATACACGCTGCCCTAGGCAGCGTGTGGCCCCAGGCCGCGTGCAGCGCATGATTGCGGGCGGGCCCCGCCCGTGATGGCTGCGGGCGCAAATGCGCCCGCCTTTACTGCTGCCCGGCCCATTGGGCCGGGATTTAAAACCCCTTTTGATTTAATCTGCCTCTTAGGCTGATGTCAACATGGGCTTTTATTGTTTTGGCCATAACTTTTGCGTTTGGCATCCGATTTGGACGCCGTTCGAACCTGGGTCTAGACCGGGACATTTCCCGTCTTACCCGTGAACTTTTCCTTGCGTTTATATTATTAAATATTGTATTAAACAATTTAATACACATTTAATCGCTTTTGCATCAAATGCAAAATAGTCCCTATCTAAGCTTAAATTACCATATTGCATCAAATGCAATTATTTCATCCCTTGCATCAAAAATGCAATTATTATCCCTAACTGATTTCTACCTATTACTAGACGAAGTGTTGCACTCTGTGTGAGACCCTACAGCCTGACCCTTACAACAGGTTGGGCTCGAAGCCCTATACGGCAGTGACCACGAGCAGTGGTTGCCGTCCCTGCTTCAGGAATCATCATTATGTGGTTAACTCATTGACATGAGTATTGTCGGGACCACCCTGACTGTTTCCGTGATGAATTCCGTAGTTATAGTCTTTTCGTCTTAACTATGTCGTGTAGATCAAGTCTAGGGTTCGGTCAAAACTGTCAACCCCAATAACTTGACTCCGGTTAGTTTCGATCAATCTTTAGTCAATAAATGTTGGACTTCTTCCAACATACTCTGCGCAGAGTTTTTACTAAAGACCGAACTAACTCTACGACACTCACTCCCATTGACCGGGAGAGACGAATCCTCTCTTGGTCATTACTCGCCTCGTACGTTTCAATTGACACCCAATCAAAAGACCTTTCGACAGGCATTGCCTCGAAGCTAGGTCAGTTGATATAAGTGGCACCGTTCACGCACAGGTTTGTAAAAATGACCTCAAGTCAAAAGACCAACTAGCCTATCATCACTCAGAGTTATCACTGACAGATTGGTCAATATAACCATATGATAACTCTAGTGGATCGTTCAGTGAACTCATTCTAATGAGCACCTGTGTCTCGTCTTCGACTTCGCCAAGTCAAGCGATCATGAGATCATCGCCACCGCTAAACGGTGAAGACTAAGACACAATGGTCTATCCGATGTTTCGATATCCTTGTCTCGAAACATCTACGACCACGAACCATTTTAGACTTATGCTACAGACGGTCAAACGTTTCTCCATGATTGAGATACTCATCTCGAAACCCGTTTGACCTTGCATAAAGTCTCAGGACTTTACCTAAGTTGATATCTAATGTTAACTACATTACAATATAACTTAGATAAATTATTACCAAACAGCTTACTGTTATTTCGAACAAGATGTTTGTGCTATTCACACATGGATAAATGGCCTCGAGGGCATAATATTCCTACATCTCCCACTTGTACTCAGGCCCATTTATCTCGATATCTAATATCGTTTTTACACATAAGTTTTCCCGACTCCATGTGATAGAGCCTTCGTGAGTGGATCTGCTAAAACCGTCTACTCTATAGACTTAAGGGGTTTCTATGTTCATGTCAGACCAACCATTTGAATCTCATTCAAATAATTCATTTGGTCTGTCGGAATCCATAATATTTTATTTTACTTGGATCTTATCCAGTTTATCGTACCTTACGATAATCATTTAAATTTGTTAATGGTCATTTTAAATGGCTCATATCTATTCTTGATAAAGTATAAAACCTTTTGATTACTTTGTCAAAATGTATGTTCCATCCCTTTGATGATTCGCATGCAATTTATACGCTCCCACTGACCTTGAAAACTATCTGGCTAATTCATATAAGTTGGTTAGTCTAAATCATATTTAGAAAAACGAACTTATAAGTGAATGCGCAAATTTTCATGGTCAACTTAAGCGTTTTACATCGGCTTTGGTCCGAGTAGATCTGTACACATCTGTTGGCGAAACCAGTTTCATCATAATCCGTTTTAAAGAAATTAGGATGAAAACCGTTCCCGTCCAACATTATTGTACTTCACTATTTTCTTTTCTGCACCAATCTTTCAACTTAAAGATTTACTTGCAGAAAGTGAGAAAACATTTTCCTTGGGCACGTAAACTAAATTCTCAAATTTATTTACGCACACGGACCTGCATCAAGTTTTAATCGGAGTTACTACTCCGAATTTCATCCTAGAAGTTGACTACGTCATCATCAGTTAAGATGTCTAACTCGACAATCTGTCTCACGAGATTTGAGTAATAATACAACTTCCTTACGATTGATTTATTGAATATATTATTGATAATGTCCTTATAGAACATTATCAAAACCTAGGCATTACTATCTGGGACTTAACCCAGAGGGAGGAGTTAACTCAGAGTCACTTATTTATGGATCGCACCAAGTCTAACTAAGTGTGATTCATACCTTTTAACACTCTGATGTGTTAACAGACTTGACCTGAGAGAAAATCACATTTTCTTTTAATTACACAAGATTTTATGTAGCTAAGTATTTGACCATTCGATCTAATCGAATCAGTTTAAATACTTTCGTCATTTCGTTCTTTATTTTATCAGACTTGCGTTTCATCAAGAACACGTGTCTTAGTAAAATATACGAATAACTTATTTTGTTAAAAATAGACTCGGGTACATCAGTATGTACGTGACTGAGTTCGACAACTCATTCTCCCACTGTCTTACAGATGAGTTTCGGCCTTTGTAACTAAGATGCTAAGACTCACAAGTGTCCATAGACTTCATAATACGAGAGGTCAGACCCCACTTTATGTGACTTGTGAAGCTTAATCTCTTGATACGGCCTAGTCTAATTTTACCATATAAGTTTGCTACTATCTTGTGTATTTATATATACTAACATTTAATATATATATATAGTTATTACAAATTACTTAACACAAAACATTACTTCAGAAGCAATGTGACGACATTCGTCAAAATGTGTTAAACGTCTTTTGTATAACAACTTATTCCGAAATGTGACATCAAAATATGTCACGTTTTGATTTCCTCCTACTTATGCCTCTACTAATGATAAATTAAACTAACTTTCTCAATTGACTTTCCGAAGTGCCTTCTACCTTTTCTAAATCACATTTAGATATCAACATAAATAAATAGATATGCAAGCAACTTATGTATCCAAACGCTTGAGCTTTGCAATCTTGAGTGTAGCTCAAGAAGTTGCTTGTCTCAAGACCCGGTTGGGATACATAGTCTTGCACCGCTCATGCACTCGTATTCGACTCAAAACGGTTTGATCGAATTTTCGAACTTTGCGGATCAAAATTGTTTGTCCATACAACCTTGAGGGTAGCTCACAAGTTGTAGGGAGAAACATACTTTGAATGTCCTATATGTTCAAGCTGCCTCATATATAGACGAGTGACATGTAGCTTTAATTTATTTGTTGGACCCAGAACTTAATGAAATCATATTTCTTAAGTCTGTTCTTTAGAAGGTCATTTAATGTCAACGAGAATATAGTTTTAATTCTATCAATTAGAATTTAACTCGATATTCAATTAATCAACTTATTGACCAGTTAACTAATTCCAATATTATCAATTGATTCTTTCGGTAAACATAGTCTTGCCCTAGTTTTAGCATATGTTCAATATTAAATATAGGTATATTGGCTTTTATCTATCTATATCCTCCCACTATTTTTACGATCGTTTTAAAGCTTAATAACGAACGATTTAATCGAAATAAAATTAATGGGTAAGAGTTCCAATCACCTTGAGTCTAAACAACCTTGAGTGTAGCTCAACAAGTTGATTGACTCTGCGATCGGAAGATGACTCTTCATCGATCATATCGGATATGACTCTCTTAATCGGTTTTTGCCCCTAGCCATTCGTGATCATGAGTGTGCTCATCCAAATCACAATGTCTAGTCTAGTCGGACCCTTGTTTTCATGTCTAGCCTGACTTGTCCCTCAGCTCGGTGTATGCACGACACGTCGGTTTGGGTCAGGTCTTAGACTACATCTAGGCAGACTACATCCTTGACTAAACTTGCGCCGTCGCTCGGTGTATTCACGACAACGTCGGTTTGGGTCAAGTCAAGATGTCATCTTATGTATTTAAGAAGTTGGTTTCTACAAGGTTACCATGTCACAGCTTGAGTGTATCTCAACAACTGTAACACGGGCCCTATAGTTGCTAACCCCTAAAACAAGGAGGGCTACGGCTAATCTTGAAAAAGATCATTAACGTATTTGACTTAGATATAGTCCAGGGTGTCATACAATCATGATTCGCGACATTGCGGTCCAGCGGAACTCAGCCAGGGAATTGACTAAGCCAGGATCACTATCCCTTAAAGGGTGATCCAGAACTCTTAGCCAAGCACATTGACTGGATCATGGTCCATTGAATGAAGCTTGTCATTTTTGTATGTATGCCATAGATTAAACAGCTTTTATTAACAACTAATTAATCCTATCAACTAGTTGAATCCTTAAATTCAAAATTTTAGGATTTGTTTAATAACTTTTATTAAGTCCTTATCAACTATAAGGTTCACGTGCTATCCTAATCGTTATTAGGATTTTAATAAATTATTAACAACGATAAAAGCGAAGTCCTTTAATGAGAATTAATTATAACAATTAGAATTGAAAATTCATTAAAAGGACTACCCTAATCAGGAATTAGGTCTTATATTGTTGTTAATGTTTTATTGAAACATATCATGTCATTAAAATTCAAGTAATAAATTTTAATCATTTTAAATGGCTAACCTAAAGGGTTGTCTTGTGTTATCAAATAAGGGACAAGATTAGCAAGCCATTAAAATAAAACTACACTAATTTTATCAACATAAAATGAAAGTGTATATCTATTTAACAATTAAATAAACTAAGTTAATCGCATAAACAATTTTTAGACTTTTAAAATCAGTTTTAAAAAATATCTTATAAATTTAAAACATTACTTTTAAAAAAATTTCCATGTTCAAAAATTTATCATATACAATTTTTAAACATCTAAAACATTTTAAACTTATCGCATAAATTTAAAGCCTTAAAATCAATTTTAAAATTTATCACATAAATTTAAAAACACCATTTTAAAATTTCCATGCTTAAAAAATTTATCATATAAAAAATTTTAGGCATCCAAAATAATTTTAAACTTTTAAAGATTTAAAAATTAGTTTTAAAATTATCACATAAATTTTAAAACGTTATTTTTAAAAAAAAAATTTCATGTTCAAAAATATCAAAAAGAATTTTTGAACATCTAAAACATTTTTAAAATTTTATCTCATAACTTTAAAAACATTTGAAAAGCATTTAAAAGCATTAACAAGTTTAATGAAATCGCAGTACCTAGATCGACTACGCAAACATAGGCTCTGATACCACTGTAGCGAATTGGCGGTCCCTTAGGGCACAAAAACTCTAGTCCCGTCCTAAGTCGGACGGAACATAGACACAAAAACAATAGCAGCGGAAGAAAAACTAGTTAATCTAAATTAACATGCAGTTAAAACATTTTTAACTTATCCCTAAGGTCCAAGACCCTATGCCAAGATCTATGCCGACTTGGGATGGATCTGACCATCCCAAGAAGGATCTAGCCTACTGCGATTAAACTAAACTAATGCTAATAAAATACTTTAACCACATACCCGGAATCTCAGCCCTGGAGCAGGCGAGATGTTCCGCGCCGTCTTCCGAGCTGCTCCCGTCCCACGCCGAGCCGCTCTTTGAACCGCTCCCCGAACCGCTCCTCGAACCGCTCCGCATCCCGAGGCGATCAATCCCCGTGCCGCCGAGCCAACCACGCGTCGAAGAAAGTTTCACGCGAGTGAAACCTCCGCCTAGATTTCGGATCCAGAATCCGAACTCCTTCGTGGCTTTGCTAGAGCCCTCAGGAGTAAGGAAGAAATTCAGGGAGATGAGAAATATTAATTTAAGCTTAGATCCGAGCGTGCTCCAACATTTTTGAGAGCCGCTCAGATCTAGAGCTTGGGACGAGTTTTGAGGAAGGGGGGAGACCCCTATTTATATAGGCGGCGGACTCTCCCCTTTTCTCAAAATCCGATGTGGGACTAAATAATGGGTTAATTAAAATCAAGTTAGTTTGCACTTCACAAAGTGCAAACTTCCGTGAATTTTAACTCACTCACCATTGAGCTTCAAGATTGATACAACCTATCAATACGACGAGCGTTCAACGGTGAACGCATAGGAAAAAACCGTTCGTCAATCGGAGTTCGTTTGACCCTCCAATTGAGTGTCCAAAGATCAGCCTAAACACACCCAAAACACAAAACTGCAGCCGTCACAAAATACACGATGCCCTAGGCAGCGTGTGGCCCCAGGCCGCGTGCAGCGCACGCACCTCGAGGCGCGTGCGCTGCACGTGCCTCAGCGCGCGCACAGTGCACGCGCTGGGCGCGTGCTGTGCACGCGCTGGGCGCGTGCTGTGCACGCGCTGGGCGCGTGCTGTGCACGCGCCCTGCGTGCACTGAAGGGCGGGGCGGGGCCCCGCCCGTATGATTGCGGGCGGGCCCCGCCCGTGATGGCTGCGGGCACAAATGCGCCCGCCTTTACTGCTGCCCGGCCCATTGGGCCGGGATTTAAAACCCCTTTTGATTTAATCTGCCTCTTAGGCTGATGTCAACATGGGCTTTTATTGTTTTGGCCATAACTTTTGCGTTTGGCGTCCGATTTGGACGCCGTTCGAACCTGGGTCTAGACCAGGACATTTCCGTCTTACCCGTGAACTTTTCATTGCGTTTATATTATTAAATATTGTATTAAACAATTTAATACACATTTAATCGCTTTTGCATCAAATGCAAAATAGTCCCTATCTAAGCTTAAATTACCATATTGCATCAAATGCAATTATTTCATCCCTTGCATCAAAAATGCAATTATTATCCCTAACTGATTTCTACCTATTACTAGACGAAGCGTTGCACTCTGTGTGAGACCCTACAGCCTGACCCTTACAACAGGTTGGGCTCGAAGCCCTATACGGCAGTGACCACGAGCAGTGGTTGCCGTCCCTGCTTTAGGAATCATCATTATGTGGTTAACTCATTGACATGAGTATTGTCGGGACCACCCTGACTGTTTCCGTGATGAATTCCGTAGTTATAGTCTTTTCGTCTTAACTATGTCGTGTAGATCAAGTCTAGGGTTCGGTCAAAACTGTCAACCCCAATAACTTGACTCCGGTTAGTTTCGATCAATCTTTAGTCAATAAATGTTGGACTTCTTCCAACATACTCTGCGCAGAGTTTTTACTAAAGACCGAACTAACTCTACGACACTCACTCCCATTGACCGGGAGAGACAAATCCTCTCTTGGTCATTACTCGCCTCGTACGTTTCAAGTGACACCCAATCAAAAGACCTTTCGACAGGCATTGCCTCGAAGCTAGGTCAGTTGATATAAGTGGCACCGTTCACGCACAGGTTTGTAAAAATGACCTCAAGTCAAAAGACCAACTAGCCTATCATCACTCAGAGTTATCACTGACAGATTGGTCAATATAACCATATGATAACTCTAGTGGATCGTTCAGTGAACTCATTCTAATGAGCACATGTGTCTCATCTTCGACTTCGCCAAGTCAAGCGATCATGAGATCATCGTCACCGCTAAACGGTGAAGACTAAGACACAATGGTCTATCCGATGTTTCGATATCCTTGTCTCGAAACATCTACGACCACGAACCATTTTAGACTTATGCTACAGACGGTAAAACGTTTCTCCATGATCGAAATACTCATCTCGATACCCGTTTGACCTTGCATAAAGTCTCAGGACTTTACCTAAGTTGATATCTAATGTTAACTACATTACAATATAACTTAGATAAATTATTACCAAACAGCTTACTGTTATTTCGAACAAGATGTTTGTGCTATTCACACATGGATAAATGGCCTCGAGGGCATCATATTCCTACACTCCAGCCCCCAAAGCAGAACTAGTATTGAATAGCGCAATAGGTACAAAGCCACAAGTTAGAGCACGCTCAGAGCACCCTCTACGTCTCTACACTCGCCAGGCTCTCAGTACCCCATACACAGTGTTTTCTCTCACTATCAATCCTAGTAAAGCTTTCTACCAGCTAGTCCCAAACTAGCTGGGTCCCACTTGTCTAGTCCCAACTAGACAAGTCCCAAAATAGTCCACAAAATGGTAAAAATTTCCCCTACAGAGAACGTTACACTAAGACACAATAAAGGAGTTTAGAGTTTAGAAATGCTCAGTTTGTGTCTGTGTAGGCGTCTCTGTCAATCAGCACGTCGTCAGCTCCAATCTGACGTAAACGGTGTCTCAATCCGACTCCTGGATATCAAGATATGCACTGGTCTGTGCGTAAAGCAATTTCAGTTCAATCCTCAATAAACTGCAGTCTGTGCACTCAGCAACTCCTTAAGAATAAAGCGGTCGGTGCGCAAGGAAATACAGTTCATTCTTTTTAAATAACGGCCTGTACGCAAAGCAGCTCCCTTAAAAAAATACCCCGCCACGTCAGCTCCGATCGACGGCCTCGCTTTCGATTTAATTTTGCGGGGAATCAATCTCAGCCGTTCGTTTTTAATCCCACGGTCTCAACACAGCTTCGTTTCGATTTCTCTCGCACTTAACACGATCCCCACCACGTCAGCACATTTCCATTCTCATCTGCATGAGATTATTCTTGGCCGTTTGATTGGTTCTGAGGAGAGATCGCAGCCGTCCGTTCTTTTTCAAATCATGCAGCGGTGGCAGCGCTTCAAACTTTGTCTTCTCCGACGACAGCGGTGAGGCGATCTCTTACAGAGGCGACGTGGGCTTGATATCGGTGGCGGTGGGTTTTCCTTGGCAGCGTCAACGTCGTCGTCTTCGTCTCGCGGTGACAGCGGACTCGATCTCAACAGCGAAAACTTCTTCGATCAGCAGCAGAGGTGAGCTCTTCGAAGGCGACGGCGATGATGGCATCTTGAGGAGATCTTCTTCGAAGTCGATGGCGATCAGACGATGACGCAGCGGCGAGCTCCCTCAGATGGTGACACAGCAGCGAGCTCCCTCAGATGATGATGACGACGACGCTCAACAGCGGCTCTCGTCTACTGCAGCTTCGTGCTGATGACGGCGGCAGCAGGCGCCTTCCTTTGCAGACGGAGACGCTGTCTTCGTCACCGACGTGATCTTAGGCAGCTACGACGTCTTCGGTGGATTCTTCAGGCACTACTCCGACGGTGCCATGTGTTGGGGAATTTTCGGTCCCTTAGGGCACAAAAATTCTAGTCCCGTCCTAAGTCGGACGGAACATAGACACAAAAGAGAATTTGCAGCGGAAGAAAAAACTAGTTAATCTAAATTAACATGCAGTTAAAAACTATTTTTAACTTAGCCCTAAGGTCCAAGACCCTATGCCAAGATCTATGCCGACTTGGGATGGATCTGACCATCCCAAGAAGGATCTAGCCTACTGCGATTAAACTAAACTAATGCTAATAAAATACTTTAACCACATACCCGGAATCTCAGCCCTGGAGCAGGCGCGATGTTCCGCGCCGTCTTCCGAGCTGCTCCCGTCCCACGCCGAGCCGCTCCTTGAACCGCTCCCCGAACCGCTCCGCATCCCGAGGCGATCAATCCCCGTGCCGCCGAGCCAACCACGCGCCGAAGAAAGTTTCACGCGAGTGAAACCTCCGCCAAGATTTCAGATCCAGAATCCGAACTCTTTTGTGGCTTTGCTAGAGCCCGCAGGAGTAAGGCAGAAATTTAGGGAGATAGAGAAATATTTATTTAAGCTTAGATCCGAGCGTGCTCCAACATTTACGAGAGCCGCTCAGATCTAGAGCTTGGGGACAAGTTTTGAGAAAGGGGGGAGACCCCTATTTATATAGGCGGCGGACTCTCCCCTTTTCTCAAAATCCGATGTGGGACTAATTATTTGTGTTAGTTAAAATCAAGTTAGTTTACACTTCAAAAAGTGCAAACTTCCGTGAATTTTAACTCACTCACCGTCGAGCTTCAAGATCGATACAACCTATCAATACGACAAGCGTTTAACGGTGAACGCATAGGAAAAAACCGTTCGTCAATCGGAGGTCGTTTGACCCTCCAATTGAGTGTCCAAAGATCAGCCCAAACACACCCAAAACACAAAACTGCAGCCGTCAAGCAATTCTGCCTAGGGTTCGCAACCCTAGGCGTGTGGGGCCCACCAGTGGGCCCCACTGACTTGGCTTGCGCGCGCAGCCCGAGCCAGGCGCGGGCAGTGCACGCGCCTCAGCGAGGCGCGTGAAGCGCCCTCAGGCGGGCCCGTTAACAAACGGGCCCGCGTGCCTTTTCTGCCCGCGTCTGCTTACGCGGGCCCCACTGACGCGGGCGTCAGCAGGCTGACGCGCGCGTCAGCGGGCCAGGCCTGGGCCCCACTCTTTATGATTTAATCAGCCCAAAGGACTGATACTGGGCTTGATGTTTGGGCTTCTATTTAAACACTTTAAATAGACTTATTGGTCTCGTTTGGACTCCGTTTTCGACGCGGTTCGAACCTGCGTTTAGAGCGGGATGAACCTGTCTTACCGGTAACCCTTTCCTTGCGTTTATATTATTAAATATTGTATTAAACAATTTAATATACATTTAATCGCTTTTGCATCAAATGCAAAATAGTCCTTATCTAAGCTTAAATTATCATATTGCATCAAATGCAATTATTCCATCCCTTGCATCAAAAATACAATTATTCTCCCTAACTAATTTCTACCTATTGCTAGACGAAGCGTTGCACTCTGTGTGAGACCCTACAGCCTGACCCTTACAACAGGTTGGGCTCGAAGCCCTATACGGCAGTGACCACGAGCAGTGGTTGCCGTCCCTGCTTCAGGAATCATCATTATGTGGTTAACTCATTGACATGAGTATTGTCGGGACCACCTGACTGTTTCCGTGATGAATTCCGCAGTTATAGTCTCTTCGTCTTAAATATGTCGTTCGGATCAAGTCTGGGGTACGGTCAAACTGTCAACCCCAATAACTTGACTCCGGTTAGTTTCTATCAATCTTTAGTCAATAAATATTGGACTTCTTCCAACATACTCTGCGCAGAGTTTTTACTAAAGACCGAACTAACTTTACGACACTAACTCCCATTGACCGGGAGAGACGAATCCTCTCTTGGTCATTACTCGCCTCGTACGTTTCAAGTGACACCCAATCAAAAGACCTTTCGACAGGCCTTGCCTCGAAGCTAGGTCAGTTGATCTAAGTGGCACCGTTCACGCACAGGTCCGTCAAAAATGACCTCAAGTCAAAAGACCAACTATCCTATCATCACTCAGAGTTATCACTGACAGATTGGTCAATATAACCATATGATAACTCTAGTGGATCGTTCAGTGAACTCATTCTAATGAGCACCTGTGTCTCGTCTTCGACTTCGCCAAGTCAAGCGATCATGAGATCATCGCCACCGCTAAACGGTGAAGACTAAGACACAATGGTCTATCCGATGTTTCGATATCCTTGTCTCGAAACATCTACGACCACGAACCATTCCAGACTTATGCTACAGACGGTCAAACGTTTCTCCATGATCGAGATACTCATCTCGATACCCGTTTGACCTTGCATAAAGTCTCAGGACTTTACCTAAGTTGATATCTAATGTTAACTACATTACAATATAACTTAGATAAATTATTACCAAACATCTTACTGTTATTTCGAACAAGATGTTTGTGCTATTCACACAGGAATAAATGGCCTCGAGGGCATAATATTCCTACACCATGAACTTGATGACGGCGTGGCCAGCGGCTTACGACGGCGACGTCTAGAAGGGCTGCAGCAACACGAAGCTTAGGTGGTGACTTCTTCGTCTCTGCAGCGACGACTTCTCCGACGTATACGTCGACGGCGACTTCCTCTTTGGTGGCGATACGTCAGCGGCGACTTAAGCTTTGATATGGTGATGGCGGCTTTCTTCGTTGCAGTCTCCCTGGGGGTCGATGGCTCTGATCAGAGTTGATTTTTGATGAAGTATAATAGTGGCAGCATTGGATATCCTTGATGCTTGCTTGGAGATTTTTTGATGAAGCTTTTGAGGGTGTACGGCTTTTGAGACTTTGGCTTCGAAAAACTTGGGAAGTAGTAGAGGGCCTCAAATAGGATGAAGCTCACTTTTCTCTTTGAATTATCTCCCTGAGTTTTTTTGTTTCAGCCGCAAAAACAATGTTGCCCTCCTTTTTGATTGTGTTGCCGTAATCCTTGTAGCCTCTGTCAATATTAATTTTTGTTGCCTTGCCCACCTTCAACCCTAGAAGATGGATATTTATAGGACAAGGGTGATAGGGTTGAGCCAACCGCTTCGAGATTTAACCCAATCAATACGGGGATTTGATTAGGTGTTTGAATAGGAAATGGGTAGACACAAATCCATCTAATTGATTTGATCAAATATTAAATTGATTTGAATCAATCCAATCTCCTAAGTCAGTTTGACTTGGTCCACATCTCTTCTCATGACTTGACTAAGTCCACTTTGCTCTCCATTGACCAAGTCAAGCTTCTTTGTCCACACACACTCCCTCTCTCCCAATATGCTATATGAATAGCAATTCCTCCAAATAGTGATCGCCAAGCCTGAAACACACTACGCACACACATTAGATATAACGACATGTTTGTCATCATCAAACCAAGATCCTAGATCGTTGCTTCCAACAGTGTTGCTACAGGGCCGGGTTGCACCATCGTCACTCTCCCACCCACCGATACAGCTAGTTCATACGATAAGTGGATGAACGAAGATGATTCAGACGGAGAAGACATTGAGGTTATTTACCTCGCGGAGCCAGAGCATGCTTTTGAGAAGGCCTTACACACGGAGCCAGAGCTTATCGACGAGGAGGTCGTGCTTCGGGACGAGGACACAGCCATTCATGAGGATCCCGAGCATTACCCTCCTCCATTAGAGTTCTGCAGCCACCTCATCATTCCATTGACGCCGAGGACTATCCCACAGAGCTTACTGCTCCCACTCAGGGAGATATTTTTACACATTCAATTTCTGAATCATGTGTTCCATTTGATATTTATTTTGATTCAAATGTTTTTGACACGTCGTACCTTTTGCAGCACAAGTATAATTATGGACCGGAGGTATGCTTGGACGTGTCTTATCTAAACGAACTTGTCAAGGAGATCCACACCTATGATCCAGAGTTACCTGAGTAGCTGAGAGAGGACATCACGGAGATAGCTATCGTAGCACAAGAGGATATTGGATTATTTCCAGGGAAGTATCGTCCACCACTAGTTATTTCATATATTTCTATAGACGATCCTCTTTGGAATACTTTTATTATGAGGATGAAATTTTTGCAGCGAACTGATGCATCCTATTCTCTGCAGGGTACAGGTGGAGTCCTTGTGGGAATGCTGGAGGATGCATTACTGGAGTTTGTTGGTCTTCGTGGAAACACGCACCTGGCAGAGCCATAGAAGGAGTAGTTGGAGCAGTTGCCTGCACCTGCAAATATACTGGATCCGCCTTTTACTATAGGTGATTAATCCAGAAGTGTAGCAATAGCGTAAAATTTTATGCTTTCAATAAACATGAATCCTCTCGACAGCGAGAGGACCGTATAGATTTACTTGATTTGTTAGTTTGGAATAAATATCACCTCATATGACGGTAACAAAAATATTTTACACCCCAAACCCGTTATATATATTAATTGCTATCCCTCCACATTTCGATATGTGCCAACTTTTTGCTCACCACCCATCGAGTACTTCTTTCATGATAAACTTACTTTCCTATTCATTTGACTTGATCACGCTTTGCAAAGTCGTGATTTTATTGATCGAGTCATTTCAATAGGCTTGTTTGGTATAAGCTTGGGGTAAGGCGCTCTCATGCATCATTGCATGTGCATGTAGCTGCATTAGGATTCATGTCATTCATATCATCATTTTTTTCATTCACCCTCACATATTTATCATTGTTCCTCATAAATACCTTTTATCATCACATTGAGGACAATGTGAAGTTTAAGCTTGGGGGAGTGCATTTCCATGCCATTTAGATGCGTTAGTTGCATTTTTACTTTATTTTAGGATTTTTCAAAATTTTTGCATCATCCTTCTGATTTTCCCATCTTATTTTCCTTTTATGTATGTTCATGCATCATATGCTTGTTTTTCTTTTCTTATTTTCTTTTATTTTGCTAGATTTGTTCCTTAAAATGATATCTCTTATTGCTTTAGCAACCATCATGATGCTTATTATTCATTGCCATGCTACTTAGAGTATTCCATAGTCTTGCTATTCACATATGCTTGTAAATCTATTTCTTTTGATGATTCCTCTATATGAATGCATGATATTAATTGAAGTTGAATGTATGGATTAGTGTTTAGTATGCTTTTGTTGGAAGTGCACTAAGATTCATGCATCAGTTGTATAACAGAAGCATCTGCCTTATTGTCTTATTCACCTTCTGTCACATGTTTGATATGATTGTACTCTTTACTGCTTGACTTCACTATTTATTGAAATGATTGAGAACATCCATGCTTACATATAAGTTTAGTTGATGTATTATATTATTGAACCATTTGTGCACATCTTAGAGTGAACCGAGCGTTACACCATTTCTTTCTCCACATATATCTTTTTATTCTCTACATGTCACTTGAGTTCACCTCCTAAAGCTACTTATATCGCATCTATTTCCTAAAAAATCCCTACAAAAGAAAAAAGGTTAGCTCCAAAAAGTACAAGAAGCCAAAAAGGAGCCATAAACCAAAAATACAAATCAAATAGCTCCTACAAAAATCCAAAAAGGAAAATGAAAAAAGAGAGAGTTCAAAAATAAAAGGATATTTCTCTATCTCATTATTGGAGCCACAAAATACTTGGAAAAACCAAGGCAAAAATCCCATTTTCCACTATCATATTCCGTTAGATGCGATACCTCAAGCTAAGCTTGGGAGGTGAATTCACTTGACCATATGAGTGAGCGCGACATTAGAGTGGAGAGGTGCACGGATGGGGAAGTTTGATAATACCGAGACTTAGCGAATTACATTAGCTATGTAGATTTCTTATGGATTGATATGAAAATGTGAATGACATGTCTCTTATTCCATTCTCTATTGCACGCTTGGTGTGATTCTTATATGCTTCTGTTATAACTTTTGATTGAAAAGTGCGTCGCTAACATTTGTATATTAAATTCTATGAAATGTGTGATGTGGATATGAATTGATTGTATGAATTTAGAGAGTCCCTTTTTTGGTCTTAAAAGCTTGTAAGTACCATGTTTAAGTAAGATATGAAATCTTTATAGCATGTGATTTGTATTTTCCAAGTTATCATGATGTGTAGCTTATGGCTTGAGATCTTAGAGAATAATCTAGCGACCCCTTCCACTTCGTATTCTTTTCTTTCATTTCATTTCCTTTGTTTTCATTTCCCGAGTTCATCTCTCAACTTATCTTCCTCGAGGACGAGTAAGAGGCAAGCTTGGGAGATTTTGATCGGTCCATATTTTACACATTTTTTCTGCATATTTGCATGCCATTTCGATTGCTTATATTGTGATTTTCATGATTATTCGACGATATTTCGTTACTTTTCAATATTTCCCGTTTTCGTCTGATTTCAGGAAATACGGAGCAATCGGGAGCAAAAATGAGCTCAAGGGACTTATACGCGTACCGGAGCGTCGCCCATGGCCCTATCGAGGAGCTAACGGCGCTGGATGATGAGTGGGAGAAGAAGGAGATCAATATAATCGACGATGAGGCGAGGAGGAGAAGGAAAGATTCCAGAGACAGGCCACTCAGCCGAGTCACGCTATGTGATGACCCGTATTCAGCAATACCTATTTTCTACGTATTTTCTTAATTAATAATATTTTATAATGGTTAGTCAGGAGTTGAATATCAAAATAGTTTCTAAATCATTTATAAAAAAATATTTTGTAGAACCAATATAGTCATAGCCTATTTTAGAGTATACGAGTACCATCCTAAACCTTTAGCTGACTTTTATAATTATTTAAACCCAATTTTAACATTACAGCCGTAACAAATTATTTTTCTATATAAACGTTATCAAAATGATTTCAAACTTCCATAGTATCATTCTAAGATCATTTAGTGCTTCCCAGATTAATTTCGTATTTTTCTGAAGTCGGATCAATAGAGGACCCGCAAACCCGCTTTCTAAACGTTTTGACCCAAAACTCGTATTTTCGTAGTCCAAACTATGAAATAGATCTCGTAGTCACAATACTCGTGACGATACGAACCCGTGGATATATTTTCGTAATTTTTCGGAGTCGTTTAACCCCAAGGGCAAAATTGTAATTTCACTAAATGTTTTCACTAATGACCGTTTTACTTTTCCCTAATTACTAATCACCAGTACTCTAGTCGGCAGATGAATCCAAAAACCCCCATTTGAGCAGCCCATGTGTTATACGAATGTCTAAAGTTAGTCAAAAGCTAACTTTGGCATTAAATAGGTTGGACCAAAAATTAATTGCATTAGTTCTATACTAATTATATTTTCTATATAAACCCTCAGCTTATTCTCTTCTCCTTCACAGTTAAGCACACAGGGCAAACTTCAGCCCGTGACCCTTCCCTTAATTATTCTCTCCCTCAGACTAATCCCCTGGCAACTCAAAACCAAGCCCATGCTCATTGTATTTTTCCCCTCCCTCAAAACTATCTCTTCCCAGTTCAAATAATAAACACCCAGGCTTATTAAAGCTCAGCCCGTAACCCATTCCCTCCGTTCAAACAGAGGAACCCCTACTTCCGACGTGCTTCACCGCCACCTCCCCATTTCCGTCCGACTCAGCCCTCCCCACGCTCGCCCGCTCTTCTCCGAGCATCGCCGCCCTCGCCTCCCCCGCGGCAAGCACCAACACCGCCACCTCCCCTAGGAGCTCGCCACAGCCACCCCCGAAATGCCGCCCAGCCCGTGCTCCCTCCAACGAACCCACGGCCGCCGTGAGCCTCCTCCACCGCACAGACCCGCTCTCCACCGCTTCCCCGCTCTCCGCCGACGGCCCACCGCCGCCTCCGACCTCGAAACGGCCCACCGCCGTTCCGCTCTCTGCCGCTCCCCTCCCCTGTCCTCCGGCGTATCCTCGACAGCAGCCCCGCACGCCTCACCGCCGCTCCTGTCACGCATCGCCACCCCTCCCCGTCGTTCACCGCCGGAGCCCCGTCGCACGCCGCCGTGCCGTCACCCCCACGCCGAGCGTCGCCCCACCCGTCGCCGCTCACCCTCGATCTCTCTCTCGCTGTCGGAGGTGAGGCGATCGACCGTTGGGTTTTATAATTAAAACGTATTAAATACGTATTTTAATACGTATTTTCGTATTTTCTAATATTTATCAAATATTATTATTGGATTTAAATTGATGGTAATTCGTACAGGCCTCAGAAAATTGCGAGACTAGTCCCAGAAAATCAAAAACGTCGAAACGAATCCATTAGCGCTAGTTTCGTCGTGATCAGGCAAGTATATTTCTCACAATGAATTTTTAAAGGCAAAACTTATTTAGGTTAAAATCCTTTTAAATTTCGTAGCTTGCAATTTTTACACATACCGCTGTACGATAAAAATTTATGTTACAGTACTTGTAAATACGATCGTTTTGACATCTTATTTACAGAATTCCGACGTACGGTTTGCCCGGAATAAATCTTTGAAGATATGTTGTAATGATAAATTCTTGTTTTAAAAATCCTTTTAAAATTCGTAATCTGTGATTTTTACGTATACTTATGTACGATAAAAATATATGTCGTAGTACTAGTGAATACGATCATTTTGACACCTTGTTTGAAGAATTCTGATGTACGGTTTGCTCTAAACAATTCCTTGAACATATGTTTCAAAAATCGTTCCTTGATTTAAAATTGCTTTTTGGCTTTTTAAAATTGTCTAAAATTGTTTAAAAATCTTGAAAAATAACTACTAGTCTTAGAAAATATTTTAAGCTAATTTAAACTCTTTTGCTTAGTTAAAATCATATCTTACTCGTTCTTTCATTTATTTAAGTGATCCTGATGTTTTCATTTAATCGAGTCGTGAAGTTGTGAACTTTCACGAGACTGTTGTACAGACTATTAAACACCGAGACTGAATTGACTGAATGGAAGATGGAACTTCAAAAATACTGAATGGAAGATGAAACTTTAACAATATAGAATGAAAGATGGAATTTCAATAATAAATTGATAGTACACGTCCTTTTGACCCAACACTTGACTTGACCTGGGATTGGGGTAGTCTATGATCACAAGTGTTACAGAATGACTGGATGCGCCATACTAAATTACCTCCAACACATTAGGGGGTTAGATCCTTGACCGTTGCCATATCGAAACGGTGGGTAAGCCTCGGAGTTGCTTCGGTCGCATGCTGCATGTTGGTTATCTCTAGTACTCTTAGACATGGACTTATCACTAGGATAGACTGGTTATTGATTATTGTTCTAACCTCTTTTTCTACAGGTTGCTACAGTGTGATTATTAAATGCTAAATTGTCACCAGTTACAGATGGCATTGCAAATTGTTATTAAATAATGAAATTGTTACAGGTTGCAAATGGTATTGCAAATGGCTATCAAATGATTAAATTGCTGCAGGTTGCAAATGTTTAACTGCTTTAACTGCTTTAACTGTTTTAAATGTTTTAACTCTTTTAATGTTTAAACTTATTGCTTGTCTTTAAAGTTAAATTTATTGCTTAACTCTTTTAAATTAAACTTATTGCTTGTCTTTAAAGTTCAGTGTTGTTTAATTTTAAAATGGCTAACGTTTTGGTTTTGAGATTATCTTGCCGAGTAAACCTCGCTGACGGACATTTCATTTTGTTGTTTTACAAAATGTCCGTCAGGTATCGATAGTGTGTTCTTTGAAGACATTGCTACAGGAGTCGAGCCAGTGCTTGACGAGCACATGGAGTACCTACCCGCTGAAGATTAGACGATCCCCTTCGCGACTGTTTCTTTATATTTAAAATAATGAAATTGGTGTACTTTGTTTGTATTGGTCATACTAGGCCCAAGTTGTATCTTAATTATTGTTTGCTGGATATGTAATAATGTTGTTTAAGCTGCTTCTTAAATTTGCATGCAAGAATCTGCAATCTTTATACAGACGCTTAGTGTGTTTAAGCCAAGGAGGAAGAAAAGAAAAAGATTTCAAAAAGAAAGGAAAAAAGTACTCCTCCTTGTTTTAAGCACATCGCGGACCCGCTCGCATCCTCACTCCCGGTAGAATGGGAAGCGGGGCGTGACAGGTTTTAGTGGTGGCCCATGCAGGTCATGCTTATGCAAATACTTTAAGATCGGTTTAAACGACATTAATATCTAAGTGTACAACTAGAATAGATTTATTCTAACTTACCTCACATTGCGGTTTGTTTTGAAGTTTGGCAGGTCAACCAGATACTCACAACTGATGGTGATTTCATTTTTACTTACCTTATATTGCGGTTTGTCTTGAAGTATGGCAGGTCGACCAGATACTCACGGTGTCACCAACAACGACATCTTGGGTATTGCACAGGAAATACTGGAAATTCAACCACATATTTTCCATGAGCCTACCGAATCGGTAATCACTAGTATATCTGAACCTTTTCCCTTTACGTCGATTTGACACCCATCGCCTTTATTATCATTGCTAGCATACCTTATCGTGTTATATGTATTTGTCTTCATAGCAACATAATTCGCAAAAAACTATTTCCATTGAACCTCATTACTTTTTTTGACTCTTAACCCTTGCTTAGGATCTCGTGTTCCATTCTTGGTTATACCCTCCCTAGAACCTCTTTTGCTAGCAGTTACAGTTATTTTCATATGTTGAACCATCTACCCACTTCATCACCTTTCCTTCAGTTAGTGATGGCACACATATAAATGATAAGCTTCCTTCAATGGACCATGATCCGGTCAATGTGCTTGGCTAAAGTTTGTTGGATCAACCTAGCTGGACTGGGTATAAGTGATCCTGGCTTAGTCACTTCCCTGGCCGTGTCCGCTGGACCGCAAGGACGTGAATTATGATTATGTAACGCCATCGATCTTCATCACTATCACCCTTCATTTAGCTTGATGACCTTTCGATTGACATTCTTAGAATCTCTCTATTTTAGTATGCTTGAACTCTAGCTACGTCTATTTTAAGGAGGGTAGCATTTGGTTTTCAATCGCCAGAAATTCGAGTTCGACAATGGTAGCAGATCGAAGGATACTCAGAAGTATTTGAGGATGGTGGTAGAAAATTTGAGACGAGCCAAACCACGACTTGTAAGTATAGACTGTTACGTCTTCTTCTTCTTTCTTGAGCTCGTATTTCTTTTCTATCCCCCTACTTTCGTCTTGTACTCGGCTTTTCCATGGTTTGAATTCTTTTCCGCCTACTTTCTCTCCCCCTCTTTATTTTCTTTTGTCCGCTTCCCCTCCTCGAGCCCCGTGCCCGCCTAACCGCCTACCCTACCGACGACTTTCGGTGCCACCCTTTTTCTTTAAAGACCCCCCTCTTCTTCCTCACCAAGCCACCCCGTGGTTTCCCTATGTCATATCGACTCCCACTCCTCCTCCCGGCCTCTTCCCCAAGCGAGCTCGACCCACCTCACCTCCAGTCCCTCCAACCTCACCCGAAGCTCCGCCACCCCACCTTACTCCGGTTACACTTGCCACGTCAAGCAGTCGCAGCCACCATAGATCGCCAACCACCGATGGCCCTTCGACGTTCTGTTTTGGGATTTTTGGCCTTGGCCACAACCCTCGCCACCACCCTCGCTGTAGCCGTATGGTTGAGATCTTGGGAAGCCGTGATCCTTGGGCTTCTCTTGAGCTCTCTGCCCTGGATCTCACCCAGGTTGAGCTCCCATCTAGGCTTCCTCTTGCGTTTACTCCTTTTGGTGTGCTGGAAAGCGTGTTTTTGGTTGTTCATTTGTTGGGTGATGTTGAGTGTCGCGAATGTCAAGTATTGGTCTACGGAAGGAGTGATGGCGATGATTATCGGCATAATATTGGCCTTGGGTGTTGAAGTTGGATGTAGGCCTTGTGCTTGGCTCTAGATGAGAGCTTGGATCTTGCCTTATTGTGGGATATTATGGAGATTGATGGAAGGAATACTGGCAGTAAGTGCTGACTTTGGGTGTTGGCCTTGTACTTACCTTTGGGCGTTGATTTGGACGTTATCATGTGGTTGGGCATTATGGAGATTGATGTTGTTGGTACCCGTGGATTAGTCGATACATGCTATACATCTTTGGCTAGACCCAGTTAGTCACCAGTAGCATGAATAGACTTTATGGTCTTTCATTTTATGTGGTTTAAATAGCTTGCTACTGGCTTATCACCTCAGGTTCCAAGTTCGAACAGAGGTTGTCATCATAATAGCCCTCATTTTCATGTTATTATCTCATATTAATTTTGGACTACTTGAGAAGTCAGAGTAACTAATGATACTGGTCTCCGGACTAATTACGGAATCTATGATGATGTTAATACTTATTAGAAATATCTCTTGTTTTCTTGATGCTATGATATCACATTATATTTCATGCTATTAACAACTTATTTTCTAAATTGTAATTTTCATCAAGTTTTCCATTTTATCATTTATTTGCTTGAGCTTCTTAATAACAGTAATTATTTTATTTAATAAAGTTTTGAAGAATTCCGAGGACGGAATTATTTTAAGGAGGGTAGAATGTGATGACCTGTATTCAGCAATACCTATTTTCTACGTATTTTCTTAATTAATAATATTTTATAATGGTTTGTCAGGAGTTGAATATCAAAATAGTTTCTAAATCATTTATAAAAAAATATTTTGTAGAACCAATATAGTCATAACCTATTTTAGAGTATACGAGTACCATCCTAAACCTTTAGATGACTTTTATAATTATTTAAACCCAATTTTAACATTACAGCCGTAACAAATTATTTTTCTATATAAACGTTATCAAAATGATTTCAAACTTCCATAGTATCATTCTAAGATCATTTAATGCTTCCCACATTAATTTCGTATTTTTCTGAAGTCGGATCAATAGAGGACCCGCAAACCCGCTTTCTAAACGTTTTGACCCAAAACTCGTATTTTCGTAGTCCAAACTATGAAATAGATCTCGTAGTCACGATACTCGTGACGATACGAACCCGTGGATATATTTTCGTAATTTTTCGGAGTCGTTTAACCCCAAGGGCAAAATTTTAATTTCACTAAATGTTTTCACTAATGACCGTTTTACTTTTCCCTAATTACTAATCACCAGTACTCTAGTTGGCAGATGAATCCAAAAACCCCCATTTGAGCAGCCCATATGTTATACGAATGTCTAAAGTTAGTCAAAAGCTAACTTTGGCATTAAATAGGTTGGACCAAAAATTAATTGCATTAGTTCTATACCAATTATATTTTCTATATAAACCCTCAGCTTATTCTCTTCTCCTTCACAGTTAAGCACACAGGGCAAACTTCAGCCCGTGACCCTTCCCTTAATTATTCTCTCCCTCAGACTAATCCCCTGGCAATTCAAAACCAAGCCCATGCTCATTGTATTTTTCCCCTCCTTCAAAACTATCTCTTCCCAGTTCAAATAATAAACACCCAGGCTTATTAAAGCTCAGCCCGTAACCCATTCCATCCGTTCAAACAGAGGAACCCCTGCTTCCGACGTGCTTCACCGCCACCTCCCCATTTCTGTCCGACTCAGCCCTCCCCATGCTCGCCCGCTCTTCTCCGAGCATCGCCGCCCTCGCCTCCCCCGCGGCAAGCACCAACACCGCCACCTCCCCTAGGAGCTCGCCGCAGCCACCCCCGAAACGCCGCCCAGCCCGTGCTCCCTCCAACGAACCCACGGCCACTGTGAGCCTCCTCCACCGCACAGACCCGCTCTCCACCGCTTCCACACTCTCCGCCGACGGCAAACCGCCTCCTCCGCCCTCGAAACGGCCCACCGCCGTTCCGCTCTCCGTCGCTCCCCTCCCCTGTCCTCCGGCGTATCCCCGACAGCAGCCCCGCACGCCTCATCGCCGCTCCTGTCACGCATCGCCACCCCTCCCCGTCGTTCGCCGCCGGGGCCCCGTCGCACGCCGCCGCGCCGTCACCCCCACGCCGAGCGTCGCCCCCACCCATCGCTGCTCACCCTCGATCTCTCTCTCGCTGTCGGAGGTGAGGCGATCGACTGTTGGGTTTTATAATTAAAACGTATTAAATACATATTTTAATACGCATTTTTGTATTTTCTAATATTTATTAAATAAAATTATTGGATTTAAATTGATGGGAATTCGTACAGGCCTCAGAAAATTACGAGACTAGTCCCAGAAAATCAGAAACGTCGAAATGAATCCATTGGCGCTAGTTTCGTCGTGATCAGGCAAGTATATTTCTCACAGTGAATTTTTAAAGGCAAAACTTATATAGGTTAAATCCTTTTAAAATTCGTAGCTTGCAATTTTTACACATACCGCTGTACGATAAAAATTTATGTTACAGTACTTGTAAATACAATCATTTTGACATCTTGTTTACAGAATTCCGACGTACGGTTTGCCCGGAATAAATCTTTGAAGATATGTTGTAATGATAAATTCTTGTTTTAAAAATCCTTTTAAAATTCGTAATCTGTGATTTTTACGTACACTTATGTACGATAAAAATATATGTCATAGTACTAGTGAATACGATCATTTTGACACCTTGTTTGAAGAATTCTGATGTACGGTTTGCTCTAAACAATTCCTTGAACATATGTTTCAAAAATCGTTCCTTGATTTAAAATTTCTTTTTGGCTTTTTAAAATTGTCTAAAATTGTTTAAAAATCTTGAAAAATAACTACTAGTCTTAGAAAATATTTTAAGCTAATTTAAACTCTTTTGCTTAGTTAAAATCATATCTTACTTGTTCTTTCATTTATTTAAGTGATCCTGATGTTTTCATTTAATCGAGTCGTGAAGTTGTGAACTTTCACGAGACTGTTGTACAGACTATTGAAACACCGAGACTGAATTGACTGAATGGAAGATGGAACTTCAAAAATACTGAATGGAAGATGGAACTTTAACAATATAGAATGAAAGATGGAATTTCAATAATAAATTGATAGTACACGTCCTTTTGACCCAACACTTGACTTGACCTGGGATTGGGGTAGTCTATGATCACAAGTGTTACAGAATGACTGGATGCGCCATACTAAATTACCTCCAACACATTACGGGGGTTAGATCCTTGACCGTTGCCATATCGGAACGGTGGGTAAGCCTCAGAGTTGCTCCGGTCGCATGCTGCATGTTGGTTATCTCTAGTACTCTTAGACATGGACTTATCACTAGGATAGACTGGTTATTGATTATTGTTCTAACCTCTTTTTCTACAGGTTGCTACAGTGTGATTATTAAATGCTAAATTGTCACCGGTTACAGATGGCATTGTAAATTGTTATTAACTAATGAAATTGTTACAGGTTGCAAATGGTATTGCAAATGGCTATCAAATGATTAAATTGCTGCAGGTTGCAAATGTTTAACTGCTTTAACTGCTTTAACTGTTTTAACTGTTTTAACACTTTTAATGTTTAAACTTATTGCTTGTCTTTAAAGTTAAATTTATCGCTTAACTCTTTTAAATTAAACTTATTGCTTGTCTTTAAAGTTCAGTGTTGTTTAATTTTAAAATGGCTAACGTTTTGGTTTTGAGATTATCTTGCCGAGTAAACCTTGCTGACAGACATTTCATTTTGTTGTTTTACGAAATGTCCGTCAGGTATCGATAGTGTGTTCTTTGAAGACATTGTTACAGGAGTCGAGCCAGTGCTTGACGAGCACATGGAGTACCTACCCGCTGAAGATTAGACGATCCCCTTCGCGACTGTTTCTTTATATTTAAAATAATGAAATTGGTGTACTTTGTTTGTATTGGTCATACTAGGCCCAAGTTCTATCTTAATTATTGTATGCTGGATATGTAATAATGTTGTTTGAGCTGCTTCTTAAATTTGCATGCAAGAATCTGCAATCTTTATACAGACGCTTAGTGTGTTTAAGCCAATGAGGAAGAAATGAAAAAGATTTCAAAAATAAAAGAAAAAAAGTACTCCTCCTTGTTTTAAGCACATCGCGGACCCGCTCGCGTCCTCGCTCCCGGTAGAATGGGAAGCGGGGCGTGACACGCTAGTCACTCGCCCGAGTGAAGCAGTGTACTCGGCCGAGTACGACTGATACGAAGACATCTGCCTGACCTGAGTGCCATAATGCACTCGCCGAGTGGTGAATTCCACTCGGTCGAGTAGAGAACTCCACTTGCCCGAGTGAGGTCAACTTCTGAAGGAAATCGAAGAAGACTCTCTGGAATTTTGGGAGTACATCAGAAGACCATACTCGGCCGAGTAGAAAATCCACTCGCCAGAGTGGGGAATTCTACTCGGCCGAGTGACACGAGCACCGAGATTTTCAGATAGCCTCTTACTCTTTTGAAATCTGCTATCATTCCAATGGGCAAAGTATTTTCCTCATATTTTAATGGATAGTAGACTTCATGATGGTTCCAACGCTGCCAAGAACGCGCCAATCGGAGGTCGGATGAAATCTAGGAAATTTCTGCAAGTTGACACTGCAGTGTTAAAATTGCTACTCGGCCAGTGTGAGAATCTCACTCGGCCGAGTCAGCGTGGGCCCAGAGCTTAAGTTACAGCCAGAGCTAACTTTCGGCACGAATTTCAGAGGGTTTTAGGGTTATTTGCAAGTTTTTTGGGGTGACTATATATAGGATTTGTAGCTGTCAGTAGAGGGGAGTTCCAATTTGTTTTATTGGAGACATTTTTAGAGGTTAGGCCATGCCCTAGGCCCCCTCTCGGATCTAAAAGCTTGTATTTGGATTGGAATTCTTCACGAAAGCTAAGTATCTTTGTTATTGTTATTTGAATCTTTGATTTGATATATTTTTACATGCAAGTAATGCCTCTTATTGATTCTTATATCGTTATTGCTTTGTTTGGTTGATCTTTGTTCTAGGGAAGGAGATGAACCCTATAGATCTAATGCTAGATTTGTGATGAATGAATTTCTATGTTGCTAGAATTTCTAGAAGGTTAGATTGTGATTGATTTACCACGGATAGCTAGGAATTTCCATTTATCTAGAGTTTGCAAGAGATTGGGCTCTGATCAATGGGAAGGTCTAGATATTCGATTCAGATTTATAATCGAGATTTACTAGGTTTGGTTTGCAAGAGATTGGACCAAAGATAGCATTTTTATTATAAGTCTATACCCATATTCGTTTGCAAGAGATTGGACGAATACGAGCTATCACAATCTAGATCATAACTCGAGTTTTCACGAGAGTGGGCTCGAGTTGTGATTGGACGATGATGTCGATCTTAATGCTAGTGGCTTAGATTAGAGTTTGCACGAGAGTGGGCTCTGATCTAGGTTGTTATAGACCTGCAATAGTGCGAGAGCATGAACTTGGTTCTCTATTTAGTTACGACTAGTTCACCTCAACCCAAGTCTAGTAATATTGAGATTCATGATTCATAGAGATGCATGACGATCAGTAGTGGGGATTCCCTAGCCCTAGACATTTTTATAATATTGAGTTTTATCCAACATCTTTATCACCGACACCGACATCCATCAACATTGTCATTACATCACATCATAACCATCTCCACCAATAAATCTTCTTAGTAAAACCAACCTAAGATAGATTGGAGCCAACACCACCTCCTCGTGTTTGATACCCGCTTGCAACTACACCATATGCTTGCGGTAAAACTACAATTGTTTTCTGGGTGTATACCGGGAGCAATCAGTAGAGAGTGGTGAACCTCTTTTGACATATGCGCCCTGGTCGTCCAGCAGCGAGGGATAAGGCCCCTTCGACTTATGGACTACGAGGTTCGTTCGATGGAGAGGGGCGAGGCCCCTTCAACTAACATCCAACGGGGTTTGTTCGGCGACGATGTGCGAGGCCCCTTCTGATTACGACCGACGAGGGTCGTTCGGTGGCGAGGGGTGAGGCCCCTACGGCTTACAACCGACGAGGGTCCTTCGGTGGCGAGGGGCGAGGCCCCTCCGCCTTATGACCGATGAGGGTCTTTCGGTGGCGAGGGAGATGCCCCTTCGACTTACGGCCGCCGAGGGTCGTTCGGTAGCGAGGGGGAGGCCCCTTCGACTTACGGCCGACGAGGGTCGTTCGTCAAAGAACGATTTACTCTGTATCCATAATGAACATGCACATGATAAAAGATGAAGATGGATTTCGATCATTTTACCCCATTTTGTACAATCATTGATAATACTTCTACAGATGCTCAGCATTCTTGTGATGAGGAAGTTCTCTATCATCCAGGGTAGCAAGTCGATAGGTGGCAGGACCGAGTACATCGATCACTGTGTAGGGTCCTTCCCACTTTGTAGCAAGCTTCACCTACTTGAGAATCTCAGGAGTGAAAGCGGCCTTACGCATCACTAAGTCAACTACACGGAAGCTGCATTCACAGACTTTTGAGTTGAAATAGCGGGTCATGCATCCTTTTTGCTCGATGAGGGTCGCTAGAGCCTGATCGCGGACCTCATCCACCAGTTATAGGTTGAGCTCGAGGCCTTCTGAGTTTCTTTCTTCATCATAGTATTGGAGATGAAGAGGTCGCTCATTGACCTCGACTGGGACGATGGCTTCGCATCCGTAGGCCAACATGAACGATGTTTACCCCGTCGAGGTTTTATGGGTCATTCTGTACGACCATAGTATGTCAGAGATTTTGTCTAGCCAAGTTCCTTTGAGTCAGTTATTCTCTTTCACAGGGGCTCGAGGATGCTTTTGTTGGCTGACTCCACCAAGCCGTTCGACTGAGGCGAAGTGCAACTTGATCTTCAGGTCTGAGCAGAAGTCTTTGAAGCCGGTGCTGTCGAAATATGTCCCATTGTCCGTCACTATGGATTGTGGATGCCAAAACGACAGACGATGGACTTCCAGACGAAGCTTCGAGCTTCCTTCCAAGTGATTCGGGACAGATGTTCCACTTCGATCCACTTTGTGAAGTAGTCAATCGCCACTATTAAGTATCTTAGTTGCCCACTCATTGGGTTGAATGGTCCAAGGATGTCTAGCCCGCATTTGGCGACATGAACTGGACTAGCGATGGGGATCAGATCAGTTAGTAGGGCCGAGCTGATCTTTGAGAACATTTGGCAGGTCGAGCACCGTCGAACATATTCGACGACATATTTGAACATTATTGGCCAAAAATACCCTTGTCTCGCGGCTTTCACGGCTATGGATTTCCCTCTACAGTGGTTTCCGTAGTCTCCCTCGTGGATCTCTTGGATCACATAGTGCGCTTCATGTGGGGCTAAGTATTTAAGATAGGGGAATATGTCATTCCTGGTCCATCATCTTTTGTACAATGAACCATTTAGCAGGACAAATTGGTGGGCCTTCCGTTCAGCCTCTGGAGCTATCTGAGAGTTGAGGGCTCATTCATCGTGATGATGGCAGCGATCTTGTCGGGATTGGCCTCGATCCCTCGATTCGTCAGCATGAAACCGAGGAACTTTCTCGATCGAACCCCGAAGGTACATTTGGCAGGGTTTAGCCGAAGGTTGTATCGTCGAATCTGTGCAAATATCTCCCGGAGGTCTGTGACGTGATCGGTTGGCTTCTTCAACTTGACAACATGTCGTCGACATAAACTTCTAGGTTTCATCCTATTTGAGCCTCGAAGACGTCGTTCATCATGCGTTGGTACATGGCCCCTACATTTTTCAGACCGAATGACATTTTGGTGTAACAGAAAATACCTCGATCCATGATGAAAGAAGTTTTCTCCTTATCCTCCGGTGCCATCTGAATCTGGTTATATCCTGGGAAGGCGTCCATGAAGCTGAGAAGCTCCTAGCCAGAAGCACTGTCGACCAGATGGTCGATTCGTAGAAGGAGGTATCTATCCTTCGGGCATGCTTTGTTGAGGTCAGTGAAGTCGACGCACATTTGCCATTTGCCATTCGCCTTCTTGACCATCACGACATTTGAGAGCAATTCAGGGTACTTGACTTTTCGAATGAAGCGAGCCTCCAGGAGTCGATCCACTTCTTCGATAGCAACTTTCATCTTTTCGCCTCTCATGTTTCTCTTCTTTTGCTTCATGGGTCTAGAGGTCGAATCGACCTCCAGTTTATGGGACGCTACCTCAGGGTTGATGCTGGGCATGTCCTTCGGGGTCAAGGCGAAGATGTTGGCATGCTCTCTTAGGAGGGTGTTCTTTTAGGTCCCATGGGAGTAGCGACCCAATAGAGACAGTTTTTCCTTCCTCGTCGGAGACTTGGGTGTTCTCCATTTCTTCGACCGCGACGGGCCATCGATCTTCGATCCATGGGTCGCCTGGATCCACCTGCTCGATCCTCCTCAGGGCGGTGGACATCGTGTAACACCATCGCGTCTGTTTCTTATTCCCTTTTGCCTTTCTGACTCCCTTGGGGGTCCGAAATTTGATCATCTGATGGAAGGTCGAGACCACCGCTTCTATGGCGTTCTGTAGCGGTCTTCCGATGATCCCGTTATACGCCGAGTTGATCTTCACCACCATGAAAATAGTTAGGCGAGTGATTTGTCGAGGATACGTACCGAGGGACACCAGTAAGGTGATGATGCTAGCTATCAGGGCGGAATGTCCGGTGAACCCTAGGGTCCCGTGCATGGCGTCAACTCCACGGATGACATTTTCATCCTCTCCAATGTAGCGAAGAAGAGGATGTCGCACGAGCTTCTGGTGTCAACAAGAAACCTTTTCACGGTGATCTCTTTGATGGTGGCCGTGACGACGACGACATCATCGTGTGGTAGTTCTACACCTTCCAGATCTTCATCCGAAAAGGAGATAGATGGTGTAGAATCTCTGGGGTGCTTTCGCCCCACTGATACTGTCATTAACCTCCCAGCATAGGAGCTTTGGAGAGAGGTTGATAACTCCGGTTGCAGGGGACCTCCCGTTATCATGCTGATGAACCCGATGCTTGGAGGTCTCGTGGCAACCTCGAAGGATGTGGTTGGGCAGGTCAACATGGTCGAGCAGTTCGTCGATCGGGATATCGACTAGTGGTTTCCCACAGACGACGATAAATTGTTAAGACCAAAATTGACCGAGACAGTTGTCAAGCTGACGTAGACTCGAGATGTTGAGTCGGAGCCTCATCAGCGGTTGGAGTGGGACCCTTGGTTGGAAGAACCAGGGTCGAGTGATGGTAGTTGGAGATGATGCGACCTACGATCGACCTTCAGGCGATGATTACGTCGATTCGTTTGAGGTTAGGAAGCTCGACGTCGACCTTCGACGTTGGACGATGAGCGTCGATCTGCACCATAGGGACTCGTTGGGGGGTCGGATCTGGGTCCGACCCAAATCCCCTCCGATGCTTAAGTTAATACGGAACTTAAGGAAAAGATGGAGCTTGGTGCAGCTGAGATCAACCCACGGAGGTTCATATCAAGACTGGCGGCGCAAGCTCGAATATAAGAATGGTAAGCTGAGAAGATAGAGTTCTATGTCTTAGACCTCGTACCTTGAAAATGGAACCCCTTTACCTTCGTTCGTCGGTCTATTTATAAGTAATTCCCCCTTGGTGATGCGTAACCGTTCCTCATTGATTGGGGCACGATCTTCTCCGGGATTCGAGTTAACGGCCACCCATTTACTCGGCCCCATTAACTTTTCCTTGAATGTCGACGCCAGACTAACGGTTGAACGACCCATTCGTCTGACTCAGCTGTACCCCGCTAAGAGCGTGGGAGATATTGGGTTGCGGATGCTAAACGGGTCGGGTATGCGGATTTCCAAATTGGATTCGTACCCGTGCACTAACAGGAACCTAACCACTATGGCATGTTATTCAATTTTAGTGTTTTCACATGAATCTCTATATGTTATTGGTATCCATGATCTGTTTTGTATTTGTAACATGCATAACTCTCTCTATAATCATCTAAAAATTACAAATAAATATATTTTGGAAAGGTTATCAAGTTAGCTACAACTTTCATGTTGGAGGTCTTTCCAAATTCGTACTGCAATTAGCCCAAACAAGAGTTATTTAAAGGGTATCTGATTCTGCCAGATTTACACACAATTACTGTTTTAGCCTTATCTCCTAATGTAGACATGCAAATCATGAGTTCTTTGATATTTTTGAAATTTAAACTTCCTAATCTACATTTTCTATGTTGAGCTTTTAACCCAGAACTGATTGGAACTATGATTATTTCATTGATTATGTTGAATCAATTTTCGGTTTTAAACAGAAATTCTATCTCTCGCCATATTGGTCCCTATAAATCACACACTTGGTATTATTTTCTGAAAATTGGTATGTCAATGTAAAATTTATGTATCTACAACTTTCCAGTTGTAACTTTCCTGAAATTCGAACTACAATTACGTGGGAACAGCCATGTTTAATGATTGACTGTAAGCACTTGTGTTGGTTTGGGGTGTTCTAGTGTCATGGTTTAATGATGTTAGCCATGTTCTAAAGACACATTGCATTTTACTAATATTAGCATTCTATGATGAGGCATTTTGCTATTTCATACAAGTTATTTATTGTTGAAGTTGAAGGCAATGCTTGAAGTCCCCTTTCTGCATAGTTGTGGTGTGACATTGCTTCAATATGATGCGTGCTCTTGCATACAAATTGTTCCTTATAAAGCAATGCATGATGTTGTGTTGAGATAAAGAATGAAAGAAGGATGAGAAGAGGGAAAAGATTGTGATGTGGTAATGTTTTATGAAAATGTGATATTTTGATAACGGGATGAAAATGGTATTTTGAGAAAGAATGGGAAAGCGTGAGATTGAGTGATTCCAGAGCGACTCAATCCATGATAACGTGGGTGACACAGGGTGGGGGAGGCATGGCTAGTACATAGGTATCAGGACTGGACTTGGGAGGTATACCCCAGTGTGAGTGCTCCATTGGCGAGATTTGATGAGATATGTGAAGCCCACAAGGCAATGTAACGAGTGATGATGTGTGTTGGTTCTATCTCACTCCAACTAGAGTGACGGGGGAGCTCGAGAGGCACCGTTAAAATTCATCAGTGCTCGTGTACCACTGGCGGGGTAGTTTGAGTGCCACCCCAACTTTGGGGTGAGGTACAGGTCCTTATGTCTTGCGTTTACCCAGGTTTCCAAATAAATAAAAATAAATAAAGACACTTAAGTTTTCTTTATACACTTGTCGTTATTTCTTTTACTTGTTATAGTTGTAATTACTTGATACTCTCTTATGTCCTTGGACGTATTGTATTTCCTTTATGTTGCTACCATGTCTCATTTTATTTATGTCACTATTGTAACTTTATTGTTTCCATTAATGTTTCATTTTATATGCCATAATATGTTATACATTGCATCTTGCATGACTATTAAATAAAATGACATACTAGTTACGCGTCCCTACTAGACACGCTTTGACGTGCCCTCCCCTCTTTTCACAGGTAGCAGATAGTTGGAGAGCTTGGGAGACTTGTGAGCATGGAGCTGGGTGTGTGGGGGTAGTTCAGGGGGTTGAGTTGTACTCTGGGGTCGTGGAGTTGATATTGTCCTTTGGAGGTGTAACTTGAGTTGAAATCTATTGATGTACATTTGTATCAGATGTTGTGTTGGTCCTTATATTAGCAATGTAAAATTGTGCATGTACTCTTTGTGATGTTGTATAAGTGGAATGTGTTCTCCTTGTTGTTGTATATGGAGTATTACAGGTACTATCCCAGCATGTGTGAAGTGGCTTGCCTCCGTCTTCTTCATATCTCTTCCATTCTATTTCTTCATCGCCGCTGCCCCTTCAGGAATACTTGGGACACTTTCAAAAATACCGAGTATCCTGGGGAGCTGGGCGTTACATTTGGTGGCCCATGCAGGTCACCACACTGCGATCTGCATAAGAATAGTACATTTAATACTTCAGTATATGATTGGGGTAGATTAGTCCTAAAGTGGGTAGTGACCTTAGAGCCTTGAGTGATCCACCATTGAACCCGTAGCATTAGGAAGTTTGGGGATGAACTTTCTACTGTGTATTATACTATAGATGTATATTTGTAGGTATATGTGTGTATCTCAATATTTGTGTGAATCCGTGTGTATAAGTGGAGTTGATGTGCTTGGAAATTTGAATTACATATGTCGCATGTATACTTGTATTCATTATGTATATTTGTATTTCAATGGCATGAATGTGACATGTATCCTAGATGGTTATAGTGGTATATGGATATGTGTAGGTGTATACACTAGGTGGGCGAATACTTGAGTGAATATATATTATGTCTCTATATAGATACATGATACAGATATGTAAGTAGGTATATGTTATACTTGTGTGACTTTGAGATATAGTTGATATGTACATGTTTCTACCGTGGATGTATACTGGTGGGTACATATAAGCTAGTGAGTACATATACCTTGTAAAGGTGTGAGTGTGGATATGTACGTATGTGATATGAGTGCATGTATGCATTTTCCTATCTATTGTATTACGATTGTGTTCCCGTGTGTGGATGGTACCAAGGTGTGTATATCTATCCTTGTATGGATAGAGTAGTGGAGTGTTCATATTGTCTTGTGGATATGTAGGGAAAGTGTATATGTGTGAATATATATGTGTACATGTATGGGTAGATGGTGTAGATATATGTATGTGATATTGGTGCATATATATTGCTAGTGCTGTATTGCGAGGGTATGAAGTCCTCTTGTGTTAAATGTTTAAATAACTGTGAGTATATGTATGTGCTGCCTATGTGCCTATATGAATTGGCGTATTGTCTTAATTTGGTATATAGTTGTGGGGTTGTACTTTGTGTAGAGATAGATGTGTGTACCCAAATGTGTATATTTGTACTTCATGATATCTGTGTTAGTGCGTGGATGATTATATAGTTGTATATGAGTATTTCTACTTCTGTGCTTAAGTGACATCACTATGTCTAGATGGCTCTACATGGATTTTTTTTCGTATGTGCCTGTGAGTTATGTATAGGAATTGTCATATAAATGAATACGTGGATGTATATGTAGCCGGTATCTTTAAGATGTAGTGAAGTTGTATATTATTTTAGTGGTGTATGTGCATGTATATGTGATACATATATGCATGAATGTGTAGTCATATACGTGAAATGCTATATGGGGTCTTGATTGGGTTGTAGATGTATTGAAATGTAACATATATGTATGTGCCTTATGTGTATGTGCCTACATATAACGACATGTATGAATGTGGACATATGTTGTACGACTATATGCTTCTAGTATATGTATATTGGGGTGTATCTTATTGTGTATACGTGGATGATTACGTCTTGTTTTGTGTATTTATCTGAACTATGTGTTTGTGTATGTGAATATCCTCATGTTATATAGTCATATAGTTAGACATAGATGTATGGTGTAGTAGTTATTGGAAGCGTATAACCACTGGATGGTTATATATGTGTATGTCACTTGTGTGAGTATGATATGTGTGTCTCTATATGTGTAGTGTGTAGATATATATGAGACCTACTTGAATGAGAATGTACTATGGAAGTGTAGATGTGAACATGTGTATAGGTGTATATGTGTGTAGGTAAGATTATTTGTATGTAAGTTGGCATGGGAAATTGTAAGGCTATTTGTATGTATTGGTATAGTTGTATATCTACATAGGGGTAGCCATATGGTTGCTTATGTATAGGATTGAATCTCTATATGATTGTGGATATGTGTTGTGTATGATTACATGTATACTAGGCGTATCCTATATGTGTTGTATGGAGATAAGTGTTGTTGGATCTAAATGTAATATAAGATTGGTGTAGTAGTTTACATGGATGATTGGTTGGGTGTATGATGTAAAGTTAGTTGTATGTACGAATTATCTTGGATATATTGTATTGCCGATAGTGTATATGTGTATAGATGGGTATATGTCTTGGTATATGTGATTATGTGTGTGTGCGCGCGCACGCGTGCGTGCACATGTGGATATCAATAGATACATGTATGCATGGAGTTATCTATGTGTATATTGTTATGAAGCGGATAGATAGGTGTGTAGGATCAACGTGTCTTTATTGTTGTGCATATTGTATGCATTATGTTGTATTTATACGTATGGTATTGTATTGTTATAGCCATATGAATGATTGTGGTGTGTGTATGTCTATGTTATATGTAATGGCTCATAGTGTCATAACGTTAGGGCCTATCATTTTGTGTGGTACATAGAGTAAGTATGCTTGAAAACGTATGTAGTGTGTATAATAGTGGAGTGCAGTGTGTGTAATTCTGTAGTGATAGGTTGGTATATTTTATTAGTGTATTGTTATTTATTGTTGGATTAATAATATTAGTGTGATAGGATTTGTATTGGCGAGGATGTTTATCTAATAATGTGTTGAGCGTGGAGTTCATTGTGTAATAATAATATTATTGCTATTATTATTAGGATTCTTTGTGTATTAATATGGAAGTGTATTAGACAATGTATTGGGTAAAGTATTATTATGCATCATTATGGTTTTTATTAAAGGATAGCATGTAGCATTTTTAATTCACTAGCTAGTTGTTATTCGTATTGTAATTAGTATTATTGTTAATCTTAGTTGTCGGTAGCATTTGTTATTAATATTATAGTTAGACTTAGTAGCACTATTATATGTGAATGTCATTCTTGTGTTGTGGGGGTGCATGTAGTAGGGGGGTATGTGTAGAGTGATGGTTTCTTAGTAATTAGAAGAGGGTATATATTAGAAAGTGGGTTAGTGTAAGGAGGGGGCTTAGTGTGAAAAGGGTTGGGGTTAGTGGCATTGTTGTAATTAGTGGGGAGTGTGTGTGTATAGTAGAAGAGTGTGTAAAGTAATGGCTCACTTGTAATTAATTGTAGGTGTGTGGGTAAGGTAAGAGAGTATGTGTAGGGGAGTGGTAAACTTGTACATAAAACACAAAATTGAAGGGCATTTATTTAGGAGTGTTAGGGATGGCATGTGATGTAATTCAAAGTTGGAGGGTACTTAATTAAAATCTTTGTGCAATGGCAAACTTGTATATAAATGGATCGTTGGATGAAAATATCCATATCTTTCCTTATCTTCATCATTCTTCTAAATTCTTCCATTTCTTTCCTTTTTCTTTTCTTTTCATTATTTTTTTCTTTTCTCATTCTTTCCTCACAGGCCGAATTTTCGCATGTACAAAAAAAAAGAAAGCCAAGAAGAAAGAAAAAGAGAAAGAGAAAGCAAAGGGAAAAAAATCAAAGAGAAGGAAGAAGAAGAAGGAGAGGGGGAGTTTGCCAGTTGCACAAGAAGGAAAAAAGAGAGGAGGAAGCTTCTTCATTGAGGTAGGAACCCCATCTTGGTGTGGGAAGATTAATTTTTGGATGTATTAGTTAGCTTCATGTTAAAGTTGTCATTTTTATGGAAGAATTGATGTGTTTGTGTTAAAGAATTCATTTTGGAATAAATCAATTAAGTGGGGTTAATCAAGTATGTATCTTTTTAGACAAAAACCTTCTTGTAAATCTATAAAATTTGCATTTTTGATGGATTTCAATGTATCTTGGCTAAAGTTAGTATTTTTATTAAGTAACCCTTTGTGTAACCTTATAAAGATTGCATTTTTATATTAGATTCCTAAGTAAAGCTCACAACTTTTTAAGTAAATCCAAACGTTCTTACAAAAAAAAGCCTACACGTGATGTAGACTCAAATTCCTCTTGCCAAAATTCACATTGTTAAGTTAGGCCTTAAGCACCCTCATTAAAGCTCATAGGTTTAATATGTATCCTTAGAGTTTTCACTAGAGCATCCATTCTTAATATGGATTCATGTTTAGCTTTCATGTTTAGCTTTCATAAATGTTGCATTTTAGTGTAGACATAAATTAAGTAGTTTTAAATGTTGCATTTGAATGTAGAATGGCTAAAGCTTGCATTTTTAAGAGAATCCCTTAAATAGTTACTAAATGTTGCATCTTGTTTACTACAATTGCTAATAGCAACACTAAAGTGGCATGAAAGTGGGAAATCATCATTGTGATTACTTCAAAGCTTGCATTCTTAAGAGAATCCCTTAAATAGTTGCTAAATATTGCCAAATTACTATATTCTTGTTAGCATGCATTAGTTACCATTTCACAAGAAAATTAGAATGTTAAATTGCTTGTTTTTTTAACATGTGGACATGCTATAGTTAGAATAATGTAGAGAACCCCCTCATGTTTGGTTGATGCTCTCACTTGTTTACTTGCAATTTGGGTTCGTTTGGTGGAATTTTCTCATATATGAACATTTCGGCCTTGGGCAGTGGCAATTCTCCTATTGGGTTGTGGAAAATGAAAGGTTTATGAGGTTGACACTTATGATGTTGCAATGAGAGGAGAATGGTTAGGAGATGTTGCCTTATAGTGGCCAAGGGCCAGTTTTGATGAAGGAGGGATATATAGTTGTGGATGTTCTTTATTTCACGGAACCTTTATGCCATCATTTATGTTGCATTCTCATTCCTTTAATTTCAGTACATGTTAGTTTGTTGTTTTCCTTCATGTTACTTTTATGTCATTCTTTTAATGTGGTAAAATGCAATTCTGAATGTTGTATGCTAGCTCACTTGCCTTAAATGCTAATAAATGTTAGGGATGTCTCGGTCTGCCACATGGCAGGTAAGCACCCTATAAAAGGATTTGGGGGAGAACTGGGTACTAGTGGGGTATGGGGCCTGGACTGTGTTGTGATGTTGTGATGTACCTTGCTCAGTTTCGGGTACTTGTAGTGTTTTCCGTACCTTGCTCAGTTTTGGGTGCGATGAGGTATGGTGTTGTGGAGTTTTCCTCACTCGCACTCCGATGCAGGAGGGTATGGGTGGAGTGAGAGGCCCCGTTAAGGAAACAATGCTCGTGTACCACTGGCGGGTGCTCCTTGCCACCCCACCTTGGGGTGGAGTCCAGTCCCTCATATTCAACGACGTATCCAGGTTTCCAAATAAACTTAAATTTAATACTTAAATGTTTCAAACTTGCAATGTGTGTTTCCGTACTTCCCTTGCCTGTTGTTGGGAATGTGGTCCCTGTTGTGCCATGTACCATTTGTGATTAAAAACAAAACAACATTCCCCAAATTAGTATTTACTTGCACGAGTTGGGTTTCCTACTTGGACCCGCTTTGACGTGCTCCAATTTGTGGTTTCAGGTATATGAAGCTGAACCTAGGGAGATGGAGTTAGAGTTATGGTTGAGGAGCTTGGGTTGTGAGTTGGGTAATGCGGGGAGAGGGTGAGAGACTTGCACTCTGGGGTTCTTTTTGGGGATGAGCTGTTTCGTTGTACATATGTATAAGATGAAGTATAATGGACTGGATGAGTATATACACATACATACATACATACATACATATACATATACATATACATATACATATAAAGTCTGTTGTTCCTAACTTCTCCTTCGTAGGAGCTTTCTAAAAATGGGGGTTGCTACTACTTTGCCGTCCACTATAGCTGGTATGGGTGATTTGATCCTATCTCATTTCAAGAAGGGCAGCTTGGGAAGTTTGGCTAGTACTGTGCTGGCTGTGATGACTTGGCATATTTGGAGAGAGAGGAACCGGAGAATCTTTGAGGATAGTAGCCAGATGAAGACCCTTCTTTTTGATGACATAGCTGATGATGTCAGAATTGCTCTGAGGCACGTGGATTGGGACCGGGAAGATGATCATGCCCCCCCTTCAGATTGGGGGTTATTAGAGTGAGTGTGTATATCATGTATATTTGTTGTCATTCTTTGGCTCTTTTTGGATAGCAGGAGGTGCTTGTTAGGTTGGGGGTGATAGCGCCTGTGCTCTTATCCCGCCTTATGAGCTTCCTTCTTCCTCCATAGAGTCTTGTACATTTTTTCTAGTATCAATAAAGATGCAAAGCATATTCTTCAAAAAAAAAGTCTGTTGTTCCCTTGTTGATTCTGTGTTGTTCTGTGTTGGCTCTTTGTATTTTTGTTTTTGTTTGGGAACAATACATGTACTATTACAGCAGTGCGCGGTGGACCCGCTAATTCAATATTATTTCTTTTCTTTTCTTCCTTCGTAACACATGCCTCTTCGAAAAAACCTGGTACGGATTCGTACTTCCCGGATATCCTGTGGAGCGGGGCGTTACAAGTAGTGGCCCATGCAGGTCACCGCACTTCGGCTGCGTACAGATAGTGCGTGTAATGTTTACGTAGAGGGTAGCTGAGTCCCAAGGTGGGTAGGTGCCTAGGACCTGCTAGTCGTAGTGTCACCTCTAAGTGAGAAATACTAGGATATTTAGGTATATCATCTTCTATAGTATAGTTGTATACATGATGAATGTATGATAAGTGTTGTCGTGTATGTCGTATGTGTTGTGTGCATGTAGTAAATGTGCAAATATAGGTATGTAGCAGGAAATGTGTATCCATGGTTATGGGTATGCATAACATGTGTAGATCTATATGTATCTGTGGGTGCAACTGTATTGAGAGCTGTGTATATGAAGTGTTCGTGTGATTCCATATATGTATACTTGCTTAAGGCATATGGAAATTATCTGTGGGTATGATGATTGTATTTAATATGGTGTGACATGTGATTATGTTTGGAGTGTAATCCCAAATAAATAGGTATGCAGAGGTTTAGGTGTGTTCATGTTCATGACTATATAAGGATTGCTGAGTGTATCTTGATATGTAGATGTGTTTGCCTACATATATACTTCGGTATGTGGGAGTGTATGTGTTGTAAGCGTATATGGACTGATAATTATGTGTATGTGTGTCTCTCTATGTGTGTATATTTGGATGTATACCATGGTTAGCTATAGCGATATGTAAGTGTGTATAAGTATTTTTTGTCTCTAACTGTAATTAGTATATGGTTTTATGTATGGTTGTTTGGTTGTGTAATGCTAATAGATTTGGATGTCTGGGATGTATAACTCTAGGTATGAGTATATATACATAGGTATGTATACTGCATGTCTGCATAAGTGTATCGGTGTATACGTATGTTATTGTGTATATTCATATGGTCCGTGCATAATTATGTAAAGATTGTATATGCATGTTTGTCTGTATGGTAGTATGGATACTTATTTGTATTGGTATATATGTTGTGTATGGCTATAAATATACTTGAGAATTTTAGTGGAGTAGTGAATGTATATTAGTATATGTACTCAAATAAGTGGGTCCCTCGGTGTGTGTATGTTAATGGATGTTAGTATATTGGTGTGGCGTACGGGTCTAAGTGTGATATGTAAATTGTCCCCTAGGTATGCGTTTATGTATTGTTGTTTGGTTGTGTAATGCTAGTAGATTTGGATGTCTGGGGTGTATAACTCTAGGCATGAGTATATATACATAGGATTGTATATTACAGGTCTGCATAAATGTATCGGTGTATACATATGTTATTGTGTATATTCATATGGTCCGTGCATAATTATGTAATGATTTTATATGCATGTTTGTCTGTATGGTAGTATGGATATTTGTTTGTATTGGTATATATGTTGTGTATGGCTATAAGTATACTTGAGAATTGTAGTGGAGTAGTGAATGTATATTAGTATATGTACTCTAATAAGTGGGTCCCTCGGTGTGTGTATGTTAATGGATGTTAGTATATTGGTGTGGCATATGGGTCTAAGTGTGATATGTAGATTGTCACCCCTGAGTGATGCTCTACAAGGTATATTACTGTGTGCCTATATAAATATATGTTCGTACCTGTGTATGACTATATATATGTTTGTGCGTACATATTGTGTGGATATTGTATTGACATTGTTTGAATATATAAGTATATTTATGATTAAGATGTTAGGTGGTCATGATATGTTCTCATATGTTTATATATAGGCATACGTCATGTGTAGCCCATATGTGCATGTATAGTTGACTACTTGAATGTATGTTTAAATACTATATTGTATTATTATGTACAATGAGCCTTATGTCTATTGACATGCATATACTGGCTATGTATGTGTGTGTATTATTTGTGTGAGTAGGGATCTATATTTGTACGTATGTGGAAGATATCACATGGGTGTACATATGGGTCCTTCCTTGTAGGGACTCGTGTGTATGCATATTTATATCGAGTGTGAATACTTATATTCGAATGGCTTGATGATTGTACGCATCCTTAATGGTTATAGTGATCTATAGATATGTGTATAATATAAATGGAGGTGTATGTAGTGTATATATCATGTGTAGAACTATGTGTGGACATATGTATATTACTTGTGGATTTGCTTATGTCTAATTATCTGTATACCTATGTTTTATGTACTAAAGTGATATATTATTTATATATGGATCATTGCTACCTGAGTGTGCATAGTATTTGATGGTATAAATATCGGTGTCTGATTATCTATTATATTAGTACATATATGACATTGAATTTGTATTGCTAATATATATTGTATTTGTGGAAGGCTTATTGGTAAGTGCATGAGTATGTGGGTGTAACTGTATATCAAACATCTGTGTGTATACCTATTGGCATATGAATATCAACTGTTGGCAAATGACTATGTACTATATGTATACATATCAACTGGTTGAAGGTACTTATGTCAAGGTGTGTGCTAGTGAAATTGTGTGTATATTGGATGCGATGTAGAAGTTGGTTATAAATATATTGGTATGATCTGTACCCCAGTGTGTAGGTGGGTGTCCATGCATGATCCTATACGTGCTTAGTTGTGCGTTCTTGTATGCCTAATAAGTGTGTGACTGCCTTGTGTGTATAACATTATACATGACTCCATGATAGGCGTATGTGTATATGTGGTATTGCATTAGGGCAGTGTTATATCTGGTGACACATGTATAGTGTTATGTGTGTCGTCGTATCGTGGTCTAATATTATAGGTGTATATGCAGATATATAGGTGTAGGTAGGCCATAGGATTGAGCCTAGGAATACAAGGTATCTCTAGATAGATATGTGTAAGTGAGTATATCCTTGTGTACGTCATGACACACGTGCACGTACCTACAACATGAGTCTGTATAAGCATTGTGCATGCATGTATGGCTGCGTGAGTGCGACTACCCTCATATATTTATATCTATCTGTATACATACTTAAGTACTTAGGAGTATACTTCGATAAGTGTGTGCGCCTGAGTATGACTAGGTGTTGTGTATTGTAAGTATGATTGGGTATGTAGTTAAGTATGCATTGCTTTCTGATTTAGTGTATGTATGCCTGGGATGGATTGACCTTAATCTCAAGGTCTGTCCACTCTTAGTTAGACCCATAGTTGGAAAGTCCGAAGGCGGACTTTATTTTTAAGGTGGGTAGAATGTAATGACACAAAGTTCATATACGTTAGGGTCTATCTTTTTGTGTGGTACAATAGTATAAGTATGCTTGAAAACGTGTGTAGTGTGTATAATAATGGAGTGCAGTGTGTGTAATTGTGTAGAGATAGGTTGGTATATTTTATTAGTGTATTATTATTTATTGTTGGATTAATGTATTGTTATCATATAAGTGTGATATGATTTGTATTGGTGATTATGTTTATCTGATAATGTGTTGAGTGTGGGGTTCATTGTGTAATATTATTATTATTGCTATTATTATTAGGATTCTTTGTGTATTAATATGGAAGTGTAGGGAGCAATGTATTGGGTAAAGTATTATTGTGCATCATTATGGTTTTTATTAAAGGATAGCATGAAGCATTTGTAATTCACTAGCTAGTTGTTATTCGTATTGTAATTAGTTTTGTTGTCAGTCTTAGTTATTAGTAGCATTTGTTATTAATATTATAGTTAGTCTTAGTAGCAATATTACATGTGAATGACATTCTTGTGTTGTGGGGGTGCATGGAGTAGGGGGGGTGTGTAGAGTGATGGTTTCTTAGTAATTAGAAGAGGGTATATATTAGGAAGTGGGTTAGTGTAAGGAGGGGGCTTTGTGTGAAAAGGGCCGGGGTTAGTGGCATTGATGTAATTAGTGGGGAGTGTGCATGTATAGTAGAAGAGTGTGTAAAGTAATGGCTCACTTGTAATTTGTAGGTGTGTGTGTAAACAAAATTGAAGGGCATTTATTTAGGAGTGTTAGGGATGGCATGTGATGTGATTACTATTCAAAGTTGGAGGGTATTTAATTAAAATCTTTGTGCAATGGCAAACTTGTATATAAATGGATCGTTGGATGAAAATATCCCTCTCTTTCCTTATCTTCCTCATTCTTCTACATTCTTCTATTTCTTTCCTTTTTCTTTTCATTTCATTATTTTTTTCTTTTCTTCTTCTTTCCTCATGGGCCGAATTTCCTCTTGTACAAAAAAAAAAGAAAACAAAGAGGAAAGAAAAAGAGAAAGAGAAATGAAAGGAAAAAAAAATCAAAGAGAAGGAAGAAGAAGAAGGAGAGCGGGAGTTTGCCATTTGCACAAGAAGGAAGAAAGAGAGGAGGAAGCTTCTTCACTGAGGTAGGAACCCCATCTCGGTGTGGGAATATTAATTTGTTGGATGTATTAGTTAGCTTCATGTTAAAGTTGTCATTTTTATGGAAGAATTGGTGTGTTTGTGTTAACGACTTCATTTTGGAATGAATCAATTAAGTAGGGTTAATCAAGTTGGTATCTTTTTAGACAAACCTTCTTGTAAATATATAAAGTTAGCATTTTTTGATGGATTTCAATGTATCTTGGCTAAAGTTATTGTAATGACCCCAAAATTCATATACGTGTATTAATACACATTCTTGGACGTATATATATGCGTATAAATTTTTGGGAGTCCTCATGTATTTTATTTAATTTTGTCAAGATAAAAATTATTTTTAAATAATTTGTATGACTTGACTATATTAAATGAAGTATATGGTTGGAATACTAATGTCTTGATGAGTAAGTATTGCATGTGTACTTAGTGGGTATAGTTATTTTTCTAAAAAGACAAATCCTAATTTTACCTAAGTGACACCTCCACCTTTGATGTGTCAATATATCCTTGATTCTTAACTAACCCAAGGCTTGGTGGCATGCTTAGAGGATTTTAGGGAGATGAGGTGGCTACTCTAAGAATAAGAAAGAAAGGTTTCATTCACTCACTCTCTTCCCAAAGATCAGACCGAATTCATCCCTTCCCGTTGCTCTCTCTTAGACATTAGGGGGACTGAGCACCCGTAGGGCTATGCCACCGTCACTCTGCACACTCCTGTAGCATCCCTGTCGTCGTTTTGGTGCTGTTGCTCATTCTGGGAGCCTATGGAGGAGAAGAAGGAATTAGAGAAGGAGAAAGGTTTGAAGAAGGAGGAGCCATAGGGATTTGGGCTAACCCCTTGTCTCTCATCACCTCTAAGGTAGGATTCCATCTCCAACTAGTATTAGAGTTGCATGCTTAGTTTCATGGTTGTTGTTATTGTGGTCTCACCTTTTATTATGTTAATCCTGAGTTTTGTATGGTTGTGCGCGGTGAGTAATCCTGAGTTTTGTATGGTTGTGTGCGGTGAGCAATCCTGAGTTTTGTATGGTTGTGTGCGGTGAGCAATCCTGAGTTTTGTATGGTTGTGTGCGGTGAGCAATTTTGAGTTTGGGGTGGTTGTGCGCGGTGAGCAATTCTGGACAGATTTACATGCTGATTGTTTTGCTTAGTCCTCCCAATCTAGAATTTCGTTTGCTCTGAAATATTTATGGCTTAAATATTGGACTGTTATCTATAACTTTCATGTTGTGAACTTTTACTAATTCGGCCTGTAATTAGGATTAATAATTCCATCTTTACAACAAGTCAGAATTTCATCTAGTCTGGACACAGTTTGACAAAACGTAGATCGGTCCCTGCATACTCCATAGAAATTGTTGATCTTGGTCTCGTTGAAAATATAACACCTTTTTCTACAACTTTTCCTGAGTGCACATTTTTGAGATTCTAACTGTAACATGTCTTAAACTAGCAATCTTTACAGCCTTTGGAACCTGTCTGAAAAACAGATTCGATAGGTATTACCAAAAAATTCACCATAAATCACTCAGTTCATATTTCTGTATGAAAATATATAGGTGAATCCAGCACAGCTATATCTACAACTTTCATTTGTATTGTATGTGCATGTTTAATACAAAATTATGGAGAAATATGCTTCTTACTCTGACTTTTCTGTTTTTCCAGCAAGTTGAAAGATTTGAATGTTGTTTTAAGCTCTTTTTGAGATTAAACTTGCCATTAATGTTCTCGATTATTTCTGTTACATGGTGATATGTGGTTTATGTTCTTGGCACATGTAAAATGATGATGTGAATATGGATATACGTTTCATGTATATTATGAGAAATGAGAAAGGGAATGCACAAGGCGATGCATGTCCCAACTATGTGATGAACTGTGAAATGAAAAGAATGGAAGATGTTATGTTTCATGAAAATGACTAAGTCCTCTTAAAGGAGGGTGACATGGGGTTTGGGGGAAACACGTGTAAATTAAAGGAGTTAAGGAGCGGACAGATGATATGAATTCTCACCTGTTGTATCACTCCCGGAAGGGCGAGTTGAAAGGGTTGGAGAGGCCGCTGGTGTACCCGTGATGCACCATGACGGTAATTGATTGTCACGCCCCGCTTCCCAAAAACGTGGAGGCGAAGCGTGAGAAGGTCTACTCAGACTTGAAGCTACAGAGCTGCAAGTCCGATAAGCGTCAATCAAATTTAAACTGCAGGTCCTTGCAACGCGAAACGAAACAAAGATAATAATAACGAAAAGAGACAAAAGAGATATCTCAGAATATCCATAAAATAAGTTTCAACATCACAGAAAAAGCCACCAGGCTGAAAAGAAAAAGAGTCTAAAGGCCCAATCATGGCCAACAAAAGTACAAGGTACAAAGTATAGGTGCCACGCACCAACAACTAACAGATGGCCTAAAACAAAAGGAAGCTCAACAAAGACTCAAAGAACGGTCACCGGTGTCCACAAAACTCCTCCTGGCAGTCATGGACTCAGGCTCAGCGTCAGCAAAACACCACGTACTCAGCAACGGTCTCTGGCTCAGGGTCTAACATGTGACACCCAAAAGAGCAAGGGGCACATGTCAGCAAGTCTACAAGAGACTTGTGCAAGGAAACTGAAAGTAGGTAAAGCAACCTAGCAGTTCTAGTATGAATCCAATGACATGGCAGTTTAGAGTATGAGTACAACAAGTAAAGTAAAGTAAAGTAAAGTACGAGCATGTCATTTAAACATGGTATGGATGACAAGTATTACATGAATCATTCACAAGACAAGTACAAGACAAGTAAAGTAAGCACCTCGTGCACAGAGATTCCGCCTTTTGGCTAGAGTGGCTGCGCGGGCCAACTCCTAAGCTCAAGTGATCGTTTATCCCTACCCCTCCACGTGTATCGAGCCAGGGCCTTACCCCCGAACACGGAATGCTCGCTTCTGGATCACGAGCCAGGAAGTGTTTTTAACAAGTATGGCGTAGGGGTGCACCTAGCCGGACAAGGAAGTACAAGTACAAGTATTGTAGCGTGTGCTACGAATGCGACATTCAATGCATGGATGACATGACATGGCAAGTAGTAAGGCGTACAAGTAAAGAAAGTAAACATGACAGTTTAGTATGCATGATCAACAAGTTAAAGAGTAGGATCTAGCTTCGTTGTCAAGATAGATCAATTTAGGTGACGGATCTAGTTTCGTTGTCAAACTAGATCAAGTAGGCATCTAGCCAGCTATCATTTCACTGACTAGTCTCTTTTACGCTAAAAACACGGGAGTGACCAAAAAACATGGCCCTACACAAGAGTTGGCAAGTTTCACTTGCCTGCAAGTACGCCGTCTGAGAAACACCGTCCAAGAGAGTCCAAGTCACAAATAACCTACGTGCACAAGTCCACCGGCCTAAAGTCCATATTATTAATCTTGATTAGTGAATTTAAAACATTTAAAACATTTTAAAAACATCAATTTTAGTCTTGATTAACAGGCAAATGGTTGGGGGGTCCTAAGGGTGCAAAGCATTACCTCAACACGACGCGAAAGCTACACTGGCGTCGGGTAGCGACGCCAGGGGTTGGAATAAGAGAACGCGCTCCAAGTCCAGATTCCAATATGGATTCCTCGCTGAAAAGTTCAGAGCATCAACCGGAGCAACGGTTCCAGATTCCAAAGCTAGCACGAGCGACGACGGGCTACGACGTGTCGCAACGTCGTACGCGGCAAATCCTCGAAGAGCAAGCACCTAGGTGGGGCCAACAATAGTCCTAGGGACCAATGGGGGACCCACAATACCTCTGGAGAACTTGGGGGGCCCACGGTGGCAAGTGGTGCGACGGGTGCGGTGTTGCGACGTTTGGCTCTCGGTCAGACAGCCTCGGTGCGGGGAGATCCGTCGGTCGGGCACTAGGGGAGCGGGGTTGCAGCGCTTGGGGTGTGCAGCGGTGCGAGGGTGCGCTTGGTGTGGGTCCTTGCTTCGGTCGGAGCGGGAGACAGCGCCGGTCGGGCGCTTGGCGGGTGCGTTGCAACGTTGCAACATTGCAACGAAGCGGGGAGCGGCGTGAGCGGGCGGTTGCTTCGGTCGGGCACGAAGCGATGCGGGCGAACGGAGCGGGCGCTGAGCGGGGGCTTGCAACGGTGCGGAGATGCGAGCGGAGCGGGGAAATCTCTCGGTCTGACCGAGAGATTCTCTCGGTCGGACACGGG